>JAMWET010002374.1:17500-37229 GCA_024036415.1 Prochilodus magdalenae
TTTGTCATGCAATACGAATAGGTCCCATGTTTTTGGTCAGTGCCCGTCCTCATTTTTTCCTCCCTGGGCATTAATGTGTAGACTAACAAAGGACTAATGGGTGTACGATAATGACCACATCATTAGAACTGTGTCTGACTTCGGCTCTACAACACAGAAAGCCTGGCGGTCTCGCTCTATAGAGAACCAAGCACTGTGTTATGAGCACTGAGCTGTAAGACCACTCTCCGACATGTTCCCACCCAGTCATGGAATATCCCTGCACCCTTCAGCATGTACCTTTATCAAACACAGCTCATAGAGGGTTTGGTCAGTGTGGGTTTCAGTAAACTGAAGCAACTGTGTACAAGCACTAACACACTGTAGACCTGCATGCAGTGAGCTTCCCCTGCTTGAGACCAGGTGTTCAGTGGTGGTCTACTTCTTTCTGCTCTCTGAGTGTGTGTTAAGTGTTGGTACTCTTGTGTATCAGGGAGAAGAGCATGTGTCTGGATAAGGAGGATGTGGTGCAGGTGAAGGACGCTTTCAAGTGGGCCATACAGGGAATGGTGGGCAAAGAACTGGGAGCACCTGTGCTGACTAACGTAAGTGATAGTGTAACTGGATCTCCAGCAGCGGAAGGAGAAGAGTCAAATGGAGCCGGGCAGGGCAAGGTGTTGTGGACTGATCTGAGAAGGCCGAATCTGCTGTGGTTGCATCCGAGTGGTGGAATTACACTCCTCATCATAAGAACAGCCGCACCCAGAAGGAGGTGGGGGTCTGCAGTGCTGTTGGGAAGGAAGATAAAGGTCACCAGGCTCAATAACTGATGATACATGTAGATGGATATGATCAATATTTATGGAGCTACACATACAGAAGTCTGTCTCTCAGTATGGTGTTGGGCCACCATGTTTGCTAACCCAACACGCCAGACGTCTCAGTATGGAGCTGTAGAGGTTCCTAATGTTGACCTGTGATAATCCATCCCATGCAGCTTAAATATCCTCACACAGTTCCTGCAGATGGTGCGGTAGGAGTGGAGGTGGCCTTCTAAACATGTGAGGGATGACAACAAACCTGTTGTGGTTCGATGGTCGTCTCCACCAAGGCGGAAGCAGGACTCGTCACTCCATGACAGTCTGGCACGACACCACTACAGTCTATGGTGACGTAGACGTTGTGTTAAGGACAGTCGTCCTAACGGTCTGTGTGCATGTAGTCCTGCGTCGTGCAGCCGCCTGCCAACGGTGCTGGCACCAGGATGACTCCTGGAGGGCATCACTGCTCGCTGGATCTCCGCAATCATGGCTGTTGAGTCAGGTACAACGATAAGGCCCGTCCCTGCATTCGTCATACGTGTAGAGAGTGAGACTTCACTTGTCTCATGATGTCAAACCTCCCCACCAAGTTTCCTTCCCGTCAGGTGATTTCTTCTGGGTGCAGCTGTTCTTTGACGAGGAGTGTATAGTGTTAGAGCCAGCTAGTGCTCCGTGCAGTGGGCGTGGACTATTCATTAACCACTCGGCCAATCAAGAGCCTATATGGCTATGTCCTGTGAACCCCTGGCTCCCACCACCACTGTAAAGAGATCAGCGTCTGTATGAACCGTTTCACACCAGACCCCTCAGACTCTGTTTACGTCTCACAGGCTGAATCGTTAACTCAGCACGGACTGAGGCACGTGTGCGGATTCAGACCTGCGCTCGGCTAATTGGTGGTTTATGAGCTGCTGCTCTGCCTCATGGCTTTAATGCGAAACTAAGGAAGTCATTATGGCGGGCGGACTGTAACGAGGAGCATGAGGAGGAGGATGAATGTGCCATCCTGACTGTGTGTCTTTCATATTCCGCAGAGCGTGTTTGAAGTGAGCGTGGGGTTCACACATCCAGAAACGGACGCAGACTGTCACTTCCTGTACGTCTGCTCTACCTCTCTTTGTTCTGTACTGCTTTAGTGGCGGTGTGGAGGTTATCATGTTCCATTGGTTAAAGGTTCTTGTGTTTGCCTCTGCAGGGCCACGACCTGCTCGGACTGCTTCAAGCCTACCAAGAATAAAGCGGTGAGTGTCCTGTAGTGCTGTGGCGTCTGTCTGTGGTGTGTCTTTACTCACTCTTACCTCTCCAGTCACCTGCAGGGGATTCAACATCAGTCACATGATGGGCTTTGTTGATTCTCTATGTGATAATGAGTCTCCCGAGTCTGCGTCTGTTAAGCCCACATCTCCCAATTTCCTAACCAATGTTCAGGTCCCGAGTCTATGTTTGTTCCACGCCTCCCGATTCTGCAAGCCCTCGTCTCCCAAGCCCGTGTCTCCCAAGCCCGTGTCTCCCAAGCCCGTGTCTCCCAAGCCCGTGTCTCCCAAGCCCTCGTCTCCCAAGCCCTCGTCTCCCAAGCCCGTGTCTCCCAAGCCCTCGTCTCCCAAGCCCTCGTCTCCCAAGCCCGTGTCTCCCAAGCCCGTGTCTCCCAAGCCCGTGTCTCCCAAGCCCGTGTCTCCCAAGCCCGTGTCTCCCAAGCCCGTGTCTCCCAAGCCCGTGTCTCCCAAGCCCGTGTCTCCCAAGCCCGCGTCTATTAAACCCTCGTTTATTAAGCCCTCGTTTATTAAGCCCTCGTCTCCCAAGCCCTCGTCTATTAGGCCCTCGTCTATTAGGCCCTCGTCTCCCAAGCCCTCGTCTCCCAAGCCCTCGTCTCCCAAGCCCTCGTCTCCCAAGCCCTCGTCTCCCAAGCCCTCGTCTCCCAAGCCCTCGTCTCCCAAGCCCTCGTCTATTAGGCCCTCGTCTATTAGGCCCTCGTCTATTAGGCCCTCGTCTATTAGGCCCTCGTCTATTAGGCCCTCGTCTCCCAAGCCCTCGTCTCCCAAGCCCTCGTCTCCCAAGCCCTCGTCTCCCAAGCCCTCGTCTATTAGGCCCTCGTCTATTAGGCCCTCGTCTATTAGGCCCTCGTCTATTAGGCCCTCGTCTCCCAAGCCCTCGTCTCCCAAGCCCTCGTCTCCCAAGCCCGTGTCTCCCAAGCCCGTGTCTCCCAAGCCCGTGTCTCCCAAGCCCTCGTCTCCCAAGCCCTCGTCTCCCAAGCCCTCGTCTCCCAAGCCCTCGTCTCCCAAGCCCTCGTCTCCCAAGCCCGTGTCTCCCAAGCCCTCGTCTCCCAAGCCCGTGTCTCCCAAGCCCGTGTCTCCTAAAGCCGTGTCTCCCAAGCCCTCGTCTCCCAAGCCCTCGTCTCCCAAGCCCTCGTCTCCCAAGCCCTCGTCTCCCAAGCCCTCGTCTCCCAAGCCCTCGTCTCCCAAGCCCTCGTCTCCCAAGCCCTCGTCTCCCAAGCCCTCGTCTCCCAAGCCCGTGTCTCCCAAGCCCGCGTCTCCCAAGCCCGTGTCTCCCAAGCCCTCGTCTCCCAAGCCCTCGTCTCCCAAGCCCTCGTCTCCCAAGCCCTCGTCTCCCAAGCCCGTGTCTCCCAAGCCCGTGTCTCCCAAGCCCGTGTCTCCTAAAGCCGTGTCTCCCAAGCCCTCGTCTCCCAAGCCCTCGTCTCCCATGTCCACGACTCCAAAATCCTTGTCTACCATGTTCATCACTCCCAAGTCCGCGTCTATTAAGCCCGCGTCTGTTAAGCCTGCATCTCCCAATTCCTTGTCTACCATGTCCGCATCTCCCAATTTCTCGTCTCCCAAGTCCGCGTCTCCCAATGCCTTTTTTCCTGCCGTATTCCTTTGTTTACTGTTTATTTGATAGTTTGTTAGTGAGTTATTGAAGGAAAACACAACATGTAAGATGTACCACAATGTTCACGTGTGTAAATATAAATCTCTCTCTCTCTGTCTGTCTGTCTGCCTGTCTGTCTCTCTCTCTGTCTGTCTGTCTCTTTCTCTCTCAGTCTGTCTTCACTAGAATGGCGGTAGTGAAAGCACTAGAGAAGATTTCGGATGCGAAGTTTCTGAGGTATTAAGATAAATTCTCTCCTGTGTCTCCACTGAGCCGGACCACTGGATCTCAACGTAGTAACCTCCTGTTATGTGTTTGCTCTGCGCCCGCTGTGTTCCACTGTAGACATTACCCCTGTCCACCTGTCAGACCAGCCAGCAAGTGCACTCCACTGGACACCACATGCCTGCATGCATCTGTCTTCATAGCAGGCAAGTGTGCATGTAGATATAGGTACTTCAGATGATGCATAAAAGTAGAAATCTACAAAAATGGAGATATGTGTATCTCACTGTACAGTGAAAAGATTTGGAATACAGATGGGTCATGTCATACAGGTATTTACATATATAATGCAGATGGGTTATGTGATCACATACAGGTATTTACATATATAATACATATGGGTCGTGTTGTTATTACATACAGGTATTTACATATATAATGCATATGGGTCGTGTTATTATTACATACAGGTATTTACATATATAATACATATGGGTCATGGTGTTATTACATACAGGTATTTACATATATAATACAGATGGGTCATGGTGTTATTACATACAGGTATTTACATATATAATACAGATGGGTCATGGTGTTATTACATACAGGTATTTACATATATAATACAGATGGGTCATGTGATCACATACAGGTATTTACATATATAATACATATGGGTCGTGTTGTTATTACATACAGGTATTTACATATATAATACAGATGGGTCATGTTATTACATACAGGTATTTACATATATAATACATATGTCCATGGGTCGTACATACAAGGTTATTTACATACATACAGGGTATTTACATACATATACATATATAATACAGATGGGTCATGTTGTTATTACATACAGGTATTTACATATATAATACAGATGGGTCATGTGTACTTACAAACAGGTATTTACATATATATACCAGATGGGTCATGTGATCACATACAGGTATTTACATATATAATACAGATGGGTCATGGTGTTACTACATACAGGTATTTACATATATAATACAGATGGGTCGTGGTGTTACTACATACAGGTATTTACATATATAATACAGATGGGTCATGTGATCACATACAGGTATTTACATATATAATACAGATGGGTCGTGGTGTTACTACATACAGGTATTTACATATATAATACAGATGGGTCATGGTGTTACTACATACAGGTATTTACATATATAATACAGATGGGTCGTGGTGTTACTACATACAGGTATTTACATATATAATGTAATACAGAGGATTATGATGCCCATTACAGGTATGGTGTTACTAACATAGCAGGTCATGTAATACAGGTATAATATATAATTATACAGATGGGTTCATGGTGTTACTACATACAGGTATATATACATATATAATACAGTATATTTACATATAGAATACATCCGTGGTGTTACTACATACAGGTATTTACATATATAATACAGATGGGTCATGTGATCACATACAGGTATTTACATATATAATACAGATGGGTCATGTGATCACATACAGGTATTTACATATATAATACAGATGGGTCATTACAGGTATTTTTGTTTATTCCATACAGGTATTTACATATATAATACAGATGGGTCATGTGATCACATACGGGTATTTACATATATAATACAGATGGGTCATGTGATCACATACAGGTATTTACATATATAATACAGATGGGTCATGTGATCACACAGGTATTTACATATATAATACAGATGGGTCATGTGATCACATACAGGTATTTACATATATAATACAGATGGGTCATGTTGTTGTTGTTGTTGTTGTTGTTGTTGTTGTTGTAGTTATTATTATTACATGTAGGTACTCAAATATATAATATATATGGGGCGTATAATGGAGCTAATGATATTAATACTATAAGTAGATGTTAGTGTGTTCTATATGTTCCACTTCTAAACCTCTCCTGGAGTACACCTGGTTTGGCTAACCTGTATGGTTCCTGTACCTACATGTATGCGCCTCTGTACTAATGGTGGTAAACAGTAACAGTAAACTTCCTGTGGTGATAAAAGGCCTTTAACAATGCGCCTCTGTGCGCCGATGTGTTGGTACGAGCATTTGATCTTTGTTTTATGTGCCAGTCAGTCTGTCTTTGCCCTCATTGTGTCGTCTTGAAATAACTCCACTGCTAACAGTAGGCCTTTGTTTCCCTCTGTCTGTCTTTAGGGAGGTATAATAAGTTCTCTCGGGAGCTTCCCCAGACTCCATGGGTGATAGATGGAGAGAGAAGGATGGAGGGATCGGTGGAGGAGTTGATTGCTGCTCCCCTCCTCTCGTCCTTCAGGGCTGATGGTCAGTAAACAAGCTGAATTTATCAGACCGAGTTTGTCTCGGTGCTCCGGGCAGTCGGAGCCGTTTGTGTTACCGTCGGGCTTTAGCCTGATCCCGGCGCTGGTAATAAGAGCTGTTACAGCAGGTCGTTTATCCTCTTCTCTGCTGTTTGTAGGCTTCAACTTTTCCTCGTCTGGGAGAGAAGATGTGGACGTGCGAACGCTGGGGAACGGTGCGTCTGCACATGCATGCTCAGATTTGTGCTTCTGTGCGTAGTGACATATACAGGACATTGGAAGGTATGAGCTCATCAGACAAAACATGAGTCACCTTCCATGTTTAAGGTTGTAGTAACTTCAGGCTCCTGCAGATGGCGCTGCACGAGGATGATGGGGCTATAAATACCTACTGGGTGTGAGTGACGGGATGCGTAGATTGGGAAGAGGTGCTACAGTGCAGGGAATGTCTTGTTCCATGTGTGGTAAACGGCTCCAGAGCAGATGATAATGATTGGCTAAGAGGAGTGACTGCGTTTGGGCGTGGCCAAAGACCATAGTGTGAGGAAGTAGCTGAATCTGCAGGTGTATGGAAGCGTACGGTCATACAGGTCTACCAGCAGTGGCTAAAATCCCAGTCTACAGGAAATTCTACCCGGAATTGTGCCAGGGACGGCATCCACCAAATCTGGCCCAACTGATCAGTTCTTTATAGCTAGAGTGCCTGAACACTGATGTGGCCTACATCCAGACACTCGTCCAGTCCATGCCAAATCCAGTCACAGCTGTTGTTGGTGCTAACGGAGGTATGACACACTTCAGTTCAGGTACGCTTCCCTCACAGGTGACTCATTGTTTTGTCCGGTGAGCTTATTAATAAGCAATCAAACGAAACATTATGATTGTGATATGAGCATCTTAGATTAACCATCTCCACTTAACCAATTAGCACTGGCACAATACAGGGCAGCCAGGATATCAGGCACAGTAACCAAGACCAGCTCTGTTAGCCATGCTGGACGCTAGCTTAAGGAAACCGTGTGGATGGTTTAACAGGGCATCGAGAGAATCAGTCTGAGAAACCCTGACCCATTACTGTTTACTGTGCGGTGTCGCCTGCAGGACGGCCGTTCGCTATGGAGTTACTGAACCCCCACAGATCGAGGTTTAACAAGGCAGAGATCAGACAGCTGCAGGAGGTACACAGCCATTCCCACCTTAACAGGAGAGCAGACACTGCTGTGTGAAAGCCAGAGACCACCGGAGACCCCTCCGGTTTTTCACTGTGTTTGCTTTGACTTCCTCTTTCTTTATGCAAGCAGATTATCTAATATCTAATCCCCTGGGTTATCACAGATATCACAGGGTGGTCTCTGACTTTGGCGCAGCAGTGTATACAGATGGATTTATTTTTTTTTCTCCAAGCAAAACGTTCGTTAATTCTCTCTTTAATTCTCTCGTTTCTACAGAAGATCAACGCGTCGTCTGAGAAAATCCGAGTGAGGGACCTGCAGATTGTTACAAGGTGTGTGTGGGGTAGAGAGGGGCTGTCTCTGTGTTGATTGTACCCTGTAAAGATTGCACCTAGGAAATAGGCATCTCCATCCTACTTTACACTAGGAAACTGATAGAAGAATGTAATGAGACCATACAGTGTATTTTAGAGGCTTATTTTAAAGGAGCGGTGTGTAAGATTTAGAGGGTGGTGTATCATCAGAAATCAAATATACATATATACAAAACTATATTTTCATTAGTGTGTTTTGAGTATTTACTCCATTTTAAGTCAGTGGTCGTGGACTGGCCACCTGCTGTACCAGAGTAACTGGTGGCAACAGCTTCTGGAGAGTAGTCAAGAATATTTGGGAATATTCTGGAATGTTCTGGAATATTTGGGAATATTTTGGGACTGTACCAGAGTGACTGGTGGCAACAGCTTCCGGGGAGTAGCCAGTAATATTTGGGAATATTTGAGAATATTCAGGAGTATTTGGGTATATTTGGGGACTGTACATTAGTGACTGGTGGCAACAGCTTCTGGAGAGTAGTTGGGAATATTCAGGAATTTTTGGGAATATTTTGGGACTGTACATGAGTGACTGGTGGCAACAGCTTCTGGAGAGTAGTCAGGAATATTTGAGAAAATTTGGGAATATTCAGGAATATTTGGGAATATTTTGGGACTGTACATTAGTGACTGGTGGCAACAGCTTCTGGAGAGTAGTTGGGAATATTCAGGAATTTTTGGGAATATTTTGGGACTGTACAAGAGTGACTGGTGGCAACAGCATCTGGAGAGTAGTCAGGAACATTTGAGAAAATTCGGGAACATTCAGGAATATTTGGGAATATTTTGTGACTGTACCAGAGTGACTGGTGGCAACAGCTTCCGGGGAGTAGTCGGTAATATTTGGGAATATTTGAGAATATTCAGGAGTATTTGGGAATATTTTGGGACTGTACATGAGTGACTGATGGCAACAGCTTCTGGAGAGTAGTCAGGAATATTTGAGAATATTTGGGAATATTAAGGAATATTTGGGAATATTTTGGGACTGTACAAGAGTGACTGGTGGCAACAGCTTCTGGAGAGTAGTCAGGAATATTTGAGAATATTTGGGAATATTCAGGAATATTTGGGAATATTTTGGGACTGTTTTCTCGTTAGCTCAGAACGAGCCTTTACATCTACACAGGAGTGGGTCGTCTTCCAGCAAAGGCTGCCACCGCCATGTTTCTTATTTGCCAGCTTCTTGTTCCTGTTTTCCTGGTCCACCTTAAATGGGGCACCATTTATATACTGGTGCTGACATTGAGGTTCTTTTTCACCAGCTTCTGGTTCATAGATTTTAATGATACAGCACTTATTAAAAACCCTTAGGTGCCAGGATTTAACCACTACATCATTTAAGATGGATAGGAGAGATTCAAACAAGACCCTGGAGAATGCCCTTATTAGAAAATGTTACCAGCATTAAGATGAGTGGAGTTACTACGCTGTACTAACCATATGAGCATGCTCAGTAGGACTGCTTGAGGGGTAGAATATAATTCAGTAGGTAACCTCACCGCTAGAGGTTACACACTGCTCCTTTAAGCAGTCCTTGCAATAAAATGATCTTCCTGTATTGTAATAGTAGTATGGGAAGGGAACGTAAAATCAGATTATGAGAGAGTAATTTATCAAACTAGGCACACACCAATAACAGAATCGTGCTGATATTATATTGTATATCGTGTGGCATATTTTTCTCCGTAGCTGCTGTTGCTGAGCAGGTATAAACACAGAACCTGGATGTACAGTAACCTGGAATAGCATCATACAGTCTTTGTTAGATCAGGGCTCTTCTCAGTCCCGGTCCGGGAGGGCTGCTGTCCAGCAGCGTGGTAATCAGAGATATTAACAAACTGTGCCGGACACCTAGCCCTCTAGCAGCAGAAGTGAAGAACCCTGTACTAGCTAGATGCGTGTTCCTACAGGGATGCTATGGGCCGGATGAAGGAGGGAGAGGAGGAGAAGACTAAGTGCTACAGCGCCCTCATCTGGACCAAAAAGCCCATAACTAACACTGATCTGGACTTCATTGCAAACATCAAGGTAATATTCTGTGATCATTCAAAACACACACACACACACACACACGCACACACACACACACACACACACACATATATATACACACACACACACACACACACACACACACACATATACACATACATATATATACACACACACACACACACACACACATATACATACATATACACACATACACACACACACACACACACACACACACACACACACATACATACACTGTTAGGATATGTGTGTGGTTTCATTTACCAAAAATTGATTATAATTTATTTCACACAGTCATTTTCCTCAACCTCTTTCAACCAACTTATCATGGAAAACTGAGTATTTTTTACTTCCTAATAATAAAGGCAGCACTTCAGAAGGTACAGGGTGGGGGTGGACACAGTGACTGTATTCGAAATCACATACTACATACTGCTGGTGTACTAAATCCACCTAAACGTAATACGAACTGTGTAGTATAACACCAAACTGTAAAAACTGGTGAAACACTGTGGAGCTAAACACGGCCCACTCCGAGTATAAATGTGGGTGTAGTGATTGTAGTGGGGTGTGTGTTCATCAGAATGAGCCTCAGAAAGTTAAATATACAGGTCTGAAGATTAATAAAAGATTAACTCGCTTTAGAGGATCAGTTTTAGAGAGAAATAGTCGAGGGGAGCTAACAGCTAGGCTAACCGTATCTCAGGTGAACTGAGCAGCATTAGCAGCAGCTAGCTCTAAACAGTGGATACAGTAATAACAGCTCTTGAGGTAAATGTGGGTGTACTGATTGTAGAGAGGTGTGTTTTTATCAGAATGAGCCTCAGAAAGTTAATTATACAGGTTTGAAGATTAATAAAAGATGAACTCACTTTAGAGGATTAGATTTTGAGGGAAATGGCAGAGGGGAGCTAACAGCTAGGCTAACCGTATCTCAGGTGAACTGAGCAGCGTTAGCAGCAGCTAGCTCTAAACAGTGGATACAGTAATAACAGCTCTGAGGTAAATGTGGGTGTAGTGATTGTAGTGGGGTGTGTTTTCATCAGAATGAGCCTCAGAAAGTTAAATATACAGGTCTGAAGATTAATAAAAGATGAACTCGCTTTAGAGGATCAGTTTTAGAATGAAATAGCCGAGGGTAGCTAAGAGCTAGGCTAACCGTATCTCAGGTGAACTGAGCAGCGTTAGCAGCAGCTAGCTCTAAACAGTGGATACAGTAATAACAGCTCTGAGGTAAATGTGGGTGTGGTGATTTTAGTGAGGTGTGTTTTTATCAGAATGAGCCTCAGAAAGTTAAATATACAGGTCTGAAGATTAATAAAAGATGAACTCGCTTTAGAGGATCAGTTTCAGAGTGAAATAGCCGCGGGGAGCTAACAGCTAGGCTAACCGTATCTGTACTGAGCAGCGTTAGCAGGAGCTAGCTCTAAACAGTGGATACAGTAATACAGGTAACTGGTAGTGTGACTGTATTAGTATACTACACTGTAGGTCAGAACTGGTTACTGTACTGTATGCTACACACAGGGGGCGTATACAGTGTGCAGTACATACTACTGTAGTATACAGTGTGCGGTATAGTAGTGTACCATTTTGAATACAGCCAGAGTTTAAAGACTGTCTGATCCAGTTAAGTTATTCACTGTGTGCACCCAGGAGCTGAAGATTGATCAGAAGACCCCGCTGAGAGTGCTGCACCGCAGGCCGCTGGCAGTCCGGCAGAGGGTGATCCACTCCATGAGTGCTAGCTACCTGGATACACATCACTTCAGGCTACAGCTGCACACACAGGCCGGGACGTATCCTTGTACACAAACCGCTCCATACTGCACCTCCTACTGTACTGTGCCCAGTCTTTACTGAGATGAACATGCTGTAGCTGTGTTCAGGTTTAGCGTGTTAATGACCAGTGGATGAGTGCAGAGCATGCACTGAAGGTGAATAGGCCAAAGGCATCAGCATTATACAAACACTGTATGTACTGAATAACCATTGTAGCACTTCAGTAACGGTGGCCAGCTTCCTTAACCACTGCCTGCACAGCTACATAAAGGAGTTTGTCCACGGAGACTTCGGCCGCACCAAGCCCAACCTCTGCGCGCTCATGGAGTCTGAGGTGGATATCTTGGAGCTGGATGTGGAGGTGTGTTTTACAGAGCTCTCTGAAACAGGCAATAGTGGTTGGTGTAGCTCAGCGGATAACACCGCTACCCACCAGTTAGCCACATCCCACCATGTGGGAGACTGGGGTTCGAACCCCGGTGTGGGTGACTACACTGTGCTACACCAATAAGAGTCCTTGGGCAAGACTCCTAACACTACATTGGCCTACCTGTAAATGATTAACCTTGTAAGTCGCTCTGGATAAGAGCGTCAGCTAAATGCCGTAATGTAAATGTAAATGCAATAGGGCATTCCGAATCTAAAACCGGAAAACTAAACCGGCAGTAAACACTGCTACCACACCTGATTCCGTGTGTGTAGTCTGCCTCAGGTATATCAGGAGAGGAAAATGTTGACTGATGATGAAAAATGAACTGATAGAAGTAGTATGGAATTTAGCTGTCATAGTTTTTTCCAACGGAATTCCATCCTAAGGTGTATGATTTGATCCGAGTCACTGATTCACCGATTGAGAATTGTGAAGGACTGTTAGTGTACTGAGTATTAACCCCCTTTTGTCTTGTTGTTTTTAGTCGGTGGACGTGGATTGGCCACCTGCTGTACCAGAGTGACCATTGGCAACATCTTCTGGAGAATATTTGGGAATATTTGGGAATATTCATCAGTTCCTATACAAAGTGACTGATGTACTCTGAACCTTAGTTCTAATTGTGGCCTAACCTGCCTCGGTATCTGACAGGTGCAGATTCAGTCCTGGATGTATGTGAATCAGTTTACTGACCTCTATAAGGGATTGTCTGTTTTGGGCCGCCCATGGGGAAAACTGTATCCCTCATTTCAGTTACTCTGCTGACCTGTCAGTACATGTTTAGTTGTGTGAGAAAGATGAAACCCCGGACTGTGTACCGTATTTTGTGTTCAGTAAACTGCAGTTTGGTTTCAGTAGTCGATGGCTGTGGAATTCGCTGACTGCTCGTTGGTGGCCGTGTGCCTCGCCAGCTGTGATTGTAGCTCTCTCACATAAACAGAGATTTGCGGGAGAAGGCCATTAGTACAGTAAGCGCCTCCTTTGAAAATGTAGGTTAAGTCTCGCATACATTATTAGACCTCGTCAAAACATAAACACACGTCCCGCTTTTAGGGGGACTTACCGCATGTACAGCAGCAGCTGAATATGTAAATATTACTGATTAACATTAATGCGCCGCAGACAGGCCGCTGGAAATCCAGCCTTGTTATGAGCTCACTGTACAGAAGCGAAAGAGGAAGCCGCGATAGTTTCTGCAGCTCTGCGTTGCTACGTAGTGTTCTTGTCAAACCAGGTCAATTTAAGAAAGCTGACATACATCAT
The DNA here is from genome assembly GCA_024036415.1 of Prochilodus magdalenae. Taxonomy (NCBI): domain Eukaryota; kingdom Metazoa; phylum Chordata; class Actinopteri; order Characiformes; family Prochilodontidae; genus Prochilodus; species Prochilodus magdalenae. Next base: position 30,761 of record JAMWET010002374.1, read on the forward strand.
ACATAAAGCTTATCTGATGGTACGTTGATCATGTGACACATACAGCTTTTGTCTGAAGCTGGTATTTAAAGGAGGTAATATGGAGTTTCCAGTCCGAACACTGGCTGTCGAATCATTGTGCGCCACAGTGGTGGAGTAAGGAGCTCCTTAGATGGGCCTGGATTGGATTCTCGGCTACGGTGTCTGGGCTGTATGGATCTCTTCCCGTAAGTGTGGTGTGTGGGTTTCCCCTCTAAGTCCAAAGACATGCGGTCAGGTGAACTGGAGATACTAAATTGGCCTGTGGGTGTGGTTGAATGTGAATGTCTGTCTTTGGGTACATGGTAGGAGTGTCTAATAGAGTGGACAGTGAGTGGACACAGTGTTTAAGCAGCACTGCTGTGTCTGATCCTCTAGGTGTGAGTTTGTATGTCTGTGTGTTTGCCCTGCAACAGACTGGTGGCCTGTCCGGAGTGTTTCCTGCCTTCCACCCACTGAACGCTGGTATAGGCTCCAGCATTCCCCTAACCCAGAAGGATTAAGTGGATTTAGAAGACGAGTAAGAGACCACAACCACATGTCTGCAGATATTAGTGCACGATTTCTATTTAGCATACAAAATAAAACAAAATCTAAAACGGATTCCCAGGGCAATGCCAACGTTTCCTGGACAAACATGCTACCTTTGTGCTGAGCAGACAAAAAAAAACAGCCACAGATTTTGAAACCCATCAGTGTGAACTTCGTTCAGCTAGCTGTGTGCTCTACTTCTGTGTGGCACACTGTTATTACTGGGGTTCACGGTTTCCTTTAGACTTGGTTAGCAGGTGTGGGAGATGGCATGTTTTCACAGAGGTCACTGGCAGTTATTGATGTGCAGGAAGGGTATAAATGGCCGCGGAAACCTCCAGTAACCATAATAATCCATTGCAGGAAACACCCGGGACACGCTGCCAGTCCATCACAGGGTAACCGAATATAATGTTGACTTTGCATATCGTCGCTGTCCAATGAAAAACATCTCCATTTTTATTTTTATGCATCATTTGACCACAGCTGCTGCCGTTTACACTGTGTGAGAATCTCATGATAAATGGACCCACAGAAACAGCCCAAAAGTGTTTGGAAAGACGTCTGGTTCCATTGACTTCCTTTCAAATTAAAGGAGGTTTTTGGCCTCTACTGTAAAGTTGCCATTTTGGAGATACTTGTTTTTCTTTGGACAGCGACGATATTTGGGATGCATGTTTCGAAATTTCTGTGATATTCCATAAAATTCCATGACCTGTGGAAGCCCTCTAAGAAAGACAGTAGCTTTTGCGCAGGCCACTTTTTATTTCCCCCCGGTTGTTAAATTCAGGAAATAGAGTGGCCGTGTGCAGAAGTGATTTCTGTTTAGAGTTATAAACATCTGTACACCGTAATTTAACGACACAAACGTTCGCATACAGCCGTATAACTGGAGAGTACAGTTCTGTTTGACCTGATGACAGGTTTCACTAGGGGTGAGGGGAAAAACGATACAGCATGGTATCACAATATTTTGTGAAGCAATATTGTATCGATACAGAAAGATATTTTTATTATTTATATGAACGGAAATTTAGGTTTTTAAGATGATCCCATTTTACTGCAATACTAAACTGAGGTGAGATAACCAGACTGAAACTTTCTCTCGCTGGATAAGACGGATATGAGTGATGTTTCCCTTTAGGGCCAAAATGCATTGCAATACATGTTAATGCAGCCCTCAGTAGATCACAATAATATCCTATCATGGCACTCTCAGTGATTCCATCTCTCTCACAGGTTTGTTCTCCAACATACTCCATATTGACTGAAAACTGATACTCCCTCCTTTTCTTTGTAGTAGATGAACACAGTCGCTATTTGGTGTACAGTCAAAGAAAAGCTTTCTGTAAAGTTTTAAAGACAGGACAACCCAGTTTCTCTGAATCATTTTAATATAACTTAAAATAAATACTACCAAACAGCAAGGCAAGTCCTCTACTGGACACCTGCCATCAGGGTTTGGTATGAAAACAAAACAAACAAACGAACGGAAAATAAAAACAGGCAAAAACAACTAAAGAGGATCGGAATCGAAGAAAAACAAAACGAAACAAAACCAAACATTTGCAATGCATCCAACGTCATCCATCATCCTAAACAAAAAACAAAACAAAAACGTTGGAACGAGAGACAGGGTAACATTGCCATAAGCAAAAAACAAACAAAAAAAACCCAACCAAACAAAAGACAAACAAACGAAAAAAGAAACAAAGAAATAAATAAAAATTACAATTATGGTACAAAAATACACTGGAAAAAAAAAATCTCTCATAACAACATTAGAAAACCTGATGTAGAACCGTCGTTAGCGAAACCAGAATCTCACAGCGAGAAAAACGAGCTGCAACTTTTTTTTTTCTTTTTTTAAACATACGCACATACGTCATTTCGCGATGAATTTTAAAAGAAGTTCATTGGCCCGCGCAAATGGGGGCGGGGCCTGAAACCACAGAGACTCGCCTCTGTGGAAACGCCCTCATATATTTGTTTGTTTTGCTGCTGTGTTGATTGATGTCTGTATTTTATTCGTTATGTATCATGTGTATTTGTTTTCTTCATCATCCAACAATTAAGTACAGCCACACGACACCTGTCACACAATTTTCTTTTCTGTTTAGTTGTGACGAATAACAAACGAAAAAAAAAAAAGAAAAGAAAAAAGGCATTGCATATTTACATCACATAGATACTGTAGCTGGGTGGTTGGGGGTGGGGGGTGTGGGGGTTCTGGGTCTTGGGTTGGGGTTACAGGTTTCAGTCCACTCTCCTGCAGCTCTCTCTGGGTTTTTCTCGCCGGGGAGGGGGCGGGGAGGGGCGTGGCATGGCTCAGTTTGCTCAGAGTTAACGTGATCTGACTCGGGTTACTGATTTCCACATTACTGCCGATGGCACGCGGCCATTAACACAATTTCTACAGCTAGGCAGAACTGGATAATGCCAAAAACGAAAGTAAACAAAACGAAAGTAAACAAACACAAAACAGTAACGACAGAGCTAGAACCCTCCTGACTGCTTGAAAAGAGGAGTGCACTGTTGATGACTAGCTTTCCCTGCAGGTTGAGTGCTCGTCTAGGATCAGGACTAGAACCGGAATGAACTCTGCTGCTGCATGGACGGGGGGATGCCGAGGGCAGGTTAGCACTCGTATGCAGTGGCACAAGAACCCATATCTAACCTCTGGCTAAACCAACTGATTCAGGATCAGCCTCCGACTTTGATAACGTTACACATGTACGTGGTGGTCCTGATTAGCTCCACCCTAAAGTTTGGACACTCCTGGTGGGACACTCCTGCACGTTTCAATGCACGATTACCTGGTGTTGGCTGAAATGAACTGGGAAATACCCAAAACATTAAATATGCCACATTTTGTTTTTTCTCTTTAATATTTTCTTTTATTCCACCAAATCTGCAAAAATCTGTGCACTGAAACCAGCAGAAACAATGTTACATGTTCTCTGTAGACACAGTGTTCAGTTACTTTCACGTGGGAAATCAACTACACGTGTCATTTGATCAGGTGTGCCCAAACTTCTGCATGCAGCTGTATGTCTGTATGATGACGTGGCAAAAACTGACCTCATTCTTAGTTCTTCATTCTGATCACTGCCAGTGCGATCCTGGCAAGTGAGAATCACCTTGGATCTAATCAGTGTATATAATATTTCTCATTAGGAGACGATACAACTTCATATAGACCAGCTCCAGAGATCGTTACTTGCTTCAAGGACTCATCTAGTGCTAATATATAGATTTACATTACATAATTAGATCATATCATACACAGTCGAGTCACATTAGTATGAGCCAATAACCAGAGTAACTGCTACGGACGGCAACTACACTGTCTGGGAGTGACTCCGTAAGGTCCTGGTAGGTTGGTGTCACACTGGACCCATGCTGACTGCAGTGCAGCCCACAGCTGCTGGAGTGTATGTCAAGGGGGATGCTCAGTTGGGTTCAGTTCTGGGGATATACGGGGCCAGGCTAGTACTTGGAAGCCTTATTCATGCTCTTCTAACAAATATCGGAGATTCTAGCCATGTGGCACATCGCAGCGCCTTGCTGGAAGATCCCATCTGCTCCAAAGGAAACGATCAGCATGTATGGGTGTACATGACCTGCAGGGATGGTTTCATACCCAACACGGTTGCACCTGCCTTCCACATGGATAAGTGGACCTAGAGACTGCCACGAAAACGTGACTTCCTTCACGAGCTACCGGCTGCAGCCGTCAAAAGTGGGAAGTGGTCATAATAATGTGACTCAACAGTGCTCATCGATGGTAGATCATGTGACTACATAGAATGAAACCCCATAAATCTGCCGCCCACGCAGGCTTCCCAGTCTAATAACACATAACTGACATACAAGTTACTGAATAATTAATACCTAAGGAGTAAATTTCATTATTCCTTTTTATTCAGGTTTAATCTGTACGATCAGAACAAGTATTAACCCTGCAGCTCAAGGAGTTAAACAGCATATCATCATCTCAGTAGTCTCACAATGAGAAATATTAGATCTGCTGACTACATGTACGATCGAGGGAAGTGCCACAGCGAGCGAGAGAGAGAGGGGAAAAGAATTCCGGAGTGCACACAGTGGTCCAAAAGTTACATCACCTTTTTCTTGTTTGGGTGGAGTCGCCCCTGTGGTTTGTTAGTAGGTTGTGCTCAGAGTTGCCTGAGTGAGGTTTACAGTAACCGGCAGTTTTGTGTACTGAATGATGTCCGCCTGCAAATGAAAATCTTCAGAAGAGAACGAAAACAGAGAACTGGAAAAGTGTCTTTCAAGCATTTTTGTCCCGTCTATCTGACGCATTTATACCGCGGAGTGAGAGTGACGCTCGTGAGTAAGAGGTGGGAGATGTGCGCTATACAGAAACAGATAAAGGGAAGGAGCTTATGAGCCTATCGAGGGTCAACCTACCGACACTGCCGCTAAACCTGTCCGCCTGTCTGTCTGTCTGTCCGTCCGAGAGTTCGTCTGACACTTATGTCTGCAGACGTAAGGCAACATTTTTGGTTTTGTTCCCCAGAATGGCTCTTTCAAACAAGCGCAGAGAAAATAATTCTAATACGTCAACAGCTATGGTAATACTGATGGATAGAATTTAATGAAAGAAAAAAAAAAAAAACCTACACAAACAAAACAAATCTGTTCATGATCTCCTGTAAACAACAACAATGCTGAAAGTGTACGAGACTTTTTTATGTGGGCTGACTAAGTTTAGTCTAACCCAACTGTGCAAAACCCCTTTTATTTTAAAGTCCCACATTTAAAAAAAAAGAAAAAGGAAAACAAAACAAAAAACAAAATAACAAAACAAAAAACAGCTTCCCCAAGTCAATAAGTCACTAATAATAGACAGAAAGGGGGGAAAACAGGGCAGACTTTTTCCTAGCATGGCTACGTAATTTCCTTAAATGGCCTGGGACGAACACTGGCGCCATGTCGCAAGCTCACTCTCGCCCGCTGGCTGAATACGAGAATTGTGGGAAATGTGGTCTCCTTTCGCTATCGGCTGAGTCCATCCCGTCCTCATCGACTGCAGGAGAGAAACAGAGAGGAAGTGATTCCAATGGTAGTGTCTGTGACTCTTCACGCCCTACCTGGTAGTGTCTGTGACTCTTCACGCCCTACCTGGAAGTGTCTGTGACTCTTCACGCCCTACCTGGTAGTGTCTGTGACTCCTCACGCCCTACCTGGTAATGTCTGTGACTCCTCACGCCCTACCTGGTAATGTCTGTGACTCTTCACTCGCTACCTGGTAGTGTCTGTGACTCTTCGCTCCCTACCTGGTAGTGTCTGACTCTTCGCTCCCTACCTGGTAGTGTCTGTGGCTCTTCACTCGCTACCTGGTAGTGTCTGTGACTCATAGCTCGCTACCTGGTAGTGTCTGTGACTCATAGCTCGCTACCTGGTAGTGTCTGTGACTCTTCACGCCCTGCCTGGTAAGGTCTGTGACTCTTCACGCCCTACCTGGTAGTGTCTGTGACTCTTCACTCGCTACCTGGTAGTGTCTGTGGCTCTTCACTCGCTACCTGGTAGTGTCTGTGACTCGTAGCTCGCTACCTGGTAGTGTCTGTGACTCGTAGCTCGCTACCTGGTAGTGTCTGTGGCTCTTCACTCGCTACCTGGTAGTGTCTGTGACTCGTAGCTCGCTACCTGGTAGTGTCTGTGACTCGTAGCTCGCTACCTGGTAGTGTCTGTGACTCTTTACTCCCTACCTGGTAGTGTCTGTGACTCGTAGCTCGCTACCTGGTAGTGCCTGTGACTCTTTACTCCCTACCTGGTAGTGTCTGTGACTCGCTCTTAGTGCCGGAACTCTCACCTACCTTGTAGGGTCTGTGACTCTCACTCCGCTCTGGTAGGGTCTGGACTCGTAGCTCGCTACCTGTAGGGTCTGTGACTC
>JAMWET010002375.1:0-33879 GCA_024036415.1 Prochilodus magdalenae
GCCAGTTTTCTCGCTTATTGACTGTGACCAATGTGCAGCACTATTGATAATTTTTCTATTTTTCTTCTTCCTCTTCTACATTGGGACATTTTGTTTGGTCCATTCCAACTCCAAAATCGTCTGTCTGACTTGGGAATGTTGTGCTAGTATACAGATGTTTGATCCAACAACTATGGTTCGTTGGAAAATATTGCAAGGTCCCACTAAAGAATGAATGGGGTGGAGAAGTGGGCACACCCAATCCACTGTACTTCTGTACAATAGCAGACACACTGTTGTCACAGATCCCCGAACATGCAGTTTAATGTTGGTGTGACCCACATTGACCTGTGTGACCCCCCTACCCCCCAAAAAACACTTGTTTATCCCATAGGGTCCCATTCATTTCATCCCCATTCCAGAGCAATTGGTTCCCTTTAACCTGCAGACACCAAACTGCACGTGCTCGATCAGGGAGATCCTCTAATCCCACAGACAACATTGACCCTCACTCCGCTATGTTGTCGTTTATTCATCCCTTGTTCTTCCTCATAGACTCCCATTCATTACAGCAACACCTCAACAACATTTTCTAGTTGATAACTGAATTTCTTTCTGTTGGGTCGATTGAGCTCATGGACTGCTTAACGTGTGTTGCACAGGCTCTCACTTTGGAGAGCTTTAGCTTTGCAAAAAGAGATGAACAACCTTCAGAACAAAAATTCAAACAACTACCTGGACTGATAGATGAGGGGTGCCACGAACACACTGCCCCACACAAATGACCACAGAAGCTTCAGAGGTCCACAAGACTATTTTGCTGATCTTGATCTTTTTCTGATTCACTCAGTAAAGATTGCTGATCTTGTTCGGCAGCTAACAAGTGCTGGACAAGGTGATGAGAAGAAGAAAGCTGCAAAACAGGGTCAAACATAATGTGTCCACTCACTGTCTAAACTATTACCCTTACTGGTCCACCTTGTAGATGGACAGTCAGAGAGACCAGTAGATAGTGCTCACCTGTATGCTGTATGTTGCACAGTTGCAGTGTTTGGTCATCCTCTAGTCCTTCATCAGTGGGTACTGGACGCTTGCCCACAGGTCGCTGCCCACAGGACGCTGCCCACAGGATGCTGCCCCACAGATGCTGCCCCACAGGACGCCTGCCCCACAGGGACGCTGCCGTCCACAGGGGACGCTGCCCCACGGACGCTGGGTGAATAGTTTTGGTGTGGTGGACGATTCGTCACCATCCAGCAGGTGACACACTCACACTAGGCACCACACACACTAACACACCACCACCACGTCAGTGCTGTGAGAATGATCCCACCCTACACTCATACCTGCTCTGTGGTGGTCCTGTGGGGGTTCCTGACCATTGAAAGAACAAGTCCGGTAATACAGTATACAGAGAAACACAGACGGGGACTACAGTCTGTACCTGTACACCTACAGAGTGTCAGTGGGGCTGATAGGAAAAGATGGACAGACTGAGGTACACTGAGCGTTGGTTAAGACAGTTTTGTACATTACAGTGCATGCATGGGTATTGTATCAATCATGGTCCATTTCCCTTTTCGGCTACTTTCTTAATCAGGGCAGTACACTGAAGAGGCTGGGGTCCAGTCTACTATTTGTAATTCCGAGGCCAGAAAAGTAGAACTCGCTTCCTGAAGTTACCTGAGGTTTTCAGCAGATTTATTTCATCAGCTGGAATATAGAATTCAGGCTGTTAGGGTGTCAAGGGGGCTTGTAAAGCGTCAGACTGAGATACGTGCAAAGGCAGACAAAGTGAATAAGAAGACATTGTCTTTCCCCCACGTAGGCTTCACCATCCCGCTCTTTTAAAAAATACTGACCAGGACACAGGAAGACGGACTTCAGGAGGAATAGCTGGAGGAGAGAGAGAACAGCAGTAGTTGTGATTGGAAGGACACGCTGAAGCTGTACTGGGCCCTGCTGTAGAAGTGTCATACAGTTCTGAACCAGCAAGGACAGAAAAGCGTCTCTCTGTCAGCTGAGCGGGCTTACTGGTGGAACGCGCAAAAAAATGTTTTAAGATTATCGTTCAGCACCCCCTGCTCGGTCCAGTGTCGGGGGCGGAAACTATCGTTTTCAGAAGCTTGTGTGTGGAGACATTCACATTGCACTGAAGGTACCACTGCTTTGGTGCAAGGTACTCAGGCTGTTTTTTACAACATACTCAAATAGATACAGCAGGGCTACCAATGATATATACATACGTATCATATATATATAATATACAGGGGTTGGGCAATGAAAACTGAACACCTAGGTTTTAGTTAGGACCACAGTCATTTATTAGTATGGTGTAGGGCCTCCTTTTGCGGCCAATACAGCGTCAGTTGGGTCTTGGGGAATGACATATACTGCGTCCTGCACAGTGGTCAGAGGGAGTTTAAGCCATTCTTCTTGCAGGATAGTGGCCAGGTCACTACGTGATGCTGGTGGAGGTTCGTCCTTCTTGGTGGTATGCTGACATTACCCTGGATACCGTGGCTCTTGATACATCACAAAGACTTGCTGTCTTGGTCACAGATGCGCCAGCAAGACGTGCACCAACAATCTGTCCTCTTTTGAACTCTGGTTCAAATCTTCGGACACAGATCACTACTCTTTTACTGTATTAGACAGTAAAGCTACACTGGCTCTGGTGGATAAGGTCAGACACCCTGAGCAGGCATTCAGTGTTTGATTGACCTGCACTCGTTCACGTCTCCTTTTTTTTTTCGTTCCTCCCATAGAGTCCCTAGTCATTTTTGGACCCACCTAAAGCCTGCTGTTTTCTTCGCCCGAGAGCCACCAAACTTCACGTACTCACTAAGGGCAGACCCCCAGACACTAATCCACAGTCATACTGACCCACACTCCTCTATCTGTTGTTGATTCATCCCTCGTTCCTCCCAGAGTCCCAGTCATTTTCTGACCCACCAAAGTGCGGCTGTTTCCTTCGCCCGAAAGCCACCAAACTTCACATACTCATTAAGGGCAGACCCCCAGACGCTAAAACACAGTCATACTGACCTGCACTCGTTTACTCATCCCTCGTTCCTCCTTAAAACGCTCACAAGGTTATAATTTGATTGAAGACAAAATAAAACGAGCTTATTAAAATATACAGTTGGTGATATTTTCTTTAGTTGACTGTAACTAGTGGTTACGTATGTCAAGGTCACCGTTGCTGCCATTCTCTTTCGTTAGTCTATCCAGCCTTTCCAAGCAGGAAATATGACGTACCTGGAAACCTTGCAGTTCTAGATGTATACTCCTGAAGGTGCTTATGCAGATAAACCTCCCTACGTGAACCAGACACTTCAGTTTATGAAGCAGCAATAAATAAAACCCTGACAGACAGTTTTAATGTGAAAGAGGAAATTTTATTTAGTATAAAATCAGTTTAGTTCTGGGTGGATAGAAATGTGTACACACACAAACTCAGGGAAACAGCCTACAGGGCACTGAATGTAACACCATGCTATAGAGATGACCCCGGAGCCCTGATACGTCCCTGTGTATGTGTACCTACAGTAGCATAGCATCTGTCACATCACGTACGTGGTGGAGACTCAACCATTTAACCTGACCTTAACCAGCCTTAGGCAAAAGTCTTAACACCCGGGTCAACATGCTTTCACCTACACAGTGACAATAAGTGAACACGTCCTCTACAGAGAACACAGGGACTGGCCGCCTGTCCAGGGTACCTCCTGCCTTCAGCCCAATGAGTGATGGGATAGGCTCCAGCACCCCACAGGACCCAGTAGGATGAGCAGCTTAGAAGATCAACGAATGAATGAATGAATCAGTAACTGTGTTTAAATGTGCGGTAGTGTTTTCTGTATAGGACGTGTTAGATGAACAGTATGTAATACATGTCATGTACCAATTCATAAAATGACCACCCTATGCCACCAGAGATCACGGAATCATGCTAAGTTGAAATGCTACAGCCAGTATGTTCACTAAAATTTCTGTTCTGAAATAGGAATGTCTTTTCGTGATTTAGTCTGTGATCCTGTCTGCAACTCATTTCCCAGTTCCTATTTCGACACCCTGGGTTTCCACTGGTTGGTAAACACAGCATGCTCCAGCCATGGAAGCAAGCTAAGGAACTGGACCATCCGGAATAACGTTACATTCCACCCGACCTGAAAAGCCTTGGCATGCTTCTGAAAAGCTGCAGGACCAGAGATGCAGTAATACAGCAGTAAATACCGGCGAGACAGCTTAGAGCCCAGAAGGACTTTAAGATAGAAGGACAGGTAAGCATTGAGCTCATGTCACTGGTTGACCATGGTTACTAGCAGGGATGGACACTTCAGCTGTGTCTCAAATGAATTAATGACCCAAGTATGGTGAAGTGATCCCAGTTAGCGCCCATCATGCTAACACATGCTAACATTAGCTGCTATCAGTCACAGCAGAAGATCCACCTCGCCAACCAACTGCCTGAGGAGGACAGGGCTTCATTAAATATGGTTCCTTATTTTCACAGCAAGTCATTTGACCAGGGGTGCATAAACTTTTGCATATGACTCTACATACCGTACAGGCACTTATACAATCTGCATTCATTTGCAATGTAAAAGACCCATCATACACACACACACACACACACACACACACATTAACACACACACACAGTCCAGTTCAAACAGGTCGCAGGTGATCATGGTACTACAGAAGGATTCAATCATCATTATATGATTATTATTATTATTATTATTATTATTATTATTATTATCAGTTACAGTGAGCTCCAATCAGAAAAGGCCTTCAGAGAGTACTCCTACACTGGCATTACTAACCTGTTAGAGGAACAGGCTCTGTCTTCAGAACACATGTAAAAGCAGGAGTGCTGAGCTAGAACAAGGTTCCTCCAGGGAAGAACCCTAAACTGAGATCAGCACTTCTCCTCTAGAACGGTTCATGATAACAGGTCCTGGACCAAACAGCAGAGAGAGAGAGTAGTAAGACCACCCTTCAAGTATTTAACTTCTAGACACATTTTACAAGCTACAAACTCTTCTGGAGATCCTGAGGAGGTTAGATACAAGACGATCAAACAAGCATAAGGGAGGAGAAAATGGAAAAGCTAGGGGGTTCTTAACAACCACCTGGGGACCTGGTAGGCCACCAAAATTCTCCCTATCAGATAAATATAAAAGTACAACCAACTTCTAAGACTGATCTGTGGAGGCGTCGCTACTGAAATGTGGAGGTGTGGTTACTAAACTGTGGAGGTGTGGTTACTGAACTGTGGAAAGTGGCTACTGAACTATGGAGGCGTGGCTACTGAAATGTGAAAGCGTGGTTACTGAAATGTGGAGCATGGCTACTGAAATGTGGAGCATGGCTACTAAACTGCGGAGGCATGGCTACGGGTGTCGTTCTTGTCTTCTGGATGGAGAATTGAGGAGGATGAGGAAGAAGGGAAGCTGTAGTGAAGGGAACGAGTGCACACACTGAAGATATGTTGTGTGGTCAGTTCTGACTGGATGTTAAATAACTGAAGGGTGGTCTCGGACCTATAAGCCTATAATGTAGTGGGTTTCCCCGACTCTGACTCAGTCACACTAACGGACTCTATTCTCCAGGTCGGCCCCCCAGTGAAGCGAGGCAGCGGTGGGTTTGGACCCTCACAGCTTAGCTTTCCCCGGCTTCAGCTGCAGGTTCTGGAGCTTCATGGCCATGCCCATGTTCCCAGTGATCTTCAGCTTTCCCTGGAAGAAGGCCTGGGGGAGGAAGGAAGAGAGAGAGAGAGAGAGAGAGAGAGAGAGAGGCTAAGATGAAGTCCTATGAGAAGTACACTCTACAGGACGATCAGGCCAAGCCTGGGGAAGATTCTCTGGAATTGGTTCCGGATTCTCATGTGTGAAATTCAGTTTCAGGGGGTCCCATAAGTGCTACTGGGTTCACGGTGGTGGTGTTCGGTATACATCATGCTCATTACTGGAGATCCAAAATGCCCTAGGAGATAACTCCGTGTCCTGGAAGCCTGAATCACGTAACTGCTCCTCTATACGCTGGGAACTGCTCCTGCAGCATCTGGCAAGCTTTAAAGCCAGGAATGTTAACTAAGGAGTTTTCATATCCAAGGTTAGACAGCTTCCCTCGTGACATTCTTAGCATTGCTTTGAGAAATATGTCAAAAGCTCTCGAGTGCGCGAGGCTCTGAAGGCTACCGAGCACTGTGACCTCTGAGCATGCTAAAGGCCCTAACAGGATAACCGTGACAGTCAAATAGTGGATCACATGGAGGTAGAGGTAACGTGGCCACCCATCAGAGCTGGGCCTTCAGTTTGGGCTATAAATGTCAAAACACAGGACCCTCTTATACCAGGGCTAATTTCTGTTAGCGCCCCAATGGGATTCTAGTAGTGTATTAGCCTGAAGCTAACAGTAACTTACATGATCACTTCTGACCAATCTGTATTAAACATTAGAAGCCTGTGGAAGATGCTTGTTTCAGACATTAACTTATATATCTGTATATATTATATTATATATTTTTATATATTATTATATCTACTGAGCTGTATTTTATCTATTCTATTTACCTATATATTTTATCTATATACTTTACATCTTTACTGCCAGGTGTTTAGCTGTTCACCTGAACACCTGCTATTCTCCTACCGTCACTGAACACTTGATATATCTTGTACTGCTGACTACACTCTTTGCTACCTGAACACACTGCACTCTCCTACATGTACACCAACACTAAGCTGTTTTTGCCTCATGCCTATTGTTTATTATTGGCCTTTGCACTGTACACTATGTATAGTGTACTGCACCCGAGAAGGAGCCTGGCTGTGTTTCGTTATACTGTACAGCGCTGTAAATCAAAATTAAAATTTTAAGTTAAATTAAAACTTTCCTTGTTGCAGTTTTACAGGGACTCTTGTTACCTGGTTACCTTCTAGACTGTATTAACAATCAGTGATGCATTGTTGCATCGCAATTCTAAATACATGGTGATGGCCTTTGGTCCAGACCGTGGTCCGAGGCAGCTTTCACACCTGCTCCTTTGGTTGAGTCCCAAGGTCTGGACCAAACAAGGCCGGTGTGAAAGTAGCCTTATATATAAAAGCCCCCCTCTGTGATGTTCTGGTGGTGTTCAATTAGGTGGAGACAGATTCTTTGCTTGAGGTGACAGTTAATCTGAACCACAGTGCCAACACTAAGCTGCTGGACCACCAGGTTTGGCCTTTTGCTCAACATCTTAGCGAGGAACACAGCATTCCTATCCTGGTATTCCAAGATGACAGTTCTGGCGTTGACAGGGCTGCAAATGTGACTGACTGGCATGATGAACATTCAGGAGGAGCATTCACACATCTGGACTGGCCCACTAAATCCCCAGCTTGGAATCCTCTTGGAAAATTGTGGGACCTACCTGAAACAAGCAGTACACCGCCAGGGACGGCATCCGCCAAATCTGGACCAACTGACCAATTCTCTGAACATTGCTGTGGCCTACATCCAGGAACCTGTCCAGTCCATCCCCAATCCAATCCCAGCTGTTATTGGTGCTGGTGGAGGTGCTACACTATTAGGTAGGTTACAGTCACAGCGGACTAGTTTTGGTCCGGCTACCCAGAGTCAGGTTGAGCTCAAGCCTAGCCTAGAACCCCACACCGTTCCAACAGTAAAACCATTAAGCCCAGGCTGATATCGAGCTTCTCTCCCAAGTGAAGAATTTGCATTCATATATTCACACACCGACGCCGGTGCAAACTGATCATGACTCCTGCAGGTGCTTTTGATCTCAGCCACCTTGGTTGTGTTTAGACAGCTTGTCAAACCTAATTTATTTTTTCATATGTATCTACCACCTGTCTAATACCTTACCCTCAACACGCGGAACCAGACCTTTGAAGGTCCCACTTTGAGCGCATTAGTATTCCCTCCAGCCTAGCATCATTACCCAGCAGCCTGAGCAGCCCATTAGAGCTAAACTCCACACACCAAACAGGCAGTGGATGCGGACAGAATCCGTCACGGAAAACTTTTCACATGCCTTTAAAGTTCCTAAATGTCAGAGGACCTTCCCTTTTAATGAGAGGGCTCCCAGCAAGGCGGGCTCAGGGGGGTTTCAAAGCTCTAGGGAAGCTCCAGAAGCTTCACGCTTGCTGTGATTAGTTCTCTCGTCTTTGCACACCCTCAGCTCTGGGGCTTCTCAATGCCCACGCTGGGACTCTCAAAGCAGTGCATGTGTCCATCACTGTCCACTGTAGAGAACGGCATGCTGGGATCGGCTGGAAGCATTCCTTTGGAGTTAATGCTTTCTTTTAACTCGCGCCTCGTCCGCTTCATCTCGCTCGGAAGGGCATCACACCTGTGTTACACAAGTAGGTGCTTGTGGTAGGAGGGCCGGAGGGGACAGTGAGGAGCTGATTATTCAACTGGCACGCTCTCAGCCTCAGTTAGGTTGGCAGCTGGGGGTTGGGTGCCTTGCTCACGGGCACTTTAGTCATTTTGGCTCAGGGAATCGAACCAGCAAGCTTCTGGTCCCAGGTAGGTTTTCAACTCCAGTTCATGACTGACCCCTAAACTCATGGCACTGGGAGCACATAGGTACAACAGGAGTTTTCAGTTCTGCTTTACTTTCATTGGGTCACCTGATCACCTAGGTACAACAAGCGTGCTAGTCTTTATTCACTTGGTAAGGCGAGTGTTCTAACTCCAATTCATTTAAAGAAGTGATCACCTGGGTACAATCAGAGGTCTCAGCTCCAACACTTATTTATCCAGTGAGGTGACCACCTAGGTACAACAAGCAGTCTAACTCTAAATCATTTAGTGATGTGATCACCTAGGCACAACCAAATCACCCAGGTTTGGTGATCACCTGGATACAAAGAGTGTTCCAACTCTGATTCATTTAATGAAGCAATCACCTGGCAACAACCGCAGCTTTCATCTTTGGTGCCAATCAATTTAGGAAGGTGATCACCTAGGCCCAACAAAAGCTCTACCTCCAATTCATTTAGTGAGCCAATCATTTAGTGATCACCTAGGTACAACAAGTGCTCTATTTGGTGTGATGATCACAGTTCCAAATCTTAGAAAGTACGTGTAACTCACTCACTCATCTTCTAAACCACTTAATCTATATGGGTCGTGGGAGGTGCTGGAGCCCAGCTCACCGTTCAGTGGGTGAAAGACAACCTCGGTACAAGCAAATCTCTAAATCCAAATCAATACCCAATATAATAACCACCCAGGTACAACAAGAGCTAGTCCGCAAACTGATCTGCTTGGTGACATGATCACCTAAGTACAACTACAGAGCTCAGTTGTTGGATACTCAGTCACCAAGGTCTCTGCTCCAAGCCATCACCAAGGTCCACCAATAGTAGAATGAAGAAAGGGTGGCATTGACAGGTAGTGGGCAAAGAGATGCTTACTGCAATCTACGCTTTGTGTTACAATGGAGACCCCCGACCCACCTCTTCCTTCCTCAGTGAAAGCTTGTAGTAAATTCTGAATGAATGGAAAAACTCCACACTGTTTCAAAGGGTTAAAGACTGGATAATCTCTCCCTCTGTCTGAAAGTGGGACAGCAGAGACTCATTCAGTAGGCCAGCACAATAAAGGCACAACACTGAGCGTGTGCAACGAGAGGAATAGGAGGAGCCTGGGGGAGGTGAAGGAGGGAAGGATGACAGAGTAGAAAGAACGGCACTTCACGTCCACTCTGCACAATCCTCACACTCAACCATGGCCTCTCGCAGGGAGGACAGGAGTGCTAGCATGGGTTTCTCTCTTTTCACAGACAGAACAATGTACACTTTTGTAATAAAGAGTCTCAACAACATATTTACTCACCAGAAGAGAATAAAGAAGACCACAACACAGCCCAGGAAGAACACTGAGCTCCGCAGGCCAAAACTAGCCCTACTGGGACAGGATTAGTTCTACATGGGAGGTGGGGTAAGGTAATTAGTACTGGTGTTCCTCAGAGTCAATGTCTGTCTATTTATCGACTGTGTGCTCCCTTGCCTGTAACAAGAACCTCAGGCTATATTTACCCCATGCGAATAGATGTGTGTGTACACTCCCTCATGCGCTGCGGAAAAGGAGCTGTCCCAGCTTTTCTAAAGTATGGAGGTGCTCGAGGAGGCATTTCGCTATAGCATGCATGGGGCACATACCTCAGGTTGATGTAGTCTGGGGTAAACCTCGGTTACTGTACGACATACAGCACTCGCATCCAGAGGACGAGTCAAGAGGCCTTCTCAGAGGCATGGCGTTAGGTAAATCATTGTGGAGCGTAGCGTATAGCCTACATACGAGAGCCTTATGAACATGTAGCTAGGTGTTTGTTCCAGGTCTATCCATTGTGGGCTGTCTAAAAGAAATGGAGAAGCTGGCACTGAAAGGTAGTGGGTCTGTCTTCCTCGGTGAAAGGTTGCATTAGATTCTGAATGAATGGAACAAATACTCTCCCACTGCTCCACATCACAAAGGAGCAGGCGCATTACTTCACCATGTGATGTAGCATGTAGCGCAACCTGTTTATATCCTGTTAAAGGGAGCTTTATTATGAAACTGAGATTTCCATAGAAGGATGGGTGATCGGGGTATGGGTGACACGTTAACGCTAGTTGACCTATATGGGTTAGTGCTGGTTAAACATGTGTGGGGATAATATATATATAATAATATATAATATATATATTATAAGATAATATATATATAATATAAATGCACCCTCCATACAGCAGCAGTGGTCTACAGAGGTAATAAGAACAAGCACCGTAGATGTAGCATTCAGGTTACCACCTCAGTAATGACTGGGTACCTTGAATTCTGTGGAATGCGGTATGTGGGAGTAAACAGCTGGTTTAGTTTTATTCTACTCGGTTTAATAAAGGAGAGCAGCGTGGCTAACTAATTACTGACATTAGTAACCTAACACTCCCTCCTGAACACTGATAACTAAATAAGACAGATCACACAGAACGCCACATACATCATACGCACTGCACTTATAGACTGTACAGCCCTTACAGCATGATGGAACTGGAATATGGATTTATGATATATGGTTAGATGGATGCTGTAGGAAGCGTTAGAGCTCATTAACTCACCGTCTGAGGGTTCATCTTCCCCGTCATCAGAGCCAGCAGGTCAGAGTCCGTCATGGCGATGGTACAGTCTGCCTTCTTAGCTGAGAGAGAGAGAGAGAGAGAGGTAGAGAGGTAGAGAGAGACGGGCGAGAGGGGGAGAGAGAGAGAGAGAGAGAGAGAGAGAGAGAGAAGGAGAGAGAGAGACAGAGAGAGAGAGAGAGAGAGAGAGAGAGAGAGAGAGAGAGGGAGGGAGAGAGAGAGGTAGAGAGAGAGAGAGAGAGAGAAAGAGAGAGAGAGAGAGGTAGAGGTAGAGAGAGAGAGAGAGAGAGAGAGAGAGAGAGAGAGAGAGAGAGGTAGAGGTAGAGAGAGAGAGAGAGAGAGAGAGAGAGAGAGAGAGAGAGAGAGAGAGAGACAGAGAGATAGAGAGAGAGAGAGAGAGACAGAGAGAGAGAGAGAGAGAGAGAGAGAGAGAGAGAGAGAGAGAGAGAGAGAGAGAGAGAGAGAGAGAGAGAGAGAGAGAGAGAGAGAGAGAGAGAGAGAGAGACAGAGAGAGAGAGAGAGAGAGAGAGAGAGAGAGAGAGAGAGAGAGAGAGAGAGAGAGAGAGAGAGAGAGAGAGAGAGAGAGAGAGAGAGAGAGACAGAGAGAGACAGAGAGATGGTAATGGTAACTCAGGGACTTGTTATTACATTGAGAATTTTGGTGACAGTCGGTAAACATTCAATTATTTATTTTCAATTTACATTTAAACTTCACTAAAGATGGCCATCTCAAGTGTGTTAGAGCTGTTATGATTTTAGAATGGTCTGTAAAAATCTGTCCAATGTTAATAAAGTAATTAGCATTAAAAATATATATAAAAAGTGTTTTAATAAACGTCACTGATCCACATAAATCAATAATCACAGTAACACCTGTAACGAACGCTCTATTACAGGCTTAATTAAATACCCAGCCACATGACATTCCAAACTGCAGCTGTTTGAGCTAAACTAAACCAGTAAACCTAAATAAATAAACAAACGAGCAAATAAACAAACAAATAAATAAATAGATAAATAAGTACAAACATGTTCTAGTCCAAACGAGTGCAGAGCTGTACTATTTAAAAAGAAGGAGCTGTACTTCTTGTGGAATTCATAAACATCTATCGCTCTTATGTTACTGATCATGTTATTGATGTGGCCAGCGTTACCTCACGCCACGTTGTGATATTTCACCTGCATATGCTTCCCTTTTATTCTATTCACCATCACAACATAACATTCATACCTCTTCACTGTGTTCTGAAAGTTATTACCCTGTTCTCCAATGGGCAGGACCCCCACAGGACCACCACAGAGCAGGTACGATGTGGGTGGTGGATCATTCTCAGCACTGCAGTGACACTGACGTGGTGGTGGTGTGTTAGTGTGTGTGGTGCTGGTGTGAGTGGATCAGACACATACACTTACACACGTCACCACCAGCACCACCACCACGTCCTGACCACTGAAGAAGTCTGCTGTGGCTGAGGGGTGTATAGACGTAGTGCTGTGCTGCATTTGAACTGTTGAATAGCACTATGCAGCTGACAACACTCGATCACAATCAACAGGCACACTCACATGTGTCGTTGTGAACGCTGCCCTTCCCCTCCTTCACGTCGACGATCCAGACGGCCTCGCTTCCCTCCGGCCCGTCCTTCACTTTGAAGGCAAACACGCCTCCGATCTTCTTCACAAACTGATCCCCCTCCTGCACACACACACGCACACACACGCACACACACACACGCACACACACGCACACACACACGCGTACACACACACATACACACACACATACACACACACACACACACACACACACACACACACACACACACACACACACAGTCAACGAGAAGTCTTTACAGGCTCTAAGTGACGTGACATGCCAGAACATTACACCTCATAGAGCATACACAGGGGTTGGACAATGAAACTGAAACACCTGTCATTTTAGTGTGGGAGGTCTCATGGCTAAATTGGACCAGCCTGGTAGCCAATCTTCATTAATTTCACATTGCACCAGTAAGAGCAGAGTGTGAAGGTTCAGTTAGCAGGTAAGAGCACAGTTCTGCTCAAAATACTGCAATGCACACAGCATTATGGGTGACATACCAGAGTTCAAAAGAGGACAAACTGTTGGTGCACGTCTTGCTGGCGCATCTGTGACCAAGACAGCAAGTCTTTGTGATGTATCAAGAGCCACGGTATCCAGGGTAATGTCAGCATACCACCAAGAAGGACGGACCTCCATCAGCATCACGTAGTGACCTGGCCACTACCCTGCAAGAAGAATGGCTTCAAATCCCTCTGACCACTGTGCAGGACGCAGTATATGTCATTCCCAAGACCAACTGACGCTGTATTGGCCGCAGAAGGAGGCCCTACACCATACTAATAAATGACTGTGGTCTAAAACCAGGTGTTTCAGTTTCATTGTCCAACCCCTGTAGAACATCCATGCTTATAATGCTCTAATGAACAGATATTATAATGCAGTATGAAGCCTGACATTACGAAGCTGAATACTCTTGTTTAATAAAGTGTTATGTATGATATAAGTAATTATATTTCACTATACAAGCCTATGCCTGGTATTATAGGGTATTACATGTGCCTTATAACAGCTTATACATGCATTAAGACTATTCAGCATTATGAATACAAGAGTCATAGGACGTGTGACCACCTGTACTTTCTGGTGGTGCTGTGAGACCACCAGAATATGATTAAAGCAGCTGAGGTTAGCATGCGGTAGTGTTAGATTCCACTGTCCGACTAGCATGCTGCTGGTGAAACCAGCCCTTTATATGGCAGTTGGATATTATAGGCTGGTATTTATGATTTATGAATTTTACTGATTCCAATTCCGATTCTTATGTATTCCATGTTTTGGTTTTAACATGGTGTAAAAAGACACCAAATATTTAGATTTTAAAAAACTTTTTTTTTATAGTTTATGAACCCTAGCTTTTTATTGTCACATCCATCACAGCATTATGAACAGTGACGGGCACTATGTGATCCCTATTGAGATACAGATATTCAATTCCGATTTGTGACACTTACATATGTGATATTAAACTCTGAAACATATACGTGGCAATACAACTGGAATAACCAGACTGGAATTCATGCCACTTCCACATCAATCCAACGCAACATCTGTCATAGTCCCTCCCTGCTGAGACCTCATAAACATCTGGGCTGATATTCCTGTAAACTGCTCCAAATGGCCAAATGTGGCACGGACGAGGCTGCGACACAGGAGGATAAAAAACAGTCTGAAAGTAAAACTGTCAGTCACTGGAACAGCGTAGCGTAGCGGCTTCTCCAACGCTGGAGAAGATCAAACTGAGACCTGGAGTTTGAACCATCCGTCACTGTGAGCTATATGAAGCGTGGTTCTTGTTTACACGTGCGGGTCAGTTCAGGAGCATGAGGTGTTCAGACTGATGTTAGACATAGATCACATCTACACTGTGTGGACAGCCCAACAAGAAAATCGGACCTGGTGACGAAATCAGAACCAGGCCCATTTATCCTCGAAGGTTTTCTCCCTGGTTAGTGTTCCCTCACTGCCTGACGAGCAAGCCGTACCTCAGGCTGACTGCGCTGGATGTGCTAGCAAGGTGCACATTACCTGGCATATAGCTCGATGAACCTGACTCTGTAGGATTCTTGGACCTTTGAAACCAGTTCTGAACTGGAACCGGGTTTTGATACCCAACGCTACAGCCTAGAGCTGAATTCCAGACATACAAGAACAACAGAGACTTCCATAAAGACGAGGGACGAGTGAATACTGCGACCACATGGTCTTCAGTCCAGAGCTCCGCTTCGAATGTGGAAAACCAAAGTTTAGTCGCAACCGTGTTCGTGGTTGGGGCATGAAAAGGTCCGTTACATCAGATCCAGACATCGCTGTTGAACTCGACGTGGCTGGGATGTTCCAGGACTACACAAGAGCCTTAATAAGAAGCAGATCTGTGAGCCTCATCTGCTAAATGTTCTGGGACCTGCATTGAGAGATTTTCCATACAGTGACACGTTGCACTCCAGACCAGCAAGCCATCTGGCAGAACACAGCAGAACCAGAGACAGCAGAAGAAGAACCCTTAACGCGGTGTTATCATACTGACAAACATCCAAACACCCAACATCATCTTCAGTAAACCCCTCCGGACAGGTGTTCAGCTCTGGACTGGGGTGAAATCCGGCTGGTTTGGTGAAAAGGAAAACAGTGTGGCACCTAAAGCTGGATCAGCTTTTGGTCTCAAGATTAAAAGTCTAGCTGAGATGCTGAAATGAGATGCAGCCACTCGCATGTGACGTAGCAAGGACAGGTCTTACAGACATCCAGCGAGCAGTGGTGTCCTCCATGAGTCCTCCTGTTAGTGCAGCACCATTGGCAGACAGCTGCACCACACAGGACTACATGTACACAGACCGTTACCACGACTGTCCTTAACACCACGTCACCGTCACCAAAGACTGCAGTGGTGTCGTACCAGACTGTCATGGAGTGACTCAGAATGGCAGCGGGTCATCTTCAGTGACGAGTCCCGCTTTAGTCTTGGTGGAGACGCCCAACGAATCCGTGTGTGGAGGCACCGTGGTCAGCAGCAAGATGAACGGTTTGTTGTCACACGTCCAGAAGACCTGGTGTCCCTCCACCACCGCACCATCTGCAGAAACTGTGGGCAACACAGGGCGAACCCGGCCAAAGCTCAGACTGAGTGTCAATATCTGGGGCACACCTACCTCCTGCAGCTTCTTCGCAATCTCCTGGAACACTGCATGAGCCTTGAAGCCCTCCAGGCCTGCAGAGGCGCTAGTGAACACCGCCTGGATCCTCTGGGAACTGTAACAGAAACACACAGACACACATCATGAAAGAGAGACTCAGGCTGGAGGTGAAGCTACAGGGGAGCCACTTCCATTAAAAAAGGTCTCCAAGAAACGAAGACAATCATAAATGGTCAAGCAGCATCTGCAGTTGTGCTGTACCGGCCTTATATTAGTCAAAGCCTGCCTCACGTGGACAGGAAGACGCAGGACAGCGACTTCATCTTCCCGCCAACAGAAGGTCACTGTGCCATGCATCACCCTGGGTTCAGTAGTCTGCTTTTACAGAACCTGACCATGGCTTAGGCTTCAGCAATGAGAGCTGGGCCCGTCACAATCATGGCCACCTACCTCTCAGTGGTCAATACTCGCAACAAGACACAAACATCAAACATCAGATTATCTAAAATAGGTTCTATAGGAAAATATATATTTCTATGGCCAAAAGTATGTGGACACCTGAGATTCAAAGCTATATATAAATACTATATGACCAAAGTATGTGGACACCTGAGCATCGCAGCTATACAAGCCTGCTGGACAGCACTAATATGGAGTTGTCCGCTTTGACCATTTGTGTCCATTCAGTCCAAGGAGCTGAAAAAGGTCCCTGATGTTGATGAAAAGGTCTGGCTCACAAGCAAGAATAGACCTCCTTCAACGTGGTGCCACAGAGATGGAAGCATAACGCTGCGCTAACTGTCTTTAACATCACCCTTCCCTGGAACTCCTAATCTGGAACTCTGTAGAGAGTGATGCAACGGAGGACAGACAGGTTTTTAACTGACAGCCCTTCAGTACTCGGCAGCTCTGCTCTGCGAGTTTGTGTGGTCTACCACTTCGTGGCTGAGCTGCTGTTGCTCCTTTCATTTCACAATACTAGCACTTCCAGTTGTCTGGGGCAGCTTTAGCAGGACTGACCTGTGGAAAGAGTTGAGGAGTGCCACATTAAGAGTCACCGAGGTCTTCGGATCGATGAGCATCAGTGTGCGTTCACACGTCCCACACATCTTTACTATTCTAGTATTCCTCCTGTCGGGGAGAATTCCGTCTGAATCAGTCTGATTCCCCTCGTCTTTCTAAACACGCTCTTATTCCTCTGACCTGGGGCCGTTTATACTCCAGAAGCCCCAGAGGCAGAACACACAGAGACTCTGAAGAGCCAGACACGTAAACAAACAGCTGGGTGTGCTGTGCCAGACTACTGGAGGTGGATGGATGAGTCACAGGCTGTTATTAATCTCAGGCTGACCTCACACGTACCTCAGGTCACCTTCACCAGCTCGAGAGGGACAACTGGACAACCTCATCTACATATCATACACCTGAAACACACCTCGATTCATGTTCATGTTTCAGCAGGGAGTAACTTTCAGTAAGCTCCATGCACTGGCTGTGCTTGTAGGTGGAGCTTGTGGTTGAGCAGTAAGGGCACTGCTCCCCCTACTGACGCTGTGGGGTTAGCATCTTAGTATGCGTTCTATCGGGTTCTATAAGGAACATGTTTAAAAATGGTTCTATATACAGCATCAGAAAAGATAATATCCAGCTTGTAACAACAGAAGAACCTTTTTGTTGGCTCATTCTTTAAAACGACGGTTCTTTAAGGGTTCTTTAGCAGAGAAAATGGTTCTATCCAAGCCATGGACATCTAAAGCAACCTAACATAATTAAAGAGTTCATCAGATCAACAGAGAACATGCTGCAGTTGATTCTGAATGGATCCTATTTGAATAGGGTTCTACGTAGCACCAAAAAGGGTTCTGCTATGGCCACAGAGGAACATTTTTTAATCCTGTATAGAACCTTACACAACAAATTCTCAAAGAACCTGAAGAACTCTCTCCCCATGCAAGGAAGCACCATAGTATGAAATGGCTCTGTAGGTAACCCAGAAGGACAAGCAGTTCAGACGCTGGAAGATAGAGGGAAAGCTCTAGACTGTGCAGGGCAGGGTGCCTCCAGGGCCAGGGTGGAGAAACACTGGACCTCAGAACACCACACTGTCTTAAACTAGGAGGACGTCCCCCAGTCCTGCAGCCCACCTGCTCTGCTCAGAGTGGCCACTTCCACTGCAGGTCCTGATTACTCGACGACCAGTGAAATCTGTATTACTGGAGAGCGTCCAGCATTGGGCTGCATTCCTCCCAACCAAACCCACAGTAATTTTCCTGGGAGCTAACCTTGAACAGGCCTGCCCGAATGTGCAGGAACTGATGGTTTGGGAATGTCTTCCTTGCTCTCATGAGCTGCAACACTGGCCAAGGTGTTTTGGTTTTCCCAGTGCTGCTCCTGAAGTCCCTCAGTTCTGTATGTTTAACAAACCTGGCTCTGGTCAAGCAGCCCTGGGTCGATAATCCATGTTTCTGAATATGAGCAGCCCTAAACTGTAGATTATACAGACCTCAGATTAACCTGTAATGTACTCTGGATGCCATTTGGAAAAATTGGGATCCTTTTCACCTGCGGTATCCGGAATGTCAGATTCAAACATACATTTACACCCACTGAGCACTTTATTATGGAACACTGGTGTGAGTGGAGCAGACACAGCAGTGCTGCTGGAGTGTTTAGACACTGTGTCCACTCACTGTCCACTCTATTAGACACTCCTACCTTGCTGGTCCACCTTGTAGATGGACAGTCAGAGACGATAGCTCATCTGCTGCTGCACAGTGCAGTGTTGGTCATCCTCTAGTCCTTCATCAGTGGACACAGGACGCTGCCCCACAGGACACTGCCCACATGGTTCTTCAGGCTCATGGAGTTATATATAGTTCTACAAAAAACTTTTTGGGGAATTTTTTCTATATAGAACCAAAAAGGGTTCTACTGTTGTTATGACATTAAACTTGCCACCACAGTGGAACCCTTTTTGGTGCTATATAGAACCATATACAACACATTCCCCATCAATCTGAAGAACTTTGCTTTACCGTGCAGAGAATCTAAGCATGAAATGGCTCTACACAGAACCATTCTCTTTACTATAGAACCCTTAAAGCACCATGTTCTTTAAAGGGTGCATTAAGTTTCCTATTGACACGCTGTCCTACAGCACAGATGAGAGGGAGTCCACATTCCTACTAGATGATCCCCTCCTTTGGATTAAAGTTACCCTGCTTTCAATGAAATCCTGTTGTGTAAAATGCACGAGTTTGGGAAAACGCTGATCTACACTTCATCTACACGCATGGAGATTACGGTGGGCATAATCTGTAGCTCAGTGTTTTGGCATCTGCGCAAATCGAGCGCCGCCATCGTAATAACTCCACAGTGAAAGGTTTAAACGGGGCGTTAGACAGACGTGGCGCCTATCTAGCTCTTGTATGGCCGCTGCAGTCTCACCTGGTCACATCTGGAAGAAGCATTTTCACTGTTTACTGTCAAACTGCTGCGGAAAGGACGAAGAAGCCGACGGCACTTCCTGCTGATCCGGCACCACCTTCCCACAGAGCTGACCAGGCCTGACTAACCGATCACAGAGGAATGAGCAACCATTAGAAACGTACGATAAACAAATGAAGGAAAGTGTTTTCTCCGCTATTATAAGCTTTCATTGTTAGAATATGTTTAACCTGTTGTTTAATTTATATACAGAACATTTTCGGAGGTTTAATTCAGGCCCTCTGAAGAATAAACACACTGTGATACTCCTACTTGATATCTACTTGCTACATCCAACTTCATTCTTTCATTTTTGATTCTTCTAAAATACCTTTTTTTCTGTTTAGAAAATGCAACGATGCACATTTTATGTTATTTTAGTTGTTCGAATGTTATTAAAAGTTGTATATAATCAAAGCTTGAACAATCGATATATTCAGATAATACACTCATTCATGTATCACATACTACCATCCTAAGATATAAAATTGGACTGGTTAAAATCATGCTGAAACACACGACACACCACACCTGCACTTTTTGATGAGAGGACTTTTATTTTGCCGGTAGGCTGGTGAAGCGGAAGTGAGGTGTCAGGCTGTGTAGTTGACGGCAGATCCAAGTACGTCGTTTACACAGGAAACATATCAGTTCAGTTTGAACAGACAATCGTGATATACTAAAATACTGTGCCTTTTTATCCACTGTTCAAGATCTAAACTACAAATATTACAATATCTGCATGAAATAAAAATAAATGGCAGGTTTAAGGTTCTCAAAAATATATTTACATTAAAGATTCAGACAAAAATAGGATCCGGAAATTATAAATTATATGTAGTGATTCTCTGTGACAGCTACAAAATATTTATATTTAATAAATATAATAAAGATGATCTTTGCTGAAAAAAAAACTGTATTTTGTTACAGGTAAAATATAGTAAATAAAAATACATGTCAATTTTAAAAATAGCTCAATTATTTCACATGCAAACCATATACAATCTATAGAAATATTCAGGTACAATACACTTATAAAAAGTCTTATGGAAAAAGTTATTAAGTTACCTCACATATATTAACACAATACTTTCAAACAAACTATACATGTAATGTTCACGAAGTACATCATTTTTCCCTAACAATGGACTATACTCACCAAAACCATCTAAACAATGATCTCCATGGACAATCATCACTCTGAACTTTACATTAGCATATTTATACATATAGACTGACCTACTGTTATCTTCCATCCACACTGTATATTTGTAGTGTATGTATATACATATATCAATATTCCATTCCCTGTATATACCCTGCATCTCTCATCTACCTCAGCCTTACCATAGTGCTATATGGTAATGTGTACATCTGCATATATCATAGTTTTTATTCATAACTTTTATTCATAACTGTAAATCAGTATAAACAGAGATTTTAGTGCTTAATATTGTATATATTTATTGTCTATTTATATGTTTGTATTGAAGTACTGTAAGGGACTACACACACAAGTTTTTCACTCACCTTCACACCTGTGAAAATGTGATGTGACAATAAAAGTGATTTGATTTGATTTGATTTTATCTGATTTGATTTGATTTGATTTGAAATCGTTCAAATTTTGAACGATCAATTTGATCGTGATTTAAAACCTCTTTCTGCAGACCCTGCAGTGAGAGAGTGGAACTGAAAAATAAAAAAGAGTAAGGTTTCCATCTAGTGTTTAACTGCTGAACTGTCATTTCTGTGTGTAATGTATACCAACAGATGCTGATTTGCTCCTGATAATCAGTTTGGTCATCTGAACGTGAAGGTTCCCCAAACTTTTGTTTTTCAATGTTCACCTTACAATATTAAAGTAAGTGATTGCCATCATATGGAGGTTAATATTTGACTTGTGCAGGTTTACATAGCAGCATTATGTTAGCATATTACTAAATTCCAGGAGATCTACTTTCCTGAAGAGTTTAGCAGCAAGAGTTTAGCACCTAATACATCAGATCCAGCCAAGCTGGGACTTCAGAATAAGTGATTTAGTAATTAGCAGGTATTGCAGAATGAGATTGGACCGACACTACGCAGGAATGTAGATCTCCAGAACCAGAGCTGGTGACTACGTATGTAAGCTCTTTCCGGCTCATTTGCTATTGTGGAAATAAATGAAATAATTGGGTAAAAAGGTACAATGGGTTATGGCAGATATTAAAACAAATGGATGCACTGGCATGCTGATAAAAAAAAAACATGATGATGCTCTGGTATGATGATTGCTCTGTACCCTAGCTTGGTGCAGACAGTCAATACCAGCAGTGAAATGGAAGTGAACCCCAGAGTTCTGGGTTTTTGTATATAACAAAATAGCCTTTTTAAAGGAGGCAAATTTTCTTTCAGTGCTCACAGGTATGGTTAATCATTTTCAGGGGATTTTCCAGCAGGCCCTAGCATCTCCCAGGCACAGCACATGCTTATAGAGTAAAAGTAGAACTACAAAGTGCTCATATATGCTCAGTGGAGTTGAAAAAGTGGTCAATGAGTGTAGACACATGAAGGTGTACCCAATGAAGATGCCGGTTGGTGTATATCATTGTAAAAAAATTGTAACATAAAATATATATATAAATAGTCCAGCTAAAAATAATGGTTTCTTTTCCCAAAAATCTGTCAAATGTTTTACAAAATCCGCAAAAATATAAATGTCACTTGCTTCCTTATTCGAAATTCTGCATTCTACTGAAATTCAAGTTAAACAGCAACAACCCATAAAACAGAAGTTACAATAAAAGTGTTAAAATGTAGCATGTGCATGGCTTATTTGCATGCATTTAAACTTTAAGTTTTTTAACTTTTTAAACCTGTAGATCAGACACTGAAGATCCTAACCTTTTTAAAAGTCACATTTTTGATCCCAGCATGCAGAATGGGCTTTGAACACATGTTATGTGAGGGTGAGGAATACGCTCACTGTAGTGGTAAAGAAAAACAACAACAATAATCTGACAATAAAACGACATAGTGTGGCCACAGATATTATCCAGTTTACACTAGGGTCTGAGGAACAGCAATATCATGAACTGATTTGTCTGGTGTCCCATGTCACCACCACATACTACTGACCCATGCCCCTCTAAAAAGCATCTGATTACTAATGCATAAATAGCCTCAGCCATACAGATGCCGCCCAATCTGAAAGGCTTCGCCCATAGTGCATTTGAATGATGAAATATTGGCTTCTTGACACTAATAGTGTAGTTAAGGCCAGCATGGGATTGTGTCCATGTCCCTGAGTCCCAAAAGGCTCTTTGTTAGTCATCTCACACAGTGTTTGGGTACAGGAGTTTTCCATTTTAGGTCTGTGCTTGATGTTGGAATTAGAGAGCCGTTTGAGATTTGTTATTACACTGACTCTAAAAAGATATCACAACCGATTACTGATGTAGTTGTTTTCATTTTATTGTTGTCACACACTACTGTTTATACAGCCTTACAGTTTCATTTGCTAATAACTTAAATTTTAGGGCTAGCTTGATCTTCTGCTGGACGGAAGCATTTTTTTGCAGGACCTGGCAACCCTGAGAGATAGAACGTTCCAACAAGATCCAGGAGAGGGTGCCGTCGTTTTCAGCAGCAGCGTTAAGAGATCTACTTACTTGTTCTCCCTCAATTCAAACAAACAGACAAATCGGCTCCCCAAAACGAGTCAGCAACCTTCACTTAAAGGAGCCGATCTCCTGAATGACGTCAGGACAGTCCAGGAAGTAGCCGAGTAGACGAGCTCTCTCCGTGTCCATAGTGAAAGGACAGGAACGCAAACCCTGTTTGGAGTTAAAGACTGTGAGTATCTGAGTCCGAGCTGTAATTCGAGAATTGGGAGATTTAACGCTGGATGTACGGGGTGATTTAGTACCAGTGAGGCTGTTAACAGATCTCTGTAGCGTAGTTCTACTCCACTTTCACTTTCAGGTCGAATAAGCTTCTCCTTTAGGTGAATTTTAATTGAACTGATAATGGTATTTTATTTTATAGACCAGTTTAATATAGATATGAGGTCCGATTTTAGAATAAAGTGTTCCTCCCTGTTACTGTCGTAGCTTTTATTCTGCAGCTTAATGGGTGTTGTTATCCTTATACCCAAGTGTTTCCTGAATAAAGGAATGTGTTTGTATGCGTAACACAATACACCGACATGTTTTAGTAGTGCTGATCAGCATTCTGTTCAGTTCATACTGCTTACCTACCCAGCCAAGCTGTATGTAAATGAACTAATACAGATATCTACTGGCCTGTCTTCATTTATAAGACTCTACCTGACTCACAGGCCCTAATACACCCGGTATCTGCCAAAATAACACCAGGTCGTCCCTCTATATTAATCTTAAAGCCCCAAAAACTAATACCTGGCTATAATACATAATACATGGCTCCTGTTCATTTCAGGCTGCTGCTGCACAGAGTTGGAATTTAAAAAACATTAAAACTGGATTCTTTTATCTAATTTTCTCATAAAAGAAAAAAAGTCTACCGATACATGTGCCTGTTTTCCCACTGACTATTTTTAGGCCCAAAATGTGTCTGTTGATGTTTGGGGTTGTTTTTTTTTTTGTTTTTTTTTACATGTGACATAACTTTCGTTAAGGATTTGTTCTTAATGACTTGCCTAGTTAATCTAAAGGTTTTGTTCAAATAAATAAATACGTATTATACGTAGTATAATTTTGTTAAGACCTGTTACAAATTATATTATAATATATATGTTTATTTATTATTTATTTATTTGTTGTTATTTATGTGTTGGCAGGATTACAACTGAGGCAGCTTGACCTCTAAAATGAGTCTTTCTTGGAAACAGGACCTCAAGAAACATGAGAGGTGAGATTTTCAGGAAGAATAAATGCCCTCTACTGTATTTGAGGCTGACCTGATGTAAATCCTGGACAGGTAAATAGAGAGTAAAATATTTCAGGGGTCAGAGAACTCAATCAAGCTTTTAGTTGCCAGTAATGCCTACTGCCATTTTACCCTTTATATACCTATCCAGACTAGTCAATGTGTCTTGCACTGCTAGAATGTGTTGGGTGCTATTATATGTGAACAGTTCCAAAGACTGTGTAGAGAAACTACTGCTCTTAACAGTTCAATGTGTTTCAGTCTGGTTCCAGGTAAGATACCAGAATTACCTGAGCCCAGCTGTCTGTCAGTGAAGAGTGATGAGTCAATGGAGAGAGGCATATCCTTTAAACAGATGGAGTGTTTGCCTGAGCTTAGGTAAGGACAGTCTCAATTATGTTGGTGTATGTATGTGTGTGTGTGTGTATGTGTGTGTGTGTGTGTGTGTGTGTTTTATGTATGTGTGTGTGTGTATATATATATATATATATAAACACATAGCCATTAGATGGGTGTATAGTGCATTAATATGTAAATGTTAGCAGATCAACCAGAGTGGAGAGCTAGAGTGGATGCTGATAAAGCCACAGTGGGCAGGGTCACTACACATTAATGGATGTGAATCTTAGAGAAGTGAACAGAGAATGAAGTATCTCAGTGGTCAGAGAACTATTTTTTAACTTTATTACTAGTAGTGACTACTGCCATATTACATTTGAACTACTTTGTACTACTTAATCAAGGTTTGAATTATGCACTGCTAGTCTGTATCAAAGGTTAATATAGGTCAGTTTCTCCAAGGAATGTTTAGAGAAATATAGTAATAAAACTACTGTCTAATGGCATAAAACGCAAAAGTTACACTTATAACAGATGCTTGAATGTGGTTCAGTCTGGTTCAAGGTAAGGGACAAGACCCACCTGAGCCCAGCTGTGTATCCATGAAGAGTGATGAGTCAATGGAGAGAGGCATAACCTTCACAAGGAAAGAGTGTTTCCCTGAATCCTAGTAAGTACAGTCTAATGTAGAGCTGAACTGGGTAAAATCGGTTCACAACCTACTAATTTTTTTCTGGTTATTATTTCCTTTATTGAACATGAGTGCAAATGCTTCCTGATCATGCATAAAGCTATTTGTCAATGAACATAATGCCAGTGTTGAGTGCCCAGTAAATGCTAATTAGGCACAGTTGAGTTTTGGATCAAGATGAAAAGAAAAAAAAGAAGTAATTTTAAAACAAAGACTGCAGGTGCTGTTTCAGTAAGAACAGGGACTTAAATGAGTGCTCTCAATAAGTGTAATAGAATAACTAACTTTACACTTTACTTCAGGTGACTGAAAATATTAATGCAAGACACAGTGAGACTGTTAGCAAGAACAGCTCATTCACAGCTACATGGAGAGGGATATTACAGTGGAGTCCTTCATTACAGAGATAAAAGACCATTTAGAGTTTACAGAGACAATAAAAGACATCAAATCAAATCTAATCACTTTATTGTCACATCACATTTCACAGGTGTGAAGGTGAGTGAAAAACTTAGGTGCGTAGTCCCTTACAGTACTTCAATACAAACATATAAATAGACAATAAATATATACAGTACTAAACACTAAAATCTCTGTTACACTAATTTACAGTTATGAATAAAAACTATGATATATGCAGATGTACACATTACCATATAGCACTATGGTAAGGCTGAGGTAGATGAGAGATGCAGGGGATATACAGGACATAGAATATTATATGTGAACAGTTCCAAAGACTGTGTAGAGAAACTACTGCTCTTAACAGTTCAATGTGTTTCAGTCTGGTTCCAGGTAAGATACCAGAATTACCTGAGCCCAGCTGTCTGTCAGTGAAGAGTGATGAGTCAATGGAGAGAGGCATATCCTTTAAACAGATGGAGTGTTTGCCTGAGCTTAGGTAAGGACAGCCTCAATTATGTTTGTGTGTGTGTGTGTGTGTGTGTGTGTGTGTGTGTGTGTGTGTGTGTGTGTGTGTGTGTGTGTATATATATATATATATATATATATATATATAAACACATAGCCATTAGATGGGTGTATAGTGCATTAATATGTAAATGTTAGCAGATCAACCAGAGTGGAGAGCTAGAGTGGATGCTGATAAAGCCACAGTGGGCAGGGTCACTACACATTAATGGATGTGAATCTTAGAGAAGTGAACAGAGAATGAAGTATCTCAGTGGTCAGAGAACTATTTTTTAACTTTATTACTAGTAGTGACTACTGCCATATTACATTTGAGCTACTTTGTACTACTTAATCAAGGTTTGAATTATGCACTGCTAGTCTGTATCAAAGGTTAATATAGGTCAGTTTCTCCAAGGAATGTTTAGAGAAATATAGTAATAAAACTACTGTCTAATGGCATAAAACGCAAAAGTTACACTTATAACAGATGCTTGAATGTGGTTCAGTTTGGTTCAAGGTAAGGGACGAGACCCACCTGAGCCCAGCTGTGTATCCATGAAGAGTGATGAGTCAATGGAGAGAGGCATAACCTTCACAAGGAAAGAGTGTTTCCCTGAATCCTAGTAAGTACAGTCTAATGTAGAGCTGAACTGGGTAAAATCGGTTCACAACCTACTCATTTTTTTCTGGTTATTATTTCCTTTATTGAACATGAGTGCAAATGCTTCCTGATCATGCATAAAGCTATTTGTCAATGAACATAATGCCAGTGTTGAGTGCCCTGTAAATGCTAATTAGGCAAAGTTGAGTTTTGGATCATGATGAAAAGATGAAAAGAAAAAAAAAAGTAATTTTAAAACAAAGACTGCAGGTGCTGTTTCAGTAAGAACAGGGACTTAAATGAGTGCTCTCAATAAGTGTAATAGAATAACTAACTTTAAACTTTACTTCAGGTGACTGAAAATATTAATGCAAGACACAGTGAGACTGTCAGCAAGAACAGCTCATTCACAGCTACATGGAGAGGGATATTACAGTGGAGTCCTTCATTACAAAGATAAAAGACCATTTAGAGTTTACAGAGACAATACAAGACATGCTGGTCTTACTAAGTTTGTATTTAATATAAATCATAACCTGTCT
Source organism: Prochilodus magdalenae (assembly GCA_024036415.1). NCBI lineage: Eukaryota > Metazoa > Chordata > Actinopteri > Characiformes > Prochilodontidae > Prochilodus > Prochilodus magdalenae. Next base: position 27,322 of record JAMWET010002375.1, read on the forward strand.
GTATTTATGGAAGAGACGCACTAAACTGTGCAAACCTATGTGTGTCTTGGTCACAAATTATAATTTTGTTCCTGTTTTTCATAGCAACCAAAAGCAGAGTGCAGAGATCACCACAGCACATATGGAGTCCGTATTTCAGGTGCGCGTTTGTAGATGCATACATTCATATATTCACATAGATTCATATGTGTGTATTAAATAATGATGTGTATCATTTCACTGCGTATTTCACATTAATCAACAATCATACTCTAGCACAGTAGAACCCTGGTGCATAATAAAAAGTTCAGTTTGATAATCCCTCCACATTAATCCCTCCTGTTTTAGCAGAGCTCAGTATCACTGAGATTAATAATTAATCACACTGATTTATCAGTCTACTCAGACTTTAGCAGAGTTTGGTAACACTGAGATTATTAACTGACCATCACACTGATTTATCAGTCTACTCAGACTTTATCAGATCTCAGTAACACTGAGATTAATAAGTGACCATCACACTGATTTATCAGTCTACTCAGGCTTTATCAGATCTCAGTAACACTGAGATTAATAACTGATCATCACACTGATATCTGATCATCATCACACGTCACACTTATTTATCAATCTACTCAGACTTTATCAAAGGCCCAGAAAGCACATTTTGGTATTTATAATTAATAATTTTGTGCTGTTATGCTGGTCCACCCAGCTTGATGTTTCTTATGGATTTGATTCCAGAATTACTTAGCCATGACCTCATGTAATTTCAGTGGTTTTCCTTTAATGTTGATGTTCATTCAGGAAGTGGAGCACAGATTTATTTTTCTGATGAAGACTGAGCTACGGAGGTTCAAGAAGTTATTATGTCCAACATTCTCAACATGCACTGAAACAAAAAAGGAGGATGAGGAAAATCTAAATACCATCAGAAAGAATGTGCTGAAGATTACACTGCACATCCTGAGGAACATTAACCAGAAAGATCTTGCTGACACGCTACAGATCAGTAAGAGCATTTCCAGTCTGTGCATATACGCATGCTGTTATATGTCATATATTTCTTTTCCATGCTAAAGATAATTATGATTTTTTTTGAAGAGCAAATAAACTAAACACAGAAAGTCTCGAAAGTTAGATGCATACAGTCTAGAGGAAATTTCTACAAACAAACTTTATTATCTAAAATTCAGACTTTTTGATGATGATAACTAGACACAGCATGAAATTCAGTTTAGTTTAATTTTGTGCACCATACTGACTAGATGAGTAAATGATCTTTTGTTTAATTGTTTTTGATCATAAATATTCAATCTTTTAGAAATGGCTCCTGCTTCTCATCAAAAGCTCCAAACCACATTGAAAGAGAGGTTCCAGAAAATTAATGAAGGTATCTCATATCATGGAATCCCAACCTCTCTGAATGAGATCTTCACAGAGCTCTACATTACAGAGGGTGGGAGTGGAGAGATAAACAATGAACATGAGGTGAGACAGATTGAAACAACGTCCAGGAGATCATTAAGACAGGAGATACCCATCAACTGCAATGACTTATTTAAAAACAAAGCCATCAGAACTGTACTGACTAAAGGAGTTGCTGGAATTGGAAAGACAGTCTCAGTGCAGAAGTTCATTCTGGATTGGGCTGAAGGAAAAGCCAATCGCGGTGTTCTCTTTATGTTTCCTCTTCCTTTTAGGGAACTGAATTTAATGAAAATGGAAAAACTCAGTTTGGTTGATATTCTTCAGCTTTTTTTCCCAGACTCAAAAGAATTAAAACCAAGAGATTATTATCAATACAAGATCTTGTTTATCTTTGATGGTCTGGATGAATGCCGGCTTCCTTTAGATTTCCTGAACAACGAGAGCTTATTTGATGTACAACAGTCAGCCTCGGTGGATGTGCTGCTGACAAACCTCATCAAGGGGAATCTGCTTCCCTCCGCTCTTCTCTGGATAACCTCTCGACCAGCAGCAGCCAGTCAGATCCCTACTGAGTATGTTCACCAGGTGACAGAGGTACGAGGGTTCAATGATCCTCAGAAAGAGGAATACTTCAGGAAGAGGATCAGTGATCGAAATCTGGCCAACAAAATCATCAGACACCTGAGAACATCAAGAAGCCTCTACATCATGTGCCACATACCAGTCTTCTGTTGGATTTCGTCCACTGTCTTAGAGAGAATATTTGATGACGAGAGTGAAGAGATCCCCAAGACTCTGACTCAAATGTTCACACACTTCCTGATCTTTCAGATCAAACACGGCAATCAGAGGTACAGAGGAACAAGTGACTGTGATCCTGACCAAACTAGAAAGATAATTGACACACTGGGAAAACTGGCTTTCCAACAGCTGAACAAAGGCAACCTGATCTTCTATGAGGAAGACCTGAGAGAGTGTGGAGTTTGTGAAGTGTCCTTGTCCTCAGGATTATATACCCAAATCTTCAGAGAAGAGCTTGGGCTACACCTGGGGAAGGTGTTCAGTTTTGTGCACCTGAGTGTTCATGAGTTTCTGGCTGCTATGTTTGCATTTGTCTCCTTTATCTCTGACAACATAAATGTGCTAGAACAACAAACTGGATTCTCACATTTCTCAGTTGACTCAACAATGACTGATTTTCTTAACTATGCAGTGGACCAAGCTTTACAGAGTGAGAACGGACACCTGGACCTCTTCATTCGCTTCCTTCTGGGTCTTTCACTTGAGTCCAATCAGACTCTATTACGAGGACTACTGCCACAGACAGAAAGCAGCTCACAGAAGAGTGGAATCGTGGAGTACATCAAGAAGAAGATCAAGAAGAATCCTTCTCCAGAGAAATCCATTAATCTGTTTCATTGCCTGAATGAACTTAACGATCATTCTTTAGTGCAGGAAATTCAAAGATACTTAAACAAAGGAGGAAACGGTCGTCTCTGTGAAGCTAAGCTCTCTCCCGCTCAGTGGTCAGCTCTGGTGTTTGTACTGATGAACTCAGAAGCAGAACTGGATGAGTTTAACCTAAGGAAATATGACCCATCAGAGGAATGTCTTCAGAAGCTGTTTCCCGTGGTCAGGACATCCAGAAGTGCTATGTGAGTATAAATAAGTTGCAATGTATTGATTTATTGTTTGGTGTTTTAAAGTAACACGGGACTTTGAAGACATTGCGAAAATCACTTATAATATAAATTATAAATGATTGTTACATTTGTATGTATGTGTGAGAGGAAACATGCAAGGGGTTTTATATAATACAAAACATCATATTTACCCTCTTTAAACATGAAGTATCCCAAATGGTTAATGGCTTGGACATGTGTTTTTGATTCAAGATTCAAGATTCAAGATTCAAAGCTTTATTGTCATATGCACAGTAAGGAAACTAGTTTCCCTGTACAATGAAATTCTTACTTTGCTGCCCACATTGGATGTCATAGAATAAAAAGTATAAATATAAATAGACAAATAACAAGGATCAAAAATTAAGCATGCAAAGAATATATAAAATAAAATATAAAATATAAAATGTAAACAATTTAGAATTATACAGGCTATATACATTGTGCAGGTATGTGCTACATTAGTTACATTGTAACAGTCTGTAGTAAAGTGGTGTTTGTGCAAAATGAGCTGAAATATAACCATACAAGAACAGTTACATGTGCAAAACGATGTGTGCAGCTGTATGCAGACACAACCAGTCAAGTACAGTAGTGCAACTATTCATGTGCAAAAAATGATATGAGTTAGTGCAATTTTTATAAATACAGTGATGTCTATGAGGGGAGACATCAGCTCAACTGTTTAAGAGTCTGATGGCTGTGGGAAAGAAAGAGTTCTTTAATCTGGTAGTCCGGCATTTCACGCTTCTGTACCTCCGACCTGAAGGTAGAAGTGTAAATAGTCCATGTTGGGGGTGGGTGGGGTCTTTGATGATGGAGGCAGCTCTCCTGTGGACTCCATCTTGGTGATTTTGGTAGCAGTCTTTACCACTCTCTGCAGGCGTTTGCGGTCCTTCACAGTAGTGCTGCCATACCACACAGTGATGCAGCTGGTCAGGATGGATTCAATGATGCAGCTGTAGAAGTTGCTGAGGATTCTGGGTGATATGCCAAAGTTCCTCAGCCTCCTTAGAAAGTACAGCTGCTGCTGAGCCCTCTTTAGCACATATGTGGTGTTCAGTGTCCAGGTGAGGTCATCACTGATGTGGACCCCTAAGTACTTAAAGCTGCTAACCCTCTCTACCTCAAGGTCCCGGATAAATAGTGGCTGATGAGGTCTCCTCTCCTTTCTCATGTCCACTATCATCTCCTTGGTCTTGTCCGTGTTGAGGGTTAGGTTGTTTTTGATACAGCATGCCACCAGACTGTCCACCTCCTTCCTGTAGGCTGCCTCGTCTCCGCCAGTGATACGACCTATCACAGCGGTGTCGTCAGCAAACTTCAGAATGATGTTGCCAGGATGGGTGGCGACACAGTCGTGGGTGAACAGGGTGTAGAGGATAGGGCTAAGGACACAGCCCTGCGGGGTACCAATGTTGGTGGTGATGATGGCTGAGGTCCTGTTTCCAATCCTGACAGACTGGGGCCTGCCAGTCAGGAAGCTCAGTAGCCAGTCACAGAGGGTGGGATGTAGTCCGAGAGATGAGAGTTTATACGTGAGTCTCTGGGGGACGACCATGTTGAAGGCGGAGCTGTAATCAATACAGGGCAACTGTATTGGGCAACTGAACTGAAGGCAGACTAGTTGTCCGGTTACATGCTAAGTTCCCTTGCCCGTAAATATGGGATACATGAAGGGAATCAGCAGAAGAGCAGAGGCTGTTTGGATGAGGAACTCTAATGAATTTTGAATTGTGAGTCAGAGTAAGCCACATTAGAGTTGTTTTGTTTTAATTTTTGTATTTAACATGAGTAAATAAAAACTCTGCATTTCTATGTACATGTTACTGAGCTATCATCTGAACAAATGACATTTGTGAGTGTGCCACATTTGGCAGCATAATTAGTTTAGCAAGTGCCTTTAATTTATTTTTTCAGTATAACTCAATGATAAGTCAAAATATGGCAATGAAATAAGAAAAGATGAAATCAGCAGTGAGCTGATGGGGGTTAAACTGATCCAGAATGCAGACACATGGGCAAGGCAGATAAAGCAACAGTCCCAGGCCCTACATGATGGGCAGTTGTTCAACTCAAGAACCACAAGTTGTTCAACTCATGAACCACAAAAATCTTCTTGTAGGAGTGACTGAAACACAGTATATAGTATTAAATATGTGCACCAATGATGAACCAGGCCTGGTTACTATAGCATACCTAAAAGGGAGAGCAAGAACGTAACAAAGACATAAGGATGTCCTGAAATGCCAGTGTCTCTCTGCTCCACAGTCATCAAACTAGAGTAAACGCATAAAAGCAACAACACCAACATTCTGAGTTTACCGTAATTCTCTTTTAATAAATCCCTAGATCTTCACATTTGATCTTATCATGATCGCCGATAATGTTTTGTGAAATCATATGGTAGAAAAACAACAGTAGAACTGTAGAACAGTAGTAGGGAAATGTTTAATAGTGAAAGTGTTTCCAAACACACAATAAAAAGGGAACTCAATGGATTGGGACTAAACTGTGTAGACTTAGGACAAACACTTGTCAGTGAAGCAAAAAACAGCTTCTATTTGATAGGGAGCTTAAAGATTGGACTCTGGAAGAAGGTCAAGTGGTCTGATGAGTCTAGATTTACGCTGTTCCAGAGTGATGGCACATTAGGATAAGAAGAGAGGCGGCTGAAGTGATGCACTCATCATGCCTAGTGCCCACTGTATGAGCCTGTGGGGCAGTGCTATGATCTGGGGGTGCTGCAGTTGGTCAGCTCCAGGTTCAGCAGCTTTATGTGCCCAAAGAATGAGGTCAGCTGACCACCTGAACATCCTGAACCACCTGGTTATTCCATCAATGGATTTCTTCTTCCCTGATGACCCGGGTATATTCCAAGATGTCAGTGCCAGGATTTATCGGGCTCAGATTATAAAAGGGTGGTGCAGGGAGCATGAGACATTTTCACACATGGATTGGCCCCACAGAGTGCAGAACCAATATCTTTGGGATGTGCTACAGAATACTTTGTGCAGTTGTCCAAATCTCCCATCATCAGTACACAATCTTGGGGAAAAATTTATGCAGCTCTGGACAGAAATAAATGTTATGACATTGTAGAAGCTTGGGGAAATGTTGCCACAGCAAATGCATGCCATGATCAAAGCTAAAGGCGGTCCAATGAAATATTTGGCCAGGCAATGTATCTTCTACACAATTCCATTTGACTACAGACCTGTATAGTACATGTCATGTGGGTTTGATGTATGTGTAGGTTTGTTTATGTAATGACAATGTTCTGATGGAATCATAATTTCTCTCCCAGCATGCAACGGTGTAACCTCACAGAGGAAAGCTGTGCAGTTTTGACTTCAGCTCTTAGCTCAAGCTCCTCAGGTCTTAGAGAGCTAGACTTGAGGGGCAATAAGCTCCATGATTCAGGAGTGAAGCTGCTTTCTGCGGCACTGCAAAATCCTCACTGTAA
>JAMWET010002376.1:5000-12500 GCA_024036415.1 Prochilodus magdalenae
GTCACTATCCACCATCAAATAAACAAACACCACCAAACACCACCACCGCCACCTCACTACAGGAGTCACTATCCACCATCAAATAAACAAACACCACCAAACACCACCACCGCCACCTCACTACAGGAGTCACTATCCACCATCAAATAAACAAACACCACCAAACACCACCACCGCCACCTCACTACAGTACCACAGTCAGCCACTATCCACCACTGGCAACAGAAGTCATATCCACCACAAAAACACCACCAAACACCAGCACCGCCACCTCACTACGGGAGTCACTATCCACCATCAAATAAACAAACACCACCAAACACCACCACCACCACCTCACTACAGGAGTCACTATCCACCATCAAATAAACAAACACCACCAAACACCACTCAACACCACCCTCTAAAGGAGTCATTACCAAACATTAAATAAACAAACATAAACCTCTAATAAACCTACCTCACCGATACATATTCAGTTTTTGAACATTTAATTTTGTGAGTATTTTCTACACAGTCTGTTTGAGAGAAGCTCACTAAGGTTAACCTGTGTGTCTGTCTCTCCCCACAGCGTGTAACTGTAACCTGCATGCCCGGCGGTGCCGCTTTAATATGGAGCTGTTTAAACTCTCAGGCCGGAAGAGTGGAGGAGTGTGCATGAACTGCAGACACAACACAGCCGGCCGCCACTGCCACTACTGTAAGGAGGGCTACTTCAGAGACATGAGCAGACCTATCACGCACAGGAAGGCTTGCAAAGGTATGGGCACCATCCCCGGCAGACTCAGAGGTGTTGGTTGGTGTGTTGTTATGATGTGTTCTTGTTTCCTCAGTCACGGTTACGGCCCTGTAAACCAGAAACGGCACCGTTACACTAATCTCTTTGAAAAAGGCGATTCACCCAAACCGGAGGAGCTGGGAAAAGAAACTCGCTCCTGGTAGCAGGAATCTCCTATAGAGGTCACCTAGTTGAAGCTCAAGCCTACAAGTTTGCCAACCCCGCCAAAAGAACCAGCAGGACCACCCATAATCCCATAATCATAGGATGTCCCATTAAACTGGATAACAGATGAACTGTCCAGCAGCAGTTTGGGAGTTTGGACCGTGTCTTCAACATATGGTGGCAGTATGAGGGAGTGATTGAAGGAGGTGGGGGCGGGGGGCTGAGAACTGGTGCTGGAATTCTGGGTGGCTTCTGCCTGGAGCAAGAGGGCCGGACTCCCCTTGTAACTCCGGTAGGACTGTCACAGGCCTGAGGAACAGGCAGGAGGCGAGAAGCCGTTGGAGACTGTAAGAACCGGAAAGGGTAAGGATATGAGGATTATGGGGCGCTAGCTGGGCAGGAGGGGGTTTCAGGCATGTCCATCCCCCAACCTTCAGCCCCCCATAACTCCATTGTTCCTTAGTTCTCCTCTATTGGACAGGCCTTGGTTATTTTTGGCCTAACTTATCAGGCTGAGAAATCCCGGTCCGAGGACGTCTGGCCTGCTGTTGGGTGGATGTCTCCTCTACTTTAAGATCTGACCTGACAAGGCCCTGGATTGGTGGAGAAGTTTCAAACTCAGATTTGTTCCTACCCTAATAAGTCAATGCTCCCGCATTTAGCCCAGTCTCCCGGCGTACTCTGGCTATGAGATCACATCTGGCCCTGCGAGACTCGGCTGCGTTCAGACTGAGTACGTCAGAGAACCAGCACCAGTTTCTCCCGAGCCAGGGCCGAGGAAACCATGAATAAAGGAGGGAAAAGGCCTGTTATTACTGCGGCCAAAACACCGGCCACATGTAGAAGTGAGAGAGACACACAAACTCAAACACCAGCTGTTGGGTTACCAGTCATAAAACTGCGCCGCTGGGAGAACTCCCCGAGCGCACATGCTTTCACAGACGCACACACGCACTGGCACACAGATGGGCTGTAAAGGTGGTCACTGCGTGCTGGGCTCTCTTTCACTCCTGACTGCCTGCTGCCTGGAGAAGACCTGCTGTTTGTGCACCTATTATGTTTATAATATTTACAGATATTTTAAAATCATGTCTATATAAAATATAAAACTCATATATATGGTTCTTAACAACTCCTGGTGATCCTGTAGTACCAGACCCCTCTGGGTCTCCAACTGGACCTGGGCTTGAGAGGAGTGTTGGGCTTCAGCGGGCTCAGTAGTGTAACTAGTCTTAGTCTTGATGTTGTTTTAGGTTGTTTGCATTCAGACTTTTGTTGGTGTTGGATGTCGGTACTGATAAAATAGTTGACCCAAACCCAAACCCTTTCAGAACCATCATGGAACAACATTTTAGACATCCCAGATAAACATGGGCACTGCTGGTTGGACTCCTCACTCTTCCCTGTGTAGGACCTGTAGAAGCGAAGCTGTTCATGCACTCTCTGCCTTCTAAGACATGTGCATGGTCCCTAACAGCTCGCAGTAATACTCCAGTACCTGAGTGTCCCAGAAGGTCCCTGAGTACGGAGTGTTTGTACTGCGCTCATATTGGTCTCAGTAGTATTTGGACGTCTTAGCCTTGATGGTACTTGTACTCTTCACACACAGAGCGAGAAGAAAATTCTGAACCATCGCCCCCCAACAAATTCTACAGACCAAATACAGACACGGGGGTCCGGGGTCTCCAGTTTCTGCCCTCTGCTCTTTTTACTCCTACCAGCGTTTGGTTCCAGTGGGGAAGCTCATAACCGCTGCTTCCTCTGTCCCCAGTTCATATGATGTGTGTTTGTACGTATGCATCTGTAGAAAAATGAAGTGTGGAAGGAAGTAGAGGATACTGTTACTAGCTGAGATAGCCAAGCTGAGTTAGCCAGCATGCTAATGGGCCAATAAAGCTAGCCAAGAATACAAGCAGTTAGGTTTCCTAATGAATTTGTTCGTCAGTAGTAATATGGGCTTTAAAAACTAGGACAGGACGAACCGCCTTGAACACACCCACACGGGGCGACGTAAGCGACCGGTTCCCTGCTGGTGCAAACATTATACTCAGACTTTTATTAAACTTAAAAATATTAGTGTTTTATACGGAGTGCTGATGCTGATAAATAGGGCACCCAACACGGTGCATGACCCACCATGAATGGAGTTTAAGGCTGAGATCTTCTCCACACTATCATAAACAGCGTCTCAGACATCAGGCAGCGTATTCAGAACCACCTCATGTAGGAACTTCCTGTGAGGGGGCTTTTAGAGGGGACGTCTGGTTACCTTCACCACCACTGTGAGCAGCTCTGACTCTGTAAGAACTCAGCGTTTCAGGCTGAACCGCTCTGAGGGTAGTTCTGCAGGCTGCCATGGTGATGGTCTTCACTGCAGAGTTTTGCTTTAGGTTCTCAGTTCAGCCGCTGAAATATTTTTGCTGGGTTCCGCATCTGGATCGCTGTAGAGAGCTATTGATGTTGGATAGCGATGAGTGTTAGCGGCTGCTTCAGAAAATTCCCAGAGTTTGCCACATTCTTCTGTTTCAATTCCACTGCACCTGGCACCCACACACACACACACACACACACCCACACACACACACCATCCCCTGGCTTCTGCAACCCTATCCACCCTGCAGATCCGCACCCTTTAACCCATGACCCTCAGGGTGACCCAGACGACCAGGTCTCCAAACCTCTGAGTCTGGGCTCCTCTCTCACTGATCTGGGTTCCACACGCAGGCCTGGTCGGCCGTGAGCCCCTCCCAGGTGTTTTATTTATTAGTGTTTGATATTTGTGGCCCCGTGGTCATAAAGCAGACATCCCCGATCCTTCAACAGTAGACACTTCTGGACTTTGTGTTCTGGACTTATTGGAGCTTTGACTGATCTACAGGTTACACACTAATACCCCCATAACTAACCACACCCGCTGATACCCCCCACACTAATACTAATACCCCTCAGTAACACACCCTCGCTAATATCACCACAATGATACCCTCTACACAAATACCCCCTCCCCACACTTATAGCCCTCCACACTTATACCCCCTTTCACTAATACCCCCACACTAATATCCCCCTCACTAGCACCCCCCTACTAATACCCCCACACTAATATCCCCCTCACTAGCACCCCCCTACTAATACCCCCATACTAATCACGGATCAGTAATACCCTGCACCTCATGAGTGAGCTGTTAGCGGGTGGAGCTGTGTGCAGTATGATAACCTGCGTTCTTTCTAAATGTACCGCACACACAGCGGTGGAATCAAGGCAGTCTTCACACTGTGCCTGTACATCTGGCGCTCAGTGTTTGTCTAGTGTCAGTGTTGCAATCCCGGAATGGAGGCTACAGAAAACCGATCAGGTTTCACCCACTCTGTATGTGTGTGAGCCTGTGTGTTGGTGTTGGTGTGAATATGTGAGAGCATGTGTGTGTTTTGGGGGTGGGTGGGGTTGAGCAGGTGCGGTGGGAATGACACTTAGGAATGTGGGGAATTCTCTGAAACGGCAATGTGTTCTCATAGCAACGTTAGTTTTTATTTTTTGTCATAAAGCTGGAGCGCGGCGCTAGACGGCAGTAAACTCAGAACCTGCACTCGTCCCTAAACTACGACCTGCACTATCGCTTTAACAGCTCCACCACAGACAGACCCGCCATTCAGTCAGACAAACAGACCCGCCACTCTCAGTCAGACAGACAGACCCGCCACTCTCAGTCAGACAGACAGACCCGCCACTCGCAGTCAGACAGACAGACAGACCCGCCACTCTCAGTCAGATAGACAGACCCGCCACTCTGACAGACAGACAGACCCGCCACTCTCAGACAGACAGACAGACCCGCCACTCTCAGACAGACAGACAGACAGACCCGCCACTCAGTCAGACAGACAGACCCGCCACTCTCAGACAGACAGACAGACAGACCCGCGGGCCACTCGCAGTCAGACAGACAGACCCGCCACTCTCAGTCAGACAGACAGACCCGCCACTCTCAGACAGACAGACAGACCCGCCACTCAGTCAGACAGACAGACAGACCCGCCACTCTCAGACAGACAGACCCGCCACTCTCAGTCAGACAGACAGACCCGCCACTCTCAGTCAGACAGACAGACCCGCCACTCTCAGTCAGACAGACAGACCCGCCACTCTCAGTCAGACAGACAGACCCGCCATTCAGTCAGACAGACAGACCCGCCACTCTCAGACAGACAGACCCGCCACTCTCAGACAGACAGACAGACCCGCCATTCAGTCAGACAGACAGACCCGCCACTCTCAGTCAGACAGACAGACCCGCCACTCGCAGTCAGACAGACAGAGCCGCCACTCTCAGTCAGACAGACAGACCCGCCACTCTCAGTCAGACAGACAGACCCGCCACTCGCAGTCAGACAGACAGACCCGCCACTCTCAGTCAGACAGACAGACAGACCCGCCACTCTCAGTCAGACAGACAGACCCGCCACTCTCAGTCAGACAGACAGACCCGCCACTCTCAGTCAGACAGACAGACCCGCCACTCTCAGTCAGACAGACAGACCCGCCACTCTCAGTCAGACAGACAGACCCGCCACTCTCAGTCAGACAGACAGACCCGCGGGCCACTCTCAGTCAGACAGACAGACCCGCCACTCTCAGTCAGACGGACAGACCCGCCACTCTCAGTCAGACAGACAGACCCGCCACTCTCAGTCAGACAGACAGACCCGCCACTCTCAGTCAGACAGACCCGCCACACTGCCGAAACTCCATCACTGCACCGTCAGAACCTGAACCTGAGTTAACTCTGATAGATTGCACTCTGGAATCGGAGGGGTTGTTGTAAATGTGTTCCAGGACAGATTAGTGATTACATGTTTAGTGATATATATATATATATATATTAATCTATTTTAAGACACTCTTTGGTTTAGTGTAAATGTAGGGGTTAGGGGGTTTAGTGTAAATGTAGGGGTTAGGGGGTTTAGTGTAAATGTAGGGGTTAGGGGGTTTAGTGTAAATGTAGGGGTTAGGGGGGTTTAGTGTAAATGTAGGGGTTAGGGGGTTTAGTGTAAATGTAGGGGTTAAGGGTTTAGTGTAGATGTAGGGGTTATGGGGTTTAGTGTAAATGTAGGGGTTATGGGGTTTAGTGTAAATGTAGGGGTTAGGGGGTTTAGTGTAAATGTAGGGGTTAGGGGGTTTAGTGTAAATGCAAGGGTTAGGGGTTTAGTGTAATTGTAGGGGTTAGGGGTTTAGTGTAAATGTAGGGGTTAGGGGGTTTAGTGTAAATGTAGGGGTTAGGGGTTTAGTGTAAATGTAGGGGTTAGGGGGTTTAGTGTAAATGCAGGGGTTAGGGGGTTTAGTGTAATTGTAGGGGTTAGGGGGTTTAGTGTAAATGTAGGGGTTAGGGGTTTAGTGTAAATGTAGGGGTTATGGGGTTTAGTGTAAATGCAGGGGTTATGGGGTTTAGTGTAAATGCAGGGGTTAGGGGTTTAGTGTAAATGTAGGGGTTAGGGGGTTTAGTGTAAATGTAGGGGTTAGGAGGTTTAGTGTAGATGTAGGGGTTAGGGGTTTAGTGTAAATGTAGGGGTTAGGGGGTTTAGTGTAGATGTAGGGGTTAGAGGTTTAGTGTAAATGTAGGGGTTAGGGGGTTTAGTGTAAACGTAGGGGTTAGGGGGTTTAGTGTAAATGTAGGGGTTAGGGGGTTTAGTGTAAATGTAGGGGTTAGGGGGGATTGAGTGTAATGGTAGGGGTTGGGGGTTTAGTGTAAATGTAGGGGTTAGGGGGTTTAGTGTAAATGTAGGGGTTAGGGGGTTTAGTGTAAATGTAGGGGTTAGGGGTTTAGTGTAAATGTAGGGGTTAGGGGGTTTAGTGTAAATGTAGGGGTTAGAGGGTTTAGTGTAAATGTAGGGGTTAGGGGGTTTTAGTTTAAATGTAGGGGTTAGGGGGTTTAGTGTAAATGTAGGGATTATAGGTTTAGAGTAGATGTAAGGGTTAGGGGGGTTTAGTGTAAAATGTAGGGGTTCTGGGGTTTAGTGTAAATGTAGGGGTTAGGGGTTTAGTGTAAATGTAGGGGTTAGGGGGGTTTAGTGTAAATGTAGGGGTTAGGGGGTTTTAGTTAAAATGTAGGGGTTAGGGGTGTTTAGTGAAAATGTAGGGTTTAGGGGTGTTTTATTTAAATGTAGGGGTTGGGTGGTTTAGTGTAAATGTAGGGGTTAGAGGGTTTAGTGTAAATGTAGGGGTTAGGGGGATAGTGTAAATGTAGGGGTTAGGGGGTTGAGTGTAAATGTAGGGGTTAGGGGGTTTAGTGTAAATGTAGGGGTTAGAGGGTTTAGTGTAAATGTAGGGGTTAGGGGGTTTAGTGTAAATGTAGGGGTTAGGGGGTTTATTTTAAATGTAGGGGTTAGGGGGTTTAGTGTAAATGTAGGGGTTAGGGGTTTAGTGTAAATGTAGGGGTTTAGTGTAAATGTAGGGGTTAGGGGTTTAGTGTAAATGTAGGGGTTAGGGGTTTAGTGTAAATGTAGGGGTTAGGGGGTTTAGTGTAAATGTAGGGGTTAGGGGGTTTTGTGTAAATGTAGGG
>JAMWET010002376.1:17500-30000 GCA_024036415.1 Prochilodus magdalenae
GCAGGACGCACAGGCCCATGAAGGGGAGTCGATTCTGTTCCTTCGGCTCATCAACAAATGCACATGTACTGCAGAACAGGAGGAGCGCCACCTGTGTGTAATGGTGTAATAGGGAAATACACTCCACACCTGTAGGGGGCGCCCAAACAGTTCTCACACAGTGCTGCTGTATGTGCTCCAGTAGGACCGGTACTGGGTCAGGTAGGCCAAGAGTCATCATAAGGAACGTCTTCAAACATTGTGCTAGCACGCAACAGGGTTCTCCGAGCAGCTGGCTGAGGATCTGAACCTGAAGCTGGCTACGAAGCTGAGGAGGGCTCCGGATCGACATCGGAGCACCCCTGGAATCCCCTTACAGGAAGACTGGGAGAACATTCCTGAAGCACGACCGGAATCACTTCCAGCTGGCTTCAGAAAGCCTCTGTGAGCACAGTGGGTGTTACCAAGATGCAAAATAAGGGGGGTCCTAAAGAGTCCGGGACCACCTAATTAACTTCATGGACCCCCTGAATTTCTGCGAGGGTCTCTTAACTCAAACGTGGTATGATGCTATGCTGCTGTAGCTGAATGGGTGGGCTGGTTGAGTGCTAATCAGTGCTGGAGCAGCTAGCAAACACAGGACCCGAATGGCGGAAGGTAGTTTGGTGTTCAGGCACTAATGAAACACGGTGTGCAGGTTAGTGATGTATAGATAACTATACTAAACTATATATGAGCGCACTGTTTACTGGGTTATAACTGCAGGTGAGGCCGGCCGTTCTCTGAGTAGAGTTCAGGGTGTGGGAGGAGTTAGGGAGGGATTCCTCGTCCGCTTTTAACCGATGTGTAAAGTGAAATACCCACACACGCACACCAGGGGGCAGTGTACACACTTGCCCGGAGTGGTGGGCAGCACTGTCCATGCAGTTGGGGGTTTGGTACCTTGCTCAATGGCACTTGTGTCCTGTTGGACCTCCGGCCCACAGCTGCCCGTTAGCAGTCTGGGTGAACTGTGAGACTCCATGCTGCACTGATTCCCTTCCAGTCGTAATCAAATCAGTGTGCGGTCAGAGACGCCCCGCTGGCCGTGTTCAGCTCTAACACTTCCTCTCTCTCTCTCTGCTAGAGATCCCTGTGATTAACCCAACAGCAGTGGTCAGCAGTACAGAAGGACCTGCAGGTCAGAACCAACACCACAGAACCCTCATTAACACTGTCCCTACGGCAGGTCTGCACCCTCTCTAACAAACACCACAGAACCCTCATTAACACTGTCCCTACGGCAGGTCTGCACCCTCTCTAACAAACACCACAGAACCCTCATTAACACTGTCCCTACGGCAGGTCTGCACCCTCTCTAACAAACACCACAGAACCCTCATTAACACTGTCCCTACGGCAGGTCTGCACCCTCTCTAACAAACACCACAGAACCCTCATTAACACTGTCCCTACGGCAGGTCTGCACCCTCTCTAACAAACACCACACCACACACATTAACACCGTTCTTACGACAGGTCTGCACCCTCTCTAACAAACACCACAGAACCCACATTAACACTGTCCCTACGGCAGGTCTGCACCCTCTCTAACAAACACCACAGAACCCTCATTAACACTGTCCCTACGGCAGGTCTGCACCCTCTCTAACAAACACCACAGAACGCTTATTAACACTGTCCCTACGGCAGGTCTGCACCCTCCCTTACAAACACCACAGAACCCTCATTAACACTGTCCCTACGGCAGGTCTGCACCCTCTCTAACAAACACCACAGAACCCTCATTAACACTGTCCCTACGGCAGGTCTGCACCCTCTCTAACAAACACCACAGAACCCTCATTAACACTGTCCCTACGGCAGGTCTGCACCCTCTCTAACAAACACCACACCACACACATTAACACTGTCCCTACGGCAGGTCTGCACCCTCTCTAACAAACACCACACCACACACATTAACACCGTTCTTACGACAGGTCTGCACCCTCTCTAACAAACACCACAGAACCCTCATTAACACTGTCCCTACGGCAGGTCTGCACCCTCTCTAACAAACACCACAGAACCCTCATTAACACTGTCCCTACGGCAGGTCTGCACCCTCTCTAACAAACACCACAGAACCCTCATTAACACTGTCCCCTACGGCAGGTCTGCACCCTCTCTAACAAACACCACCCACCACACACATTAACACCTGTTCCTACGCAGGTCTGCACCCTCTCTAACATACACCACAGAACCACACCCTAACCCTGTCATTAACAGGTCTGCACCCTCCTTATCAAAAAAAAGCACGAACTCCCTCATCATTAACACTGTCCCTACGGGCAGGTCTGCACCCCTCTCTACACCACAAACACCACACCTTACAGGTACTGCACATTACCACACACCGTTCTTACGACAGGTCTGCACCCTCTCTAACAAACACCACAGAACCCTCATTAACACTGTCTCTACGGCAGGTCTGCACCCTCTCTAACAAACACCACAGAACGCTTATTAACACTGTCCCTACGGCAGGTCTGCACCCTCCCTTACAAACACCACAGAACCCTCATTAACACTGTCCCTACGGCAGGTCTGCACCCTCTCTAACAAACACCACAGAACCCACATTAACACTGTCCCTACGGCAGGTCTGCACCCTCTCTAACAAACACCACACCACACACATTAACACTGTCCCTACGGCAGGTCTGCACCCTCGCTAACAAACACCACAGAACCCTCATTAACACTGTCCCTACAGCAGGTCTGCACCCTCTCTAACACACATCACAGAACCCTCATTAACACTGTCCCTACGGCAGGTCTGCACCCTCTCTAACAAACACCACAGAACCCTCATTAACACTGTCCCTACGGCAGGTCTGCACCCTCTCTAACAAACACCACAGAACCCTCATTAACACTGTCCCTACGGCAGGTCTGCACCCTCTCTAACAAACACCACAGAACCCTCATTAACACTGTCCCTACGGCAGGTCTGCACCCTCTCTAACAAACACCACAGAACCCTCATTAACACTGTCCCTACGGCAGGTCTGCACCCTCCCTTACAAACACCACACACATTAACACCGTCCCTATGGCAGATCTGCACCCTCTCTAACAAACACCACACACATTAACACTGTCCCTACGGCAGGTCTGCACCCTCTCTAACAAACACCACACCACACACATTAACACAGTCCCTACGGCAGATCTGCACCCTCTCTAACAAACACCACAGAACCCTCATTAACACTGTCCCTACAGCAGGTCTGCACCCTCTCTAACACACATCACAGAACCCTCATTAACACTGTCCCTACTGCAGGTCTGCACCCTCTCTAACAAACACCACAGAACCCTCATTAACACTGTCCCTACGGCAGGTCTGCACCCTCTCTAACATACACCACAGAACGCTTATTAACACTGTCCCTACGGCAGGTCTGCACCCTCCCTTACAAACACCACAGAACCCTCATTAACACTGTCCCTACGGCAGGTCTGCACCCTCTCTAACAAACACCACAGAACCCTCATTAACACTGTCCCTACGGCAGGTCTGCACCCTCTCTAACAAACACCACAGAACACCTCATCTAACACTGCACCCTTTTTTAACAAACACCACACTACCCACTGTCCCTACGGCAGGTCTGAACCCTCCCTTACAAACACCACACACATTAACACCGTCCCTATGGCAGATCTGCACCCTCTCTAACAAACACCACACACATTAACACAGTCCCTATGGCAGATCTGCACCCTCTCTAACAAACACCACACCACACACATTAACACTGTCCCTACGGCAGGTCTGCACCCTCTCTAACAAACACCACAGAACCCACATTAACACTGTCTCTACAGCAGGTCCGCACCCTCTCTAACAAACACCACAGAACCCTCATTAACACTGTCCCTACGGCAGGTCTGCACCCTCTCTAACAAACACCACAGAACCCTCATTAACATTGTCCCTATGGCAGGTCTGCACCTTCTCTAACAAACACCACACCACACACATTAACACTGTCCCTACGGCAGGTCTGCACCCTCTCTAACAAACACCACAGAACCCTCATTAACACTGTCCCTACAGCAGGTCTGCACCCTCTCTAACAAACACCACAGAACCCACATTAACACTGTCTCTACAGCAGGTCGGCACCCTCTCTAACAAACACCACACACATTAACACCGTTCCTACGACAGGTCTGCACCCTTTTTAACAAACACCACACTACCCACATTAACACTGTCCCTACGTCAGGTTCTGCATCCTCTCTAACAAACACCACAGAACCCTCATTAACACTGTCACTACAGCAGGTCTGCACCCTCTCTAACAAACACCACAGAACCCTCATTAACACTGTCCCTATGGCAGTTCTGCACCCTCCCTTACAAACACCACACCACACGCATTAACACTGCCCCTACGGCAGGTCTGCACCTTCTCTAACAAACACCACAGAACCCTCATTAACACTGTCCCTACGGCAGGTCTGCACCCTCTCTAACAAACACCACAGAACCCTCATTAACACTGTCTCTACGGCAGGTCCGCACCCTCTCTAACAAACACTACAGAACCCTCATTAACACTGTCCCTACGGCAGGTCTGCACCCTCTCTAACAAACACCACAGAACCCTCATTAACACTGTCCCTATGGAAGGTCTGCACCTTCTCTAACACACACCACAGAACCCACATTAACACTGTCTCTACAGCAGGTCTGCACCCTCTCTAACAAACACCACACCACACACATTAACACCGTTCCTACGACAGGTCTGCACCCTCTCTAACAAACACCACACTACCCACATTAACACTGTCCCTACGTCAGGTTCTGCATCCTCTCTAACAAACACCACACCACACACATTAACACTGTCCCTACGGCAGATCTGCACCCTCCCTTACAAACACCACAGCCCCCTCATTAACACTGTCCCTACGGCAGGTCTGCACCCTCTCTAACAAACACCACAGAACCCATATTAACACTGTCTCTACAGCAGGTCCGCACCCTCTCTAACAAACACCACAGAACCCTCATTAACACTGTCTCTACAGCAGGTCCGCACCCTCTCTAACAAACACCACACCACACACATTAACACTGTCCCTATGGCAGGTCCGCACCCTCTCTAACAAACACCACAGCCCCCTCATTAACACTGTCTCTACAGCAGGTCCGCACCCTCTCTAACAAACACCACACCACACACATTAACACTGTCCCTACGGCAGGTCTGCACCCACCCTTACAAACACCACACCACACACATTAACACTGTCCCTACGGCAGGTCTGCACCCTCCCTTACAAACACCACAGCCCCCTCATTAACACTGTCCCTACGTCAGGTTCTGCACCCTCTCTAACAAACACCACAGAACCCATATTAACACTGTCTCTACAGCAGGTCCGCACCCCCTCTAACAAACACCACAGCCCCCTCATTAACACTGTCTCTACAGCAGGTCCGCACCCTCTCTAACAAACACCACACCACACACATTAACACTGTCCCTACAGCAGGTCTGCACCCTCTCTAACAAACACCACAGCGCCCTCATTAACACCGTTCTTACGGCAGGTCTGCACCCTCCCTTACAAACACCACACCACACACATTAACACTGTCCCTACGGCAGGTCTGCACCCTGGACACACATTAATATCCCTCTATATCTAATAAACAGCACATATTCTGTTATTCATAATTGTACATATTGATCTATACAGATATAAATCTAATGAATGGATATATATATATATATATATAATATATATATATATATATATATAGATTTAGTATATTATTAGCTTATTTGAAGTCCTCTTATATATACAACTTATATCAACTTTTTCAAAAATTTCCAGATATGAGATAAACATATATGCCATATTATTAAGTATGATATATTTCAGTCATATATCAGCTTGTACAGCCATATGGGGAACACATATATATCAATCAGCATATAACAGTAGATATATATGTGTATACAGTATATACCTGTTGGATTCAACTGGACACCCCCACACCCACTACACACCCCCGCCACAACCACACACACAAAAATCTGGATGGGATATACCATGTACTACACACACACACACACACACACACACACACAGGAAGTGGAGCTCAGATGAGTTTAGTTCTGCTCCTCAGACTGGTGGGGGGAGTTGTGGGGGGTCGCAATTTGTCCTTGTCAGACACACAAGAGAAAGAACTGTGTGTGTGTGTGTGTGTGTGTGCGCGTGTGTGTGTGTGTGTATGTGTGTGTGTGTGTGTGCGCGAGTGTGTGTGCGCGAGTGTGTGTGTGTGTGTGTGTGTGTGTGTGTGTGTATGTGAGTGTGTGTGTTTGTGTACGCGTGTGTGTGTTGGGTCAGTGAGTGAGTTCCACACCAATGCTCTCTGTAACTGACTCTACACACACACTGGAGCCATGCCAACACACACACACTGGCAGCTGGTTGAGCAGCTCTGGAGTCAGAACTGCATCCGCCTTCCTCACAGACCTGTGACGGAGTCTCAGCCTTCACAGCCGCTGTAGCTAACTGTAACACACTCCTCTCCCTCTCCCTCTCTCTCTCTCTCTCTCTCTCTCTCTCTCTCTCTCTCTCTCTCTCTCTCTCTCTCTCTCTCTCTCTCTCTCTCTCTCTCTCTCTCTCTCTCTGTGTCTCTGTCTCTCTCTCTCTCTCTCTCTCCGTCTTTCCGAGAGAGAGAGAGAGAGAGAGAGAGAGAGAGAGAAAGAGAGAGGGAGAGAGAGAGACAAAGGTGGTATCCCAGGTGGTTGTTAAGGTGTTGCTATGTGGCGACTGTAGTATTAGTTTTACCTGAGGGGGAGTGTCTCTGTGGAGGTCAGGGTAAACCGGTGTCTGTTGTCTCCCCAGACTGTGAGTCCTACTGTAAGCCAGCCAAGGGGAACCTGAAGATCAACATGAAGAAATACTGCAAGAAGGACTACGGTACGAACACCACCCAAACACCAGCGCCACACACACCACACACACCACACACCGTGCTCCAGATGGCTATGATGTCTGATCAGGCTCAGGTCAGATCAGGTCGTCTGTCAGTGTGACCTGACACTAACACTGTGTAACCAGTCCACCAGTACCAGCTGGGACTGGATCGGACATGTACTGGACAAGGTTCTGGATGTAGCCACATCAGTGTTTAGACGCTCTCACACCAGAGAACTGGTCAGGTGGTCCAGATTCTGGCACAGTTCCGAGGAGAATTCCCTGTAGGCTGGGATTGTATCCACTGCTGGTAGACCCGTATGACCGTACGCTTCCACACACCTGCAGATTCAGCTACTTCCTTCACACTATGGTCTTTGGCCACGCCCACATGCAGTCCCTCCTTTTAGCCAATCATTAACATCTGCTCTGGAGCCATTTTCCACACATGGAACGAGACATTCCCTGCACTGTAGCACCTCCTCCCAATCTATGGATCCCGTCACTCACACCCCACAGGGATTTATAGCCTCATCATCCTCGTGCAGCGCCATCTGCAGGAGCCTGAGGTTACTACGACCTTAGGTGACTCATTTCGCAGTTGAACATTAACGTGTGCATCTTAACACTGGATGAACTGACCCATTAGACCGGAGTCTGGAAGATAGTGTTCAGAAATACATTAATAAGATCTTATTATTCCTACAGTGACCCGTAATCAGTCCACTGTTGGGGCCTGAGATGATCTGACGTGTGATAAATATACTGATGTATTTATTTGTGTGCTTGTTGTTTAGTGGTGCTGGTCAGTGTGCTGGACATGGAGACGGTGGGCGACTGGGCCAAGTTTGCAGTCAGTCTGGTGTCGGTGTATAAGAGCAGAGAGCCGCTGAAGAGAGGGGAGAACCTGCTGTGGGTCCACATGAAGGACTTGGCCTGCAAGTGCCCACGCATACACATGGGCAAGCGCTTCCTCATCCTGGGCTCCAGGGAGGGCGGGGCCAACCCTGAGCGAGCGGGGTTAGTGGCCGATAAGAACAGTCTGGTCATCCAGTGGCGGGACGTCTGGACCCGGCGGCTCCGCAAGTTCCAGCGCAAGGAGAAGAAGGGCAAGTGCAGCAATGCATGATGGGACGGCACCGCACCCCTTGCCGCCGAACTTCTTTGACCTTTGACCCCACATGCAGAGACTGTGACATGTGTGTGCGGCGTGGGGCTGTGTGGACTGGACTGGACTGTTGGTCAGCCTTCTGAAGGGACCATAAACATCAAAAACGAGGACATCAAAGACTGATACGCAACCACTAGCATTACACACACTGTACATACGTCAGTCACGCAGAACCAGACTGCTACACCAACCACTGCCACCCCAGGCCATCTGCCGCCGAGACCAGGCATGTCTCGGATTCGACACGATTTCTGATTCTGAGGTCAAGATTTTATATTTTTGGTGTTTAAAATGTTCTTGATTCTACAGAGCTCAAAGCTGGTTGGGAAAGGAAGGTTCTCCAGTAGAACTATTCCAGCTCCTGCTGTGCTAAAGGAACCTGTAAAATGGGTTCCCAAAGCCCTGCTATCCAGAGGTCGCACGTTCAGGCCTTAGAGATGCCACAGCAAGAGTCCAACAGAGTGTAGCGGTCTTTGGTCTCTGTTACTGGATGGGTAGGGTGGTCCAGCCCAATGCTAGCCAATACGACCATCTGTTAGCATATGCAACAGAATTAGCAGTTAGCATTCTCTACAATACAGTATCTAAATGTACACAGGACAACAGCAGTAAGAAACAAATCAGACAGGCTAGTGCAGGCTAGCACAATAATTTCAAATTTATCGCTGCCATGTTTTATTGAGGTCGTTAGATGTTGTCCCAAGAACGATATGATCGATATTTAGTTTAAAATAAAGTCTGATATTTCTTAGTATAGAGTTATACGTCCAGAAGCTCTGAGTGAATTAGCATTCCCAAACGGCATGTGGTAATGTTTGTGTAGTTAGCATCCTGCTAAAGCATATGGAGCTCCACGTGCTAGCCTTCGCCCTCATAGCTAGGTAGCCAGGTATGATAGAGGAAGACCTAGGTAGCGGTGAAACCGGACACAACAATATGGGTAGGAATGGGTAAACACACAGTCTTTTGAGCTGGGTTGTGTTCATAGTATAAAGCTCCGCCCCCTCCACAGTCACTTTACTCCAGTCAGCTACACTCAGAGGAGAGTGAAGAACAACCCACCTCCTGAAGGTCTACCTCCAGCCTGAATCCAACTCCGCTCAGCTAGCTCATCGAGGACGAAGGCTAGTCAGGGTTGGAGTCGGGGCCAGTGGACTGGGAGTTAATGAGTGTGACCTATCGTGATGCCACAGACAGCCAGAGTCCAAGAAGTCATAGCTGTCCTCTCTTTGTCCGGATGGGTAGGATGGTCCTGCCTCTTCCTACGTTACTCAATGCTAGCCATGCTAGCCATGCTAGCCAGCATTAGTCAGATCGTAAATTGAGTGTCTCCCAGTAGTTGATCTCTCACACTGGTATCCATGAAAGATGGTAAATGGTATACACTCTGAATGTTTCACCATCTCTGTAAACCTCCTGAAGATCTACCTCCAACCCAGTCCTAACTCCCCTCGCTCAGCTAATCAGGAACTAGCGGAGGTGGATCAATGAAGGAGCTTTAGGAAGAATCCCTGGTAGGATCAATAATGACTACATACCGCTGAGCCCATTTTACACTAGATGAGGTGCCACATGGTGAAGGAAGCAGCTGAAGACCCACACATCAAAGCCCTGTTCATATAGTTCACATGCTTGCCCAAATCTACATCTACACAACAGGATACAGAGAAAGCCAGAGAGCAGGCTAATCAGGAAGCTAGCATTAGCATTTGTGCTTAAGGAGTAAAGCCAGTGTCTCACTCTCCAACCAATCGGTGGTCTACAGCATTTTTACATCACACTGGACCCTCAGTGGAGGTGATAACTGTAACGATGACAGGTACCAGTTTTGCCTTACCTAGAACCAAAACAGGTGAGGTGAGGCAAGCCGGCCGGAGCCATGCAGTGGAAGAGCACTGGTGTCCCGGAGAGCTTAGACAAGCAAAGCCCTAGCATGTTTACAGTGCCTGGAAAAGTCTAGAGACGTCACACGTCCTCCCTGCGGCTCCTTTCAGGGAAAGTGTGCGAACAGGCTAACGGTTACACCCAGAGAGCCAGGAATGACCACGACCCGGTGTGGGTCCCAACAGACCCAACATTAACTCCTCCGCTTCCTGGTTAGACTAAGGTGGGCGGACTGTGTGTCCACAAGCAGACCCATCAGAACCACACGAGCTCTGTTCCTCCGCCTCTTCACACCAACACCTGATCATCACCGTCATCACCATCATCCCCGTGGCTGTGCTGGGACTGTAAGCTCTGTGTGTGTTTGTGTGGATGTGCAGTTAGACGTTCCGAGTGGACGGGTGACTCAATGTTAAAGCTGTAAACAGAACCAGACTGTACCGTGTGTAACGGGGGAACCAGTGTACAATATAAACCGTGTAAAGACTCCTCGTGTCCTTCAAGTTACTACACAGGGTCACTGGATGTTTGGGGTGGTGGGGATCAGCATCACTGGATATTTGGGTTGGTGGGGATCAGGGTCACTGGATGTTTGGGGTGGTGGGGATCAGCATCACTGGATATTTGGGTTGGTGGGGATCAGGGTCACTGGATGTTTGGGGTGGTGGGGATCAGGGTCACTGGATGTTTGGGGTGGTGGGGATCAGGGTCACTGGATTTTTGGGGTGGTGGGGATCAGCATCACTGGATATTTGGGTTGGTGGGGATCAGGGTAACTGGATATTTGGGGTGGTGGGGATCAGGGTCACTGGATATTTGGGGTGGTGGGGATCAGCGTCACTGGATGTTTGGGGTGGTGGGGATCAGCGTCACTGGATATTTGGGGTGGTGGGGATCAGGGTCACTGGATATTTGGGGTGGTGGGGATCAGGGTCACTGGATGTTTGGGGTGGTGGGGATCAGGGTCACTGAATATTTGAGGTGGTGGGGATCAGGGTCACTGGATATTTAGGGTGGTGGGGATCAGGGTCACTGGATGTTTGGGGTGGTGGGGATCAGGGTCACTGGATGTTTGGGGTGGTGGGGATCAGGGTCACTGGATGTTTGGGGTGGTGGGGAACGGGTCACTGGATATTTGGGTGGTGGGGATCAGGGTCACTGGATATTTGGGGTGGTGGGGATCAGGGTCACTGGATGTTTGGGTGGTGGGGATCAGGGTCACTGGATGTTTGGGGTGGTGGGGATCAGGGTCACTGGATGTTTGGGTGGTGGGGAACGGGTCACTGGATATTTGGTGTAATTGATCTAATCCCCCCCCCCCTCTTTGTTCACGCTCTCTCTTCCTCCCTCTCTCCCCCTCTCTCCCCCTCTCTCCCCCTCTCTCTCCCTCTCTCCCCCTCTCTGTGTCTGATTAAGAGAGTAAATCAGACTGTTTGTTCTCATGTTTGTGTTTTTACTGTGAAGCTCATCATGATGCTTTTAGAAATATCTTTATATGCTCTCTTCTCTCTCTCTCTCTCTCTCTCCCTCTCCCTTTCTCTCTCTCTCTCTCTCTCTCCCTCTCCCTCTCCCTTTCTCTCTCTTTCTCTCTCTCCCCCTCTCTCCCTCTCCCTCTCCCTTTCTCTCTCTCTCTCTCACTCTCTCTCTCTCTCTCTCTCTCTCCCTCTCTCTCTCTCCCTCTCCCTTTCTCTCTCTCTCTCTCTCTCTCCCTCTCCCTCTCCCTTTCTCTCTCTTTCTCTCTCTCCCCCTCTCTCCCTCTCCCTCTCCCTTTCTCTCTCTCCCTCTCACTCTCTCTCTCTCTCTCTCTCTCTCTCTCCCCCCCGCCCCCCGGTCCGGATTTCTGCGTTTGAGTGTTTTTGATTTTAAATGTTGGAACAAACAGAAAGGAGGAGTCATAAACTGCACACTCTCTCTGACTGAGCGTCTCCATGTGTTCCTCTCATTAAAGGAGCAGCCCAGTGCTCCACATCCTAGCAGAACCCAACAGAGAAGCCAGTGACTGCGAGCCTATAATGGGAGTCAGAGGGCAGATGCTGAATTCATTTGGAATGTATGACCATATACTGCAAATATGACACGACGGCTCTCTAACAGGAGCGCCCAGAAACAGAGGCAGAGCAGAGAGCCAGATGGAGCCAGGAGAACGGAGCCAGTGCGTTCAGAAAGAGGCGGCTTCTGAGTTTGAAGATGGTGAGGAAGTGATTGGACAGTCAGTGGAGGTTCCACCACCCTGACTCCTGGATGGAGAAGAGTCCTGATGTTGGTCTCCATGTGTCCTGAAAGAGGGCGGGTCAAGCCAAGCTCAGTTCACTATTGCCATTGGGGGTTGGAGGGGTTGGTCCATATGGGCTGACGAGTCCTGCTGCTGAGTTCTAGATCAGCTGATGAGGAAGACGGATAAGAAGACCAGCTAGGACCAGGAGTTCCACAGTCTAGCCGCCTCGGCTGAGCGATGATGACTTAAACC
>JAMWET010002377.1:0-10027 GCA_024036415.1 Prochilodus magdalenae
CCCCCCCCTTTTTTTTTTTTCTAGTTTCGAGTGTGGATTCCTCAATCCAGGACAGAGTAGCTGCACTACTGAATCCTGAAAGTCATTGCTACTGAGGTTATACTTTGGAATTCAGGTTTTTTTTAGTAGACTCCAAATGTGATATTGCCTTCTGACTACACTCTGCACACTTAAAGTAGACTATGTAGAAGGGATATCTTTGCTGCTGAGCGAGAAACTTGAATAATACACAATTGTATTCCTGTAGATATCTAAAGTACATCAGTACAGTATAGTAATCTTGGGTCAATGTAGCCCAGATCTTGTGACCACCCCCCGAGTGGGTCACCAAAGTTCTGTCAATCCATGCAGCAAAAACTGTACCAGAGAAAATGGGGAATGTGGGCAGGATGATTCCCAGATTCTGCTCCCCAGTATGGAAAACCAAGTGAATGTTTGCACAGTTTGCAAAACCAGGCTTTCTGTATGAGTTTTGTTTATATGCATTACAATTTAAATGTACAGTTACATGTAATATGTACATATGTGCGCTTTTCAATTCGCAACCCTGAGCTGACAACTGCATATATTCAAGCATAACAGGCCACCAACTAAACCAATCTTTTCATTTTTTGGTTTGTTCATGGCAGAACTGACCATGGTCATGGGTAAAGGCTTCTAATGTGATGGAAATCATCTATATAAGCAACAGCAGGAGACAGCCATGCAGCAAAGTAGCTGCCCAAGGTTCACGACTCCAAGACCTATGATGATGAAACTGTCTCTAAACAGTATGTTATTTGCATAAAAGTCTGGAGTAATCGCCACAGCTAGTCCAGGTGTGTAGGTAGATTTGTGGGTGTTTTGTTTGTTGTATCACTAGTAAACTATTTAAACCATATCATTACTGTATATTTAATAGCTGTATGCTTAACATATTGTAAACGCGTCACCGTTAAGGTTAGGGCAGTGGCATATGTGTGGGGGAGCCAGAGTGAATGATGACGAGAGAGCAGGGAGAAAACAATATGAGAGAGAATGTGCGTATGATGAACTTTTCTAGGTTGTAACCCGTGTTCTCCAACTGCTGTTGTCTGAGAACTTGTGACGAGCGAACTCTCAGTGCTCTCATGCTTATTAAACCGTCTCTGAAACCCCCTTACAGCAGGGCTGACTCTCAATCACGCTGAAAAATAGAAACCCCCATTAGTCCAATTACATCAGACCTCCTCTAAATTGTAAGCCAGGAGACAGGGGGCTCGTCAACTTACCATCAGGGTAGGATGTAGGGTTTTAAAATCCTTACATCAGTGTGAATGGGTTCGCGCACGCCGGCTGGCTTGGTCCACACCCCCACGCTGACACCGTGACAGTGTCCATGAGTTCAGTACGGCTTGAGACTCTTTATTCTCATCCATTTCCTGAGTGTCAGGTCTGAAATTTCATATGGCTACTAGTTTCAGGACACTGTGTGTGGCTGATTGCTCGGTCAGTACCTCTCTCCTTGCTTCTCTCTTCACCCTCCTTAATAATAGTATTCTGGCTTCAGGGCAGATCCTCAGCCTTAAAAATACTTGCAGAGTCTATGGGGGCTGTCCGTTTTCACTGAAAAAACAGCTGATTCTTATAAACATTCCTGTTCATTCTGCACATCTCACAGACAAGCTGGAACACAGCTAGCTTACCATCTTCTTAGTGAGGCTTTCAATCTTTTTCACATGGGATTCTCTTACTCGTCGCGAGGTTAAGGTTAAAACTGGACTAGCAAGAACATGCGAACATGAAGCACCAGCACATAATAATACTATAAGAGATTTGATTTAAGTATGGTTTATTCTGTCCCTGCTTTTAGGTGGAGTATGTTACACATCATCATTCTTGGCATTTCCTGTTTTTGTAGAGATTAAGATCCAATCAACCAGTAACATATTCTTCCAGCAGCTCTATGCCTTTATCAATTCTTTATATGTCTTCACCAATGGACCAACACCGTACACTGTTTCCTTCACAGTATAATCAATAATAACTTGCATATAATAATTAAGTTCCTGTGTTCGGCGAGGTGAGCTTTAAGCTTTTTGTGGGCCTTTGCTAATAGTGTGGTTCCTGGGGGCATTTACACCACTGACAATCCACTTTAAGGTGTAATGAGGAAAATGAAAAAGACTGCAAGGATCAGCTTCATGCAAGGTTAAAGTCATTGTTTGAGGTGGCTCAGAGATCCAGATAGTAAGATAGGGTTAGATTAAATGACGCCGTTTCTTCCACATCCATCTGGGAACACAAACACAACCAGGCTCATTTCTGGGAGCCATAAGCAGGCCTCAAGAGGCTTGGATCTGACCATCTGACAAGAGCTAGAAGCATTTTTCGCAGTCATCTGGTCACAAAACATGTCCGCGACTGATTAGAGAGGCTCAACCATTGTGTTTATACATGCTGGCCATGTACAGAGTGTGTAAGTCATAGGTGAAGCATCTGAAGTGCTAGGAAGCAGCGGACTAGGTTCATTGTTGTTTATACACTGTACACAATACGCATATAGCACCCGGCCTCAGCTAAATCATGGTGACATTCACGGGCCTTAAACACCTATTGCCAATATTCTATGTGGGCATGAAAGCAATATCTGTATGTTCTATGGTCTAGGAAGCTGGTTGCAGGAAGGTACTACCGTATGGGCCTCCACATGTACTGCCTGCTAGTCTTTTCCAGTTCCAGGAATGAATGTAACTCTAGCTTATTGAAGGATCTTTTGTAAGTTTTGGGAAAGTTTCACAAAATAAAGTTCACCTTTGAAAAATAAAAGGTGCCAGAAAGGATGCCTGTTTACTAATAGTCCTAAAACTATTGTTTAGTGTGTCATACCTAAACGACCCTCTTTAACGGGTGCTGTGCGATCTGTGTGGGTATGAAGGACCCTTCACATAATTAAGGTTTCTTCATTAAGCCCTGCAACCTTAAATCAAAGTTTTACAATACAGACTATTACTTTTATAATTGTATGGTCTGTATTGCTCAGGGTAGGGAGTCGAGGTAGCGGACATAGCTTTACAGGAGTGTGGTGAAAAGCTAGGCCGCAAAGATGTATTATCATGGAATACAACAGCTCCTCTAGCTACATTACGGCTCTAAAAATGAAAGTACAGGTACGTTTTTTGTTACCGATCTGTTTTTTTAAAGATTGGTTTTTTATTTTAACCAACTGTTACCAGAGCTGATTGTGGAACCTGATTATGATGCACCTGATACTCTGCTGCTGGGGAACTGTGAATTATGAGTTGGTGTGTAACTAGACCTCGTTGGACTCCTTTGATAAACTGTAGAGAAGTACAAAAATACACAAAATAAATGTAAGTATTGAATTAATGTTTGGATGTGTCAAGAACGAAATACATAATAATTCTGGGCCAGAGGTCTTTAAAAGCGGGTCCATCAGGACGCCCCCAGGACAGTCACTTTTCTGCACGCACCACATTTATGCAGTTCCAAGTTTAAGTTTAAGCATCCAAGTTGTTCGACTTGGACTGTCATCCTCAAGTGAATTTCTTCTTATGCTAAAATAATCCTGCTTGTCATGTTTTCTCAGGTTTGCAAGGGTGGAAGTGAAAAGGCACAGCATCGTCCCGTCTGGCTATCTCCAGCTACATCGTAGCACCACCTGCAGGAGGCGGGCTTTTGACCCAGTACTAGAGGCAGATGCACCAGGTCATGCATTGCAGTGGTTGTCTTTCCATGCTATCGCCTCTGACAATAATCTGCATTGGGCTCTGAAGTCTTTCTGTCCTCAGACTGTGACTGTTTCATTGACAAACAAATGTATCGCTTGGGAGGAGGGGCTTGAGATTTAAAAGCTGTCTTTCAAAGTTAGATGGGAGGCTGGGGGTAACCGTCATGCTCATTGTTGTGCTCATGGCTGTAGGTTAGTGTGTTAGTGATTAGAAGCAGTTGTACTTTTAGTGCTGCTGGTGTATTGTGCACCCTTGGCTGTAATCCCTTGCCGGTTTAGCTGCATTTGACTTTTATATTTCCCTCTGCCTCTCGTAGCTCAAATTAATTTTGCCTACCTGATTTAGGGGTTCTGGACAGGTGAGATGGGTGCTCACACATTCTTACAGCATGCAGTAACTGAAGGGGTATAGAAACATCAGGTAAGGGGTGCTTGCCCACCTCTGTATTTATCTTTACTACTGCAGATTAGGAGTCAGGTTAGCTTTTCTTTGCATTGTTTTTATCTTGATTGTGTCTTTCCTTGTTATCTCTATTTTTAAGTGTACATAAGCACTTTCTTGTTGGCTGTTGACCTTGTTGGTGATTTAAGCACATGGTGTATATATAATATATATATAAAATATATTTATAAATGTATAAATATCTAAATATATTTATGTATTAGCTAATGTTAATAAGTAAATGGTCTGTTTCAGTAATTGTTACTGCCTCCCTAATCAATTTTTTTCTTTTCATAGTGACCTAAATGAAAGTATGAACACTCTAAATTATTTTGCTTTTTTTTTAAAGGTTCAGGAGACCAAAATGTTGTTGTTTATATAAAGAATTTATCATGCTCAAAATGTGCTCAAAAAGGATACTCATTCAAAGAGGTAATAAAACAAGATAAAAGGTAACACTTTACAATAAGGGTACATTAATTAACAGTACTTAAGACAGTAATAAGCATTAGTAAATTGTTAAGTAATGTCATAATTAACTAATGTTAAATTAGGCTTTATTAAGTGATTTGCAATCATTAGTATATGGTCAAATAATGTCTCAGTAAATCATTACATAATTATTAATAAATGATTAAGTACTGTTTTATTCACACCATGAACAAAATCTCTGATCTCAGAGTCATCACTTCCAGAGCACCTCCATCTCCCTCCTTCCTTCCCACAATGTTCCTGGGCATAATTCCACTGCACTGCAGAAATGTAGAGACAGTGAAGTTTACTGAGGAGAAAAAGACACTACAAATAAAAGCAGTCTGGACTCTGTTGGGAGTGATGTCACTGTTCCTATGGGATGATGGGATGTTTGAGGTGTTCCATCATCAGTACATCATTATCATTAGTGTCTCTCATTACTGTAGTTCTCCTCTCCTCTGTTACTGAACATTACTGATATTCCAGACATTCCTGATAATATAACGATAATATTGTTATATGGTTCTAATAATTCCATTGTTAGATAATGTTTGTGCATAATTAAATTCAACTTTATTGCAGTTATCAGAGTATAATATACTGTATATATGTGTATATATAGGGAATAGTGTATATATAGTAAATAGTGAATATATAGCGAATAGTGCAAAGACAAATAGTTCACAGCTCTCAGTAAAGGTTTCAGCATTCTTTCAGGATTTCAGTCTTGACTGCTTATAGTCCTGTATGGTAGTGATACAGAGTGAGCCTCATTAAACGATGGTTTTAACTATTATTTTATTTAAAATTTAAATAGAAAAATTATGTAGAATAAGCCAGAGCACGGCCATTCAGGAAAGGGGCTGATAATTCCTGCACCTCCTTATGGACACATCACTGAGCACAGGACTGAGAAAGTAGCAGTTAACACCGCATGTGTAATAAAAGAGGAATCCTAAGGCAAGGCTAGGAGGGGGTCTGTTTAATGCTAATCTAGCAAGCTATTAGATTTGATTCAAGTGAAAACTGGTTTAATATTTCTAATACAGATACACAGTTATGATATCCGTCCACATTCACTGGGGTCACTAAAAGGAAGTCACACTCAGAATCATCTTCATCCTGGTAAAAGAATGTGATCACAGTCAGAAAGAATGTCCTGAAAAACGAAACATATTGGCTCCCTTTATCTCACTACACTTACTCTTATAATTCACAAACCTCCAGTGTTACTGAGTTAGTGTAGGAGAGGTCCTGTAGATTCAATGTCCTGCATGTTGTAATGTTTTCCTGTTTTAACATACCATTACAATACTGGTCCTGAAGATCTTCCACCTTGCAGAGTTTAGCTCCTCCCCTTGACTAACACACCTGAAACTTATAATAAAGGCCTTTAGGGGCATCTAAGCCAGGTGTGTTGGATGTGAACAGGGTGGTCTACTCCAGGAACATGATTAGACATTCCTGCTACTGAAGCTATTTACATTTCATTCGATTTTCAAGTTTCAAGATTACACTTTTACCCACCCTTGCGAGGTGCGAGAGAGAGAGAGACAATGACGCAGGCAAATCAGCCTATTTATTGAAGCCCACAGTTCACTAAACCACATCTTCTCCCAGCTAGGTCTGCGTGAGGAGCAGAGGCAGCCATACTATTGAAAGCCACACAGCCTACCTGTCACACATGGCTACAACAATGCAATTTGTATTAGCGTTAGGTTGGCTAACATTGTTTCAATGTTAAGCTGGCGTCAAGGCAGTGCTGGTGGTTGACTTTCGTTTAGCTGTAACACAGGCAATTCAAAGCTATTAGTGAACATGCACATTAAGTAATATCGGTTTGGACAGTGTATACTTCAATTGTAGATATTTAGTGATTACTTCACTGAACATTTTAACCTTAAGCCTATGTCTGAACAATACTGGTGGCTCATGTTAGGCTACCAGTCTCCTGAGTTTACTCCAGTTCCTCCAGTGTACATTGCAATGAAAAAGCCCTTTCAGGAAACTGAATAGCACTGTAGCAGTAGAATACTAGAGGATGGTGTCTATTACAGTGCAGGCTAGACAAGAACTACTTATACAAGCATTTAATATTGCTGAACTACATCATTCAATTCAATTCAACTTTGTCATTATACTAATACAGGGTTGTACAGTATAACGAAACACGGTCAGGCTCCTTCTCCAGTGCAGTTACAAGAATACATGTGTATATAAATAAGTTGTATAGTTCAGAGACAAATAGACAAAAACAATGTGCGTAACAGTACAGTGGGGCATGTGCAAAGTGTAGAGCAGTATCAGTAAATATGGTTGTAAACAGTAAAGATATATGAAGTGTAAAGTGCAGTTGTAGAGCAGCTTCAGGTCAAGTCAAGTAGTTTTTTATTGTCATTTCAACTACATACAGTGGTGTACAGTACACAGTGAAACGAAACAATGTTCCTCCAGGACCAAGGTGCTACATAGAACAATAAATACAATAAATACACATGACAATTTACAATACACGAAACAGCAAACAATAAGGACAGTGAGGGGACAGTGCAGATAGCCCACTGGTAGTGGGTGCAGTAAAGTGTTGTTGTGTCCATTTTTAATTTTTTTTTTAAAGATGAACATTGTTTTTAGCAGCAGTTATGTCCATATTTGGTATACATGTAAAAATTTTATACTTTAAGTGTTATTCTGTAGCTTTTTCCAGACGGGAGGAGGGTGAAGAGTATGTGTGAGGGGTGTGTGTAGTCATCCACGATGCTGGTTGCTTTGCGGATGCAGCATGTGGTGTAAATGTCCCTGATGGTGGGAAGAGAGACACCCATGATCTTCTCAGCTGTCCTCACTACTCGCTGCAGGGACTTGCGATCCGATGCGGTGCAGTTCCCAAACCAGGCAGTGATGCAGCTGCTCAGGATGCTCTCAATGGTTCCTCTGTAGAAGGTGGTGAGGATGGGAGGTGGGAGATTTTCTTCCTCAGCTTTCGCAGGAAGTAGAGACGCTGCTGGGCTTTCTTGGTTATGGTGCTGGTGTTGAGGGACCAGGTGAGATCCTCTGCCAGGTGAACTCCAAGGAACTTGGTGCTCTTGACGATCTCCACAGTGGAGCCGTCGATGTGTAGTGGAGAGTGATCTCTTTGGTCTTGTCTACGTTCAGAGACAGGTTGTTGGTTCTGCACCAGTCCGTTAACTGTTGCACTTCCTCTCTGTATGCTGACTCATCAGCGTGGCGTGGTCTTCCTCGCTGCCACGCTGTTCTGTGCCTCGAACCGGGCGTAGAAGTGGTTCAGCGCATCTGGAACGGAGGCATCACTGTCACAGGCAGGTGGTGCAGTCCTGTAGTTAGTGATGGCCTGGATGCCCTGCCACATGCGCCGTGTGTCACTGCTGTCTCTGAAGTGGCTGTGGATGCTCTGGCCGTGTGTGCGCTTTGCCTCTCTGATGGCCCGGGACAGTTTGGCCCTTGCTTTCCTTAGGGCCGCCTTGTCTCCTTCTTTGAAGGCAGAGTCTCGAGCCTTCAGCAAAGCACGCACCTCTGCAGTCATCCACGGCTTCTGGTTGGGACGTGTGGTGATGGTCTTGGAAGCAACATGTTAAAACAGACACAGACAGAAAAATGCAATGAAGCTCAACAACACAGAGTAAATTACTCACTATGAAACACTCAAAATAAGATCAAGACTTAAACTATCCGAGTGGATATAATTACACAGTATGGCTGATACTTACACTGAGCAAAGCTGATTGAGCAAAGCTGTTTGACATTGTTTGAGAAACTGTTTGGTGTTAATTGTGCAGAACGCTTTGAAGTAAAGTTGTCCAGGATTCTTGTAAAGATGTAGGCACTTCCTGTTTGCCAGCTTGGTTTGCAAATTTTCTGTTCCACCTTAAATAGTGCAGTAACTACATGCTGGTGCCTAATCAAGGTGTAGCATTTAAGGTGGACCGGAAGATTGGATTAAGAAGCTAACAAATAGGAAGCCAGTTTCAGTCTCCTTTAAGAACATCAGGCCCACTGACAGTTCTTGGGAAAGGGTACGTAAAGTCCCAACATGCTCTTCACAGTCTGGAACTGTAGATGTCTGAATATATAATCCTCCATTGCTCTCAACATTCATTGTGGTTGTTCCTGGTTGGCTGGAATGTGAGCTGGTATGTGTAAAATTTTCGGGGTGTAATATTGGATGGACTGAAACCATATAACAGTCTAGGATTTTAGGATTGGGTTGTTTACTGCTCTCTTTAACAAACACAGGATTTGCATTTGAAGAAGGAACGACAGTGTTTGAGGTTCACAGTATGTGAGTTCTAGGTACTGAACTTTCCTTATTCAGCTATGATTATTTACCACTCAATTTTTCACTTTAAACATTCAATTACAATTTGAATTTAAACATTTAGTGAAGGACTGTACAGGTGTTTAGTATTTAAGTTGCTTCCATGCAAGAATCAAAAGGGCAACACAGTAACATCATAAATAGTTTGTGTTTAAGGAAGTAATAATGTATGAATCAAAAACCTCATACAAACAAATACTTTTATTTTAAATTAATAAGAAATAACTTCATACCTTTATACACTGTACTGTCCTTAGATGCAAAATCAGAGACTTTGGAACAACTGATACTGCACACAGTGCAGAGGTGCAGTTTATGTACAGAGACAGATCTGATCCTACATGTTCCTCAGAACAAACATTCAGTACAACACAGAACATCATGCAGAGTCAGATCTTATACAATCCACAGTACATACAAACATCACTTCAGTATATGAAGATCTGAGATGATGATGCTGGTTGGGAATTACAGTTAAAGGCAGAGATTCTAATCCTGACCTCATGAATATGAATCTGTTCTGCCATTATATAATCACTGCTAGTTAACTGAGCAGGTAGTGTTGAATTCTGGGTAAATGGAGTTTAATCCTGTGATATTGTGTAAGCCTGTTCCAATCAGGGTCTTGTTTTCTACTGGTCTTCATAAACACCTGGTTATAGAAGGAGTATTGTAGAACAGTGGTTCTAAGGTTCGGTTCTGGAGCACCCACCCTCTGCATACATGCTGTTTCCCACTCTGATATACTGTATCCAACAAACCAGCAGAAGAACAGATACAGTACAGAGAAGGTACTACAGCACTGGGTTCCAGTCGTAAAAGGGGGAGTGTGGGAAAACCTCGCTAGTAGGTTTTTTCCTGCATCAGTTTAAGGCTTTAGCACTGGTGTTGTGGAGACTACACACAAGCTTGCCTGATCTTAAGTTTGAAAGCTATAGCAACAGTCTATGGACTCATCACAGATGTTGATTCATATGTTCCGCCATATCCTTGTCTGATCAGTGGTCCAATTCAGTGGACTGAACTGATTCTGTCCTATGAGGTAGGCCCTTATCAGGCACGCTGG
>JAMWET010002378.1:0-95000 GCA_024036415.1 Prochilodus magdalenae
CCTGTTTGTCTGTTTGGCAAGGGAGGAGGGAGCTATGCCACGCTCACGGTCTCGGTCGCCCTCTGACCCAACCTCCCCCGCCGGGAGCTGCGAGGAAGCCGCGGTCATATTGCCCCACGCGCGCGCTGCTCCTCCATGGCTTCCCTCCGCCCACCAACTCCAGGGTCGCTTAGACCAGTTGTGCGACGTAAGAGGCGCACTCTAGCGAAAGGAAACTTTTATTTTGGTGGGCTCACTTACAGGTGAATGAGGAGTGTTAAAAGTAGTAGAAGTTGCCTGGGTATTCAGAACTTGGCTCATCACACACACCGCGGCGGTACGGGACTGAGGGGGCATCCACATGCTCACTTTCAGCAACAGATGCCACCCTGACTGGACTTGGCACACTGACGTCCTTTCTGAACGAGCATGCGTTATATTCCCCACCCGTATTCTGGAAAAAGCCTCGCCTCCTGCGCTTTATGCAAGGACTTACTTTTTTACTAACGTTTCTCCTTTATAGAAACACAATACAAAGCGTAACATCTGGAACACAATGCAGAGGGTGTGTGGAAGTGACGCCGGAGCTGGAATTATGATCTCGAACTGCATGCATGTGTGTTGAAAAAAAAAACAAAACAGCATAGAAAACTGGCAAAATATCTAATGTGTCTTATATTTGTTTATTTTGTCATGTAATGAACAATCTG
This sequence comes from Prochilodus magdalenae, assembly GCA_024036415.1. Classification (NCBI taxonomy): domain Eukaryota; kingdom Metazoa; phylum Chordata; class Actinopteri; order Characiformes; family Prochilodontidae; genus Prochilodus; species Prochilodus magdalenae. The sequence continues at coordinate 690 of JAMWET010002378.1, forward strand.
ATTAATAGGCTAAACAGAAAGTTTAGAGATGAAAATCATTAAAAACTGTAGGGCAGTGGATACCCCTAGGACCTGGACCTATAAGTTGTGTTTGAAATGGAGGGAGGCCGACACAGAGGCACGTGTAGATAAATAGATGCTGAATATAGAAGCCAAATGCATATCTCCAGGCAGTGTCAGTAATCCAGCTGGAGTGAATGTATGGATGTTCTAAGCAAACAGTATAAAATGGGTGATTTAATCACACTTGGCTACAAAAGGAAGCATCCAGGACTGCCCAGCCAGTAAAAGGAAATAAAAAATAATCTAGGCTTGTTAATTCTCTTTAGTCTCTTTATTACTGAGGAAAGAAACGTAGCACAAAGAATGTACACAGGTGAAAACCACTATAGTCAGTCAGACTATCTAACTACAGGGATATCTGTACCCTTGTCTCAGTCAGATAAAGGTTTCTTTTTAGAGATATGTTAGGGTTAGAGGTCAGCGATTCCTGATTTGGTGAGTGGCATTTTTACTAAACGTTGCAGTTCGAGAAATGGTTTATAATGCGCACTTACTATGACCTCATTAAACTGGTGCAATGGAAAAACTTCAAGGCTGTGATGTTGTACACCTTGAGCACCCTCTGAGGATGACATTTAAAGGAAGGCCAAATATACCATTCCCGTTCCCAGCAGTTACAGGGTACAGTTTTTACAGCTTCTTCTATCGAACATGAGGTAAGAAGAAATGTTGAGCGAGCCGAAGCGCCGATCGAGTAAAAAAAGAAGACGGTCTTTGACTGTAAGAAAAAGGCTTGGGTCGTTATAATTCATTTACATTTCCTCAGCTGACATTATCGAACGATTACACTTAACTGCACAATTCCCTGTCCTCTCGTGTGCTCTTAGGGGCATGATGGAGAGCTAGGACCTTTTCAGATTGCAGAGTAAAAATGTAGGCCTGCAGCTTTAATGTCTGACATGTGAAGCAAGGTGCCAGTGGTTAAGGTCATTTCAGCAACCGATCAAACCAAAATGACATTAACCTTGTTCCTAATGCGTTGGGATTTCCTTAGTCAGTCTGCAGAACTGGATTTACTGTTCCTGTGTTGTTGAAGAGATAGGTGCAAATCCCTAAAGGCCCTATGAAAAGTAGGTGCTGTAGTAATTACTCTGGATTACTGGCTGTAGGTGGCCAGGATTAGGTGTCAGTGTAAGGAATGGCATTGTAATCCCTGATGATAATGTGGGAGTCTGCTGTGGGTCAACTGATGGACGGTTGGGTCAGGCTGAGGAGTAAACTATCAAGCAGCTTCTAAAGCCAATTAAGCAGGTTGGAAGTATCTCAGCGGACATACATGAAACAACAAAACATGTGAAAGAAAGATAGTCAGGATGTGTACCAGGGATTTAGGACTGTGGTTTCATGTCTTCATGTTTTCATGCCTGATATTAGGTCACTAATCAGGACATAGGAGTGTTTTTGGATCCTGTTTGAAAACGGGTCAGATGGATACTGATATATATATATATCGTCGCTGTCCAAGGAAAAAAATGTATCTTCACTTTTGTCCATTTGTTTACTTTTATGCATCATTTGACAACACCAGCTGCTGTTTACACTGAGTGAGAAATCTCATGATGAATGGACCCAACAGAAAGGCCCAAAAACTGTTTGGAAAGATGTTCTGGTTCCATTGATCTTACATTAAAGGTTAATGAGGTTTTTTGGCCTCTCCTGTAAAGTTGCCAATTTTTTGGAGATACTTGTTTTTTTTCGGACAGCGACGATATATATATATATATATATATATATATATATATATATATATATATATATATATATATATATATATATATATATATAATATATATAAGAGTGTTGCCTGCCATGTTTTTCAGACATATTGTCTCCTTTTCTGAAATTCCAGAGCTAGGTTATTTTTTCTTCTGTCTTAGTTTTGTTAGATCAAAAGTAACACTGTTAGCTACCAAAAAAGCATGTGGGATTGGTTTCAGTACATTACTATACAAACATCAGAGACCATTCCTATTTTACTTAAACTTCCAGTCAAAATGTGCAAATTATTCGTTTTCAGCTTTCAGAACACAAACAGAAAATTTATTTAACATAAAATGACACCTGAACCTGGGAGACCTGAGATAATATTTGTTTACACTGTTTTTGCTAATTTTCGCTTTTTTAACATTAAGGTATGTTGAGGTTTGGGCTCTGGTGCCAGTCCCCTTGTTCTGCACTATCATTTTTTTGTTTAATTTGCAAATGATTTTTTTGTCTATTTCTTTTTCTCTGTACTTCTTATTATCGGTACACCTCCTTTCAGACCCCGGATATATATATATATATATATATATATATATATATATATATATATATATATATATATATATATATATATATATATATATATATATGCCCTGTATTACAGAGAGCAGGAGCCTCATAGTTACGGCAGTATCTTATTATCTGGGATCAAATCAAGATCTTTCTGTTTGCAGGCACATTCTCCAGCCTGTCATTGTTGTTGACCAACTTTTTATAGGCTGTAATGTCTTAGCTCATTGAAAATTTGGTTTCCTAGTAATTGATTTTGATTTCAACTGTTTCTTTAATTATCCGGACGGAAGACCTGTGCTGTGCCAAGAGGAAGCACTTTCTTGCAAGAGAGGAAAGGCCAGGGATTCCCAGGAGAGTAAATCACTGACAGTGGGCAATATCCCATCTTAAGGGACTGTAGCAGCTTCAGCAATGTGAATGAAGGACACTCCTGTAGAAACAGGATACTGCTGCACCCTTCACACACTCAACAGTAGCGAGGAACTCCCACAATGTGCTAATACCAGCTCCCCAGAGAGGATGAACTCACATGGAGTGTGGAGCGTGCCAGTTCAAATGCTTTGCTTGAGGTTGAGGTGGCTTTGCAAGTGTAACGTCAAGCGTTGTAACCCGCTGACACAGCAAGACGCTTTGAGATGACACTGTGCATTGCGCAGCTGATAATCTTTGACTCCTTACATTTATGTACTTGTGGTAAAGTATTGGCATCTTTTTGTGTCTACATGTAACTTCAATGAACTTTCATCACTTATTCTCCTTTTAGTTCATGAGCTCAGAGGGCCAGGCTTGTGTCACTCTCACCTTCTGTGTGTGGAAAGTCTATATGCTTGGGTAGGAGCAGTGGGGGCTGTGTTCATTCATGTAGTTGGGAATTTTTAAGTTTTGTGAAAGAGAGAGCCTATAAATGTCACTGTGCGTGTTAATGAAATTATGAATGATGCTCAGCAGGTGTAATGTTCTTGCAGTTGGCAGCTCCTGTTGAAGGCTTCCGGAGAATTCTGTCCCTGCACCAGCTACGCTGTTGCAGAATCAGTGTGGGGCGACTTGGCCAGACGGTTACATACTGAGTGATGAAAGCTCAAGTTGGGTGGGATCGGGTGGGTGGGTTGATGGGTGCTAAGATATTGAGAGAAGCAGCTTTCCTTTCAAATTAACAGGCGCTAAGCCATCATTAGCCCATTTCTGCAGCACACGGCAAGCATACTTGCCTGTAGCGCGAGTACCTCTGCGATCGTAGCATGTACCTAGGCCAAATGACTAAATTAGACATGTAGAATCCTTTTATCTGGGAGTAAACAGCGGCACACCTGCTGGTGGGACTCAGTAGGCTCATGGCGTGAGATTTTGCACCAAGGGGCCACAAACTTCTTCACTCAAAGGTGTTACAGATCAAGGCTTCCTCCTGAGAAAGTTGATATGGGGCGAAGGCATCATGCCAGTTACTGGGGTTTGATTGCCACCAGTTTTAGCATGCTGTCATTCGAGTTGATGGCCGTGTTTTTGCCGATAGGTAACCAAGGCATGAAGCAAGAGGGCGAAACCTAAGCTTGGAGATCCGGAAGGCAGGGCTCCTCTGAATATCTCCTGCATTCTCCTCTCGGCCTTTGCTTCTTTCCGGATTATGATTACACTCCTTGATTAGGCATTGCCCTTTTTTAGTAGATGGAACAGTTCACCACCAGTGCTGCCACATCTACAGGGAGACTTCAGAGAACATCCTGTTCAACATGGGCATGCTGGTTCGGAATCAGGCGGAACATCGAATGCTACTCACTTTCATTTTTAGGGCAGTTATTAGAAGTGTGTTCTCTCTGACTTCCAAACCAAAACTTGAGTGCCATGTCAAAGAGAGTTTTCTATACCTGGGAACTCTGGTAAACCCCATAGCTAAATTTCTCAAAGCCCCTTGTTGTGGACAACTAAATCTTCTTCTTGATAGCTGCATAACACTATACCTTATGACACTATACATACACAATAGTGGCTAAATTAGGTTACAAATATCTAATTTTGTATTTCCTGAGTAATTCTTGACCTAAGACCTAAGGTTTCTGTGGTATTAAGGATCAAGTTAGGGAACTGGCACAGTGTCTCACAGCTGCTGTGTGTCTGAAGTCAATATCCATCCAGACATGAAACAGTGATTATTCTTATGCTGAGGTATGTAACTTCCTATTTATGATTTTTGAATTATAGTTGAAGTGGAGTCAGCTATAATATAATTATACACCAGTAATTTTCATGTTGAGGTTTTACAGAAGATAAGATTTCTTTATGTTGGGGGTCTCATAGTTGCATAGGGCTTTTGCTCATTCTAAAACCATGGCCGGCAACACATTCCAAATAACACAGGAAGTGTTTAAGACAAGAAATGTAAAATATCCAGTCATCTAATGACGTAATGGTAAAATCAAAAACCATATGTCTATAGATTTAAGCCCCAGGAAGCCCAGACCTGTGTTTTCTTTCTAAATTGACTTGTTCTATGTAAACTGACTATAAGGTGGTGGTACCTCAGGGTACGACTTGGGAATGACCACACACATCTATATAAGTTGTGAGGGGTTATCTTGTGAGTGAGGTTTAACACTGGGCAGCATGCTTGTGGTAAGGCGAAATGGGACATTGCATGATCCGCAGTGTCACGTGTACCAGGAATACATCATTGAAAGCATTACCACCTACAGCTGGCTGCTTACGAGTGCTGAATGATTGTGACCGGTGATGTCTGGATAGAAATTGAGTGACTTCAGCAGAAACCACCAACTAGTGGTTGGTGTAGCTCAGCGGATAACACCCCTACCCACCAAGTAGCTACCACCACATGTGGGAGACTGGGGTTCAAATCCCAGGCTCAGTGACTATGCTGTGCTACACCAATAAGAGTCTTTGGGCAAGACTCCTAACACTACATTGGCTCACCTGTAATATGATTAACCTTGTAAGTCGCTCTGGATAAGAGCGTCAGCTAAATACCGTAAATGTAAATCATATTGACATTCACTGCGGAGGATCCTCAGTTCTTTAGCTTCCTTGGGATAGAGGGCCAAAACACCCAGCAGAGTGTCTCTTTTAACAACACTGGACACAATGCCTCACCTGGGCTTGTGTATCATTGTACCAGTTGTTTCTGGCTGATGGTAGGGTTTGTGTGTGCCGCAGACCCCATGAAGCCAGGGGCCCTCAGTTGATAACAAGGCACTATGCAGGCTGGTGGTGGTTGTATACTGGTGTGGGTTATTCCTGCACTGTGCCATCAGGCCCTGAATTGGTACCTTCTTAAGAGTTTAAGCAAATGGTGTGGCCTGCACATGTGCCCGAAATGAGCCTGATTCACACTGACTGGCCAGTTTTTAACTTCAATGTCAATATGGCATTCCTTATCTTGGGTAACACTTCTGTATGCAGTTGTTACCAATCACAAAGTTCATGTCTGTTACCACACCCACACAAAACAGTTTCAGAGGAAGAGAAACCTAGCTAGCTAAAGCTAATGCAGCAGAACCAAAAGCTCAGTTCATCCGTTCCTTTATTCACTTGTGGCTTAAATCTTCCGTTTGTTCATCTGTACATCTGTTCGGCCCTTTATGTGTTGCTTCATCCGTCGGTTCATTTGTTTGTGTATCTGCATCTATTCAACAATGACCACTTCAGTCCAATTAATATTACATAAATGCCAGACAATGATTATGAGTTCTGTATGGGGACAGAGTAGGCTAGGAGTGTTGGAGAGAGCTATCAATAAAGCTGCTCATTAGCCACACCCACACTGTTCTCAGAAAGGTCTGATCAGCATTTTAAGCCACGTTCTATCATATTTATATGTTTTGTGTTCCAAGCTTTGACTGGATGTTTAAAATAACGCTCAGGTTTAGTATCATACAAGCACTTTATATATATTATTCTTTGTTTCATAGACTTCAAGAATAACACCTCTCAACAAACGTCTACAGAAACCTTATGTATTCACTCTCTACACTGGACAAATAACCACACATTCTGGGAATCTAGGGAAGGGACAAAATGGGTCTCCTTAACATTTGAATAACTGATCCCTGCCCCAGCCAATAAACATGGTGTGTTGCTACAGCCACAAATCCAAGTTAAGACTTTACCACACAAATTGTACTGTGCTGTGGTCTCAACCTTTTAATTTGTTTTTGGAAAAGACTGTGTTCTTTGAAAGAGGAAAAGATTCAAGATTCAAGAGTTTTATTGTCATATACACAGCATAACAAGCAGTTACACTGTACAGTGAAATTCTTACTTTGTAGTTCCTCCCGTTCATGACAGCTTTAAAAAATAAATATCAATATAAAAGGAGAGAGAAAAATAAGAAGTATAATATATATATGTACACTAAGTAAAGGAAGGGAGAGTACAGTGCTGTATGGATGCAAGTGAAGTGCATATGCGTGTGTAAAGTGCGCTGTGCAAGTACAGAAGTAAACAGTATGGAATAACAGTAGCAGCAGAATATGTATCGGGCTCATATTAATGGGTGCATGTCAGAGTCAGAGTTCAGCCAGTTTCAGAGCGGAAGGGGGGAGGAGGTGTTCACAAGCCTGATGGTTTGTGGATAAAAACTGTCTGTCAGTCTGGCTGTTCTGGACTTCACACTCCTGTAGCGTCGGCCCGGCGGTAGGAGCGTAAAGAGGCTGTGTTGATGGTGTGTACTGTCCCGGATGATGCTGTGGGCCCTCCTGGAGCAACATATCCTGCCAACATATAGAATGAGTGCATATATACAAAAACAATGAAGGTTGTCTTTGAACTGGGTTTCATTTGAAATCATATTATAAGCCACTTTAATGAAGGTAATGAATGATTATTTAATTTAGATTTCATTTCCGATTAGAGCCGTCTTAGCCGGTCTTTGCGTTTAAAAAATTGGGTAATTTGAATGAATCCTCCTGCATTGGCTTCGACTGCAGTGGTTTCAGGTAAAAAGAACTCACCTCTACAAACGCATGTCCACTTTGTTTTGGCCCATTTGGTATGAGCTCAGGCCCGGAGAACGTAGCTGTGTTTCTGTATAAAGCTGATGTATGTTACGTGATAGAAGTTCAGGTACTTACAACAGTTTACCAAAGTGCTTCTGAGCCCATGTGGCTAAAATTTGACACAGCAGTATAATGGTTTCTCATGAAATTCAATTTCTATTACTGTATATGAGTTCTATACAGAAACGCAGCCGAGTTTTCTGGGCTTTAAATTCTTTTAGATGGTCTGAAAGAAAGTGGAAATGCATGCTGTGGTCAGATGAGCCCACGTTTCAGCATGTGTTTGGGAAAAGGGTACATGGAATTCTCTGTGCCAAATAAGAAAGCAGCATGGGGAACATTCACCTGGAGACATATTGTGGGATTTTAGAAAGGCATGCTGTCTTCAAGGTCACACCTTCACATGGGAAATATTGGTTATTTCAGCAAGACCACCTGCACGTTTGATTAAAGGGAAAGGTGGTCCCCCAGCTTTGTCATTTCCAATTCTGTTTGTGTTTACACAATACAATTGAGTTGCTCAATAAAAACATTGGACATATTTTATTTCTATTTCTGTCAGTTATAAATGTTAATAAAGGTTCAGGAGAAGATGAACAAAGATTTTTATTGCTATTTAAAAAATGTCCCAGAAATTAATCCGGAAATTCATTTATTAACAGTATTTTAACAGTGTATTTTATTCTGCCTCTATAACCTATCCTCTGTTTACTACTCTTTTGATTGCATCTCCATATATAAGTCTGTCTACAGTGTATTTTCCTGAACAGCGCTGATGCAGGTGAACTGTATGTTAACAACAAAAGCTGTGGTAAACGTGTATCTCCACATGTATATCCAATACATTAGGGCAGAGGGCCACTCTTTTGTGTTCTTCTGGCTATAGCTGATGTATAAATCTGTATGCGAGCGCAACTACACAGATGTTGTAGCCTCTGAGGACACCGAAGCCCAGCTGTAACTGTAGCTGAGCTGAAGAACACCCCTCTGGACTGCTGGGAACCATAGCCTCTATAAATACCCCATCCACAGTCACTGAGTGGTTATAGATAGGGCAGTGAGGGTAAACACTGGTCTCAGTGGTCACTCAGTTTATACTCTCCATGCAGCAGCACACCAAGAAAAGACATGCAGTGGGCAAAAGCCAACGGAAAAACGTCACTTTGTACAAGTTTAGTAATAATTTCAGAAATCTGCCAATTTCTGAAGGATTACTGTGTACCAAAGGTTTGGGGACACTTTGCTTTTCCAAAGGCTTTCAAAACAAATAAGATGTTTTAGAATAAAGAGAATGACACATTGGGCACTAAGCTGTATTAATATCATGTGCAAATATTTCTAAACCATTCTGATATCCAAATCATTAAAAAGGGACTAATTGAATACCATTTACATTTTATCCCCATGTTGTGATTACAGCACTGACATCAGACAGTTTAGCTGTTTAAACCACTTTTCTTTTTAAAAAAAAAATCATATTTATTTTTTTAATTTAAAAGGGCTACTGTTATTAAGGGATCCTGTTATTGCACTTTCATAAAAGGATGTAAAAATATAAGTAAGTATAAGTTTATTTTAGGTAGTGTTGCCTGACATTGGAAGTAAGAACTGGACAGTTTTATTTTTAGTTAGTTGATTTTGAACTTTATTTTGCATGTGTTTTCAAAAATTGCATAATATAGAAATTATGAAAATTAGCCTTTTTAAAAATCCACTTAATCACCAACCAGCATTGCCACCAATGATGGTCCAATGCTTGCACTACCTGATATTTTAAGACTTCCAGAGACAAAAAGAAATTTAAATAAATTTGACATTGTATTTTATATAGATGCCTTGATTTTTATTATTATAATATAAAATATATTATCATAATTTGATAGCTGTCATTCCTGTTTAAAGGAAATAAACTTAACTTTGGATTATAAAATTAATATTCTTTGTGTAAATCATAGTCCCTACAATGTTCTTTTGAAATTGGTCTTTAAAACAGTTTGGAATGAAACCTTTAATGGAGGTGAAGACGCCTGAAGACGACAGGTGGCGCTGTCCAGTTAGGTACAGTTCTGTTTCAAAAACCTCACAATGGCGCTCTCTAGTGTTACTATGACTTAAAAGTAGACTGTGGCTACTATAGAATTGTCCAGTACTGAACTGTAAAATGAGATTAAAGTAGATTCAGTTTCTCGTTCTGTGGTTCCAGTTCTGAACATCAAGCACACAGCCATGGTGGCGTCTGCTTCTGCTCATTCACCCAGACTCGATTGCTTACTGCTTCAGACAAGCTATACATTAAAGCAGAGTAATGAAAGGCAAGATGATGGGTTGTTATTAAATTCTTTTACTTAAATAGAAAAAGGTACAACACATTACAGTAGACAATTCTTTAGAAACTGTTCTGAGGCTTGTTTAACATGAAAACATGATTTGTTTGTGAAATCCTCCTTTCATAGATATCACAGGGCATCGCTCTATGTATGACTACTGATTATGGACAAGTCTGAGACAATGACTTTACATCTGACCAGATCAGAGAAAAACAAGGGAAGTTTTAAAAACATATACATCTAAACGAAATCAATAAACAACAAAAAAAAGATCAAATTGGCTACATCGGTGTTTATTTGCCTGGTTAATGATTAATTTAATTCTACAAAGGCTATACATAATGGTGCTTCCACTAAAGAGTGGTCTTAGTCCACTGTTAGTCTTTGGCTAGCCCCACTAACACATATCTGTATTCCTCAGATAACCGAATAAACCCAGTAACACTGTATGTTGTCCAGTCTGTGTTCACGGAGAGAAAAAAATGCAAGGTGTACCGATAGCCGCTTACATACGTGTACATATCATCTTGAGTGAGCACACTACTGAAATTCATCAGAAATCAGCTGGCAGAAGAAAAAGCAGAAAAAATAAAAACACAGCAAATTAAAAGCAAAACCAAACCTCTTCAGCAGTTCTGCACAGTATTATTGATTAGCTTCTGACCCTCTCACAGTACCACTAACATTTATTCAGGAAAAACAACAGGCACCATTTTCATGCCCCTAGATTCCTCTGGGGATCAAACAAGCCTTAAATAACAAAGTTAGACTCAAAACTCTGTAAACATAATAGTTTAAGGGCAAGGCAAACAGCAAACAGTAATACAGACATTATATTTGGCAAATAATTCATTTTTTAAAACATTCTGTGCTTCATTAATGTGCCTACTGGCTCTCCACCGACATCTCATGATTCTGATACAGTAAAACATAAACAGACATAAATTACCAGAGCTCCGGCTCTTAACAGTGACCACCATATTCTACCCTTCAGCACAGAATAACAGTCAGCCATGTTGGTAAGAGGGCTAAACCCCGGGTGCTACTCCGATCTGGGAAGGCAGACGCTGACAATAAATTCATTATTGAAATCAATGTACCACAATAGTTCCATTAGGGCACTGAAACAAATACACTAGCAATGCTACTCTCACTGTGTAAAGTGCAGATTACCACGGCATCGTGTAACTAGTTTAAGTACACAGTAGGCTACATCCAGATGAAAGGACAGATCAAAGGAGTTTTTTTTTTTCAGGTCTAAAATGTTTGGCATCAGAAACACTACCGCCTTGTGAAAGGACTGCTTCATGCCTAAAGGTGCTCACAATCTGAATTACATGTAAAAATAAAAAAAAAATAAAAGAGTTAAGCGTTTCTCCAGCAACCATGCTGGAGTGTTGAGTGACATTAGAGGAGGGACTATTAAAGGATTGATAACAAGTACTACTAGTTTGGAGATCGTCATAAGCCATAAGTCAACATGTGTTCTATAGTACTTATATGAGCTTGGCTACCAAAATCATGGGAGACTGGCCATTAAATGGCCTACACAATCAGATGAATCGGTTTCGTCCACCTTGACCAATGCTTTATGTCGATTGTTGGAAGCATAGCTGATCCTGGAAAATAATGAACTTTAGCCATTACAGAAACATGGCATGAAATGGTTCAAGTTCTGTGACATGCACGACTATATACATAGCAGAAAATTAAATGTACAGCTTTAGAAACACAGGAAAATCCTCAACTTCAACAACCCCTCATGCTTTCTGCACTTGTGCACGTTCAGTTGATGGATAAGACCTTATGGTGCTGTTGTGCTTTTATATGAGGTTGCACTGACTTTACAGTAACACATTTTAGAGTGAGCTCTGATCCTACACCGGATACTACTCAGAAACGCAATCTCACACTGGTACTACATCTACAGATGTTCTAGAGTGTGCATGGTGGTTAAATGAAGCTGGATCTCAAAGCATGAGCTGAGAGTCAGGGCTTGAGAGCATGAAGTGAAAGGCTGTTTAATGGGTCCAAGCACTTCTGAAGCGCAGAGATGGGTGTACTGATACTGTATGTTAGAATCTCTAATCCTGACATATCCTTCTGGGAATCAACCCTATTACAAATATTGATACTGAGCATTTACTTTCAGCATTTCTCATCATTGTTGTCTCTGAAATGGAATGTGTTTTTAATTCTAAAAAAAGAGAAAATAATATCCTTCTGTTCTTCCCTCCGTTTCTCATAAAAATGCTACGTCATACAAAAGCAGTGGAAATGCCAGAAGTAGAGCCACATATTCTAAAGTTCTGACGTTTGTGTTAATGTTTGATGGCAATTTTCACTAAAGAAATCACAATGGTTAAATGAGACTTTAAAAAGCCTCGGTGTTACTTGTTACTGGATCATAAAAGAAAATGAGCTGTATGAGCTATTCCTACAGCAGGTGGCGTCAGCTGTTATGCTCTGTGTTTTAGGCTGTGGTGTATCCCTAAACATCTTATTTCTCATTACAAACCACAGTGTGTCTCCCTGTGCAAGACTAGAAGTGATACAATTTACATGAAAAGAAACAGCAGAAAGAAAAACGAAGGCTGGATTTAACACTATGTGACACGAGACTGAGTTATGAGACACAAACACAGAAAACACACACACACACACACACACACACGACAAGAATCCTCTCAGAATAGCCGAGGAGTACCAGCTCCTGTTCTATAATGGCATTTCATAGTTAGTCAGAGAATTGCTACACAAGACACAGTAAACGCCAGTGTACTAGCTGAGTTTACTAGTTGAGTGTGTCTTGTCTTTAAAACACCTTTCTTAAAATGCAGCACAGAGGATCTGGGAGATGGGTTCCTTTTCCTCTGCTAGTTGAGAAGGGGATGAAGGAGCTGCTTTTTGAGCTGAAGTCTCCATCTTCAAATGAAGCCCCTGATACCCCAGAGCCCGGTGGGCAGTCATATGCTGCACGTTTCTATGCCTCCGAACTGTTGACTGTGACCGGCGGGGTAGGGCCGATGATCTTGGTGTACTGGCTGAAGATGGCATCGAAGGCCTCGTCTCGGTGAATCATGGCACCAAACACTAGAGGCTAAGACAAAGAGCCAGAAAGAAGCAGATAAGTGGAATCTGCAGACGTAGCATTGTGACCTAAGTCTGAATGCTCATTTCTTACCTTTTGTGTGGATGGCGTGGCTATGGAGATTCCCATCCCAGATCCAGGTAATACTGACAAAACCTTATACTGTGATGGCAAAAAGTTTAAATTGCATAACCAGGAAATAACTGAACAATCAATTAGAGCTGACTTTGCAATACATTTCTTAGGACATTCTTGTACTTAGCGAAGCTGGTTAAGCCTCTGCATTAGTACCCCCTGGTTCGATGCTAAGAGTGGCTAGCAGGCTTGCTAGACAGGGGAAACCCATGCAGTGAGCGCCATGGTGATTTGCAAGCAGGTAGTGGCCCCCTTTGGAGCAGGACAGTCACTGAAACAAGCCTTGCCCCACCCACCCACCTTGCCCCACCCACCTCCAAAAAACTGGAGAGAAGCCTTAAATACAGTTAATAATTTACTGCATTGTATATATATATATAAAATAAAAAAAATAAAATAATAATAATAAAATTATATATATATATATATATATATATATATATAAATAATTTTATTATTATTATTTATTTATTTTATTTTTTCAGGGTTGTTGGGATAGCCCTACAGTATATATATATATATATATATATATATATATATATATATATATATATATATATATATATATATATATATACACAACTATTTTTTACAAGAATACAATAATTTTTTATTATTATTATTATATATATATATATATATATATATATATTTTTTTTTTTTCAGGGTTTTTGGAATAGCCCTACAGTCAACAGCATGTTTATGTAATATATCCATACCTTTTGAATATCTGTAATGTCTTGGAGTTTGATGACTTTATTCTTCTTGGAAGAGGTTGACCGGGAGCTGGAGCTTTCAAAGCATAAATAACTACAAGGTATAAAAAAAAAGACACATTCACTATAAAGTCCTAGGAAACAAAACTCATTATTGACATAATTAACAGGGTGCATTTTGCAAATGAATATAATTAACAGGAACAGTAGACTTGTGTAACAGTGATAATGTACTGAGTAGCAGACATACTTTTCCGTCACATACAGGATACCATTCCGTATGTAGTCAGTAGGCATTTTCCTGTCCCTGTTGATCAAGCAGCATCGCCACCCATTCTCACACACTCATCATACCATGAACAGAAGCAGACACGTTAATACGATATTACACACAAAAAAATTGCTTTAAACTTCACAGATTCAATATTATACTTCTTATTCCCCTTTTGCCTCTACACACTCTACACAAGAGATCTAATAAGAAAGCATCTGAGATGTGGTTCCAAAAGGTCCAAAGAGAAAACTACATACCTAGACATCAATTTCCCCATTTGTATTTGTCCTTGTTATGCATTTATATGTAAGAACCTATCTCAGAATGTTTTTAAGATCGAATAGATGTGTCCACATATTTGACTGGCAGTGTTTATAAACATCTGTGCATGATGACCACACGTTTGCAGATTCACAGATGCAGAAGAACAGTCTGTTCCTCAGCCTCAGCATCAGTGCTAGTGTGCTCCTACCTGGTAGGGGGCGCTCATTCTCAGACAGGTTGAAAACTTCATGGAAAGGGCCTCTCTTGGTGCTGTAGGCCCGCCCACTCTCTTCTTCGCGGCCAATGCCACTTGGTACTCCAGCTGCCAGGCTACCTCGTGCCACCACAGGCTGGATCTGCTTTAGGGAGGAGATGAATCAGATTAAACACAGCAACATTACAGGTAGAGAAGGGCCAGACAAGCAGAGGCCCTCCATGCTGATACAGGATCAGGAGACTGTGATTTCCCCTTCATTACCATCCAGAGGCAGCACTGATCCTAGATCAGCACTGAAACGCAAGAGCCCACTTAATGGGAGTTGATTTCAGGCTTCATCACATCAGTGTCAGCCAGTGAGCTCAGCAATGCTCCAGAATAAGCCTAACCTAACACAGACCGGTGCAGTGGGTGAGCAGCGGCCAACAGTGGTTTTGCTGCAGGTGTCATATTGAGATGAAAAAGGCCACACTCGTTCCTCTCTGGCTGTCAGACATCAGCGAGGGAGGTCGGGGAGGGATGCAGTGGAATCGTGCAAAGCGCAAAGCCATGGAATCATTCAGGCACTGCTTTACTTGTTAAGCTACACCGGACTGACACAGTAAGACAGAGTGTTTCTCCAAGACAGAAACAGCTCTGTGACTTCCCAGAGACAAAGGGGAAAGTCTAAAGTGTATCTTATTCTATGTATTTTATGTATAATGCCATTTTAATTACATATGCAGAGTACCAAGAAGACAGCCTTTAAAAACTAACAGCATCCATCATTATATATATGATGTGACCTAGCCTATTATGCTGTACACCATATTAAATAACAGGGATCCACAGTTTTAATCTGACAAGGTCGGAATAGGCAGGCTTTCACTCTTTACCATGGCCAATGTGTTATTTTTATACTATTATTAATATTTTTATTATGATTTATACCTAGTTTTGCATAATTCATTGTGCTATATAGCCAATTGCCTTTTACCTTCCGTGTAGTACTTTATATTATTCATGTTATTTTCGTATTAATAGATTTGAAAGATGACAGTCTGAGTCTTTGAAGAGAAAAGAATGTCGTTAATGTTGTGACTATGACTAATAGAAAATATTGAAACTGTGTGTGTTACATGTG
The DNA here is from genome assembly GCA_024036415.1 of Prochilodus magdalenae. Lineage (NCBI taxonomy): Eukaryota > Metazoa > Chordata > Actinopteri > Characiformes > Prochilodontidae > Prochilodus > Prochilodus magdalenae. The sequence goes on from JAMWET010002378.1 coordinate 16,180, forward strand.
TGAGCTATGGGTTATAAATAGACTTGGAATTGGCTGTAAACGATTGTGAACGATACATCCCACGGGAAAACCATCCTATGTAATATTCTGAAATGGTTATGATTCACCTGAAACGCTCTCAACAAAGTAAACAGAAACACATGTACTCTGATTACAACACACAACAGGGCCAAGTAAACCTGTACACATGACCTATGAGAGGTGTAAAATAGGATCTGACTTACCTAATTCATCATGGAAACATAAATCTGTCAAACACTGACACCAGAAAAACCAATTTTGCACTGCATCATCTATGTGGCAGTTACATACATAGATAACATACATATATCAAAATGAGGATGTCTGATAGATATGCAAGGTGATAGCTTGGCTGTTCTGATGTCAAGGCACTTGCTGTCCTATCTACTAACTACTGTAGGAGATCTATTGAAATGTAACCCCTACACAAACACACACACACGCACAGTTATGGATAAAGAATCTAGCAACCCTCTAATGGCAATGAATCAAAAACATACGTGTAATTTAGCATATAATCAGCTTTGTTGTATTTGTATCTATCAATTAAAAAACTGTCATTTTGAGCTACAGCTGTAGGTTTTTGATCCATTCTCCAGCAGAAATGTGTGTACTGTTTCAAACCTCTGTCTGTACACATACACACACACACACACGCAGGACCAGCCAGTGGTGGCAAACACAGGCACTGCTGTCAAACCAAAGGCCACACCAGATCCCTACCTTTTCATACCCAGACAGCTGAGAGAGAAAAATAACAGAGCACAAGTGTGACAGACTATTACTCCAAATAAAACCGCCGGCTTCAGCCTCGCTGACATACTCAAACCATACTTAAATGGGAATCCCACCAATTTTTAAATAAGTCATCCAGAGTCATTTGATGTAAAATCCATCATTCTACAGAGTGGTCCTCAACTGGACCTGAGGGCCTGCACATTGTAGTGTTTTCTTCCCAAACACCCTCACCTCAACTTGGAAAGGGCTTGTTCGCTAACAGAGTGGTAGGATCAGGCGTGTTGGTAAGAGGGCAAACACTATACTGTTCAAGGCCAGGGCTCCTCCAGGGCTAGGGTTAGGAACCTCTATTCTAGAGAAACATACCCCATGTGAACAGTTTATAGCCGTGGTGATATGTTCTCAGAAAGTGGTGACAGGTTTGTATATTAAGTTAAGTTATTACATCAACTGCTTATGAGTATACTGCCTGAAGCCCAGGACATCACAATAGTTCAGGTGAGGAGAATTTGGCATGAAACGTGTGATCTTTAAATCCATTCATACCAAAGTGGTACATGGAAGACGCTATATTCCAGATTTACCACTGTTTTAACATGATCAACATTACCTATAAGACTGCTGGCATGTGGAGGTTTGCTGGAAATTCTACATAGTAAATACAATGGCTATATTTGGCTTGTAGTTTTTGTGAGTCCTGGTATTTACCAACACTACTGTAACCCTACTGTAGTCTGTGTCTCAATAGTATCAATAATAACAATCAATTATTCTCAATAATAACAATTTCACATCAAATTCTCTAAATGACTTGGACGTTATCTGTAGACATTCCCCTTTTAAGCAACTTCCCCTTTTAAATGACATTGTATTGTGACCTGTGTTTGTTAACAAACCACTTTATAAGATCAGATTTTAGAAAGTGTTGGAAGTTCTGGAATAAATTAGAAAGTGCTGGAAGCTCTGGAATATATTAGAAAGTGCTGGAAGATCTGGAATAAATTAGAAGGTGTTGGAAGTTGTGGAATGAATTAGAAAGTGCTGGAAGCTCTGGATTAAATTAGAAAGTGCTGGGAGCTCTGGATTAAATTAGAAAGTGTTGGAAGCTCTGGGTTAAATTAGAAGGTGTTGGAAGCTCTGGGTTAAATTAGAAAGTGTTGGAAGCTCTGGATTAAATTAGAAAGTGTTGGAAGCTCTGGAATAAATTAGAATGTGTTGGAAGCTCTGGAATAAATTAGAATGTGTTGGAAGCTCTGGAATAATTTAGAAAGTGTTGGAAGTTGTGGAATAAATTAGAAAGTGTTGGAAGTTGTGGGTTAAATTAGAAAGTGTTGGAAGTTGTGGGTTAAATTAGAAAGTGTTGGAAGTTGTGGAATAAATTAGAAAGTGTTGGAAGTTGTGGAATAAATTAGAAAGTGTTGGAAGTTGTGGGTTAAATTAGAAAGTGCTGGAAGTTGTGGAATAAATAAGAAAGTGTTGGAAGCTCTGGATTAAACTAAATTAAACTTGTGTGAGTTATGTCATGCTTTTTGTGAATATATGAGGTAGAGAGATTACACAGACACTCACTCGTCTGTTGAGGGTGGCGCTGTTGCGCTCTTTGAGCTGTGGGTCAGTAGGGAGGCTGTTCCATATGATGTAGGGGGTGTCGTATTTGTCCCTAAGTTTGGGGCAGCTCTTGAAGATGAAGTCAATGATGAAGAACTTGATTCCAGCATACAGCCCTGGTGTTAAAAAAACATCACTGCAGCTGTAAAAAAACTAAATCTACATACAAAGCCCATTCACAGAAAGCTGGTACATTTTGTAATATGCAATAAAAACAAAAATATGTGACGTTTAACAGTTTTCTGAAGTGCTCCAGATGTGGCTGTATTTAACACCGCATAAAGAGTTTCATGCTATGATGTTTGACAGCTCGAGTGTCGCATGCATTTAATTGCAATTTTGGGCCCAACATTAAATGAGATCTCTCTAGATTCCTGGATCCTTTTCACAACATTATGTAAAGTAAATAGTGACAGCATTACTGTACAAAATGTTATGTATTGTGTTATATATTATGTATTATTATTTTTTATATAATTTTTTTTAAATTATTTAGGTTTTTTTTTGCACACACTAAAGCAAAACAACGATTAAGCAGTTTAAAATCCTAATGAAATGCTTGAAAGGTCCTATGGTCAAACATGATCTAAAGTCAAACGAACATGCACATTTCTTACCAATTATGAAGCCCAGGAGTTTGTATGGCAGTAGGCAGGAAGCAATAAATGCCATCCAAAGACCAATATACAACTTCTGAGTAATCTCAGGCTGCACCCACATGAATAGACTGTAAAACAAAGACGCACACAGAGAATGTATAGATGTACTTTAACAAAGCCTGGATAAAAACAGCACTTATACTGTACAACAGTACAATAATAAATAATACTTCTGTTTTATTTATAGTATTTTCACATCTACTGTTTGTGCAGGTGTGTTTGTGTCTGAAGTTGTAATTACCAGCACTCACTTTTTGATTTTCTCCAAGACATCAGACATCTTTCCAAACAGGTTCTGTGAAAACATACAGCTTGTTAACACCTCAACTGAGAGCTGACACTTCTCTCCTGCATGCTGCCTTAAGAAAGTTGGAAGTCATATTCTCTGCTGGTATCTATGAAACAACTGTGTACCTGTGCTTTTTGTGCCACATCTAACACCAGCTGGAACTTCTCTGAAACAGTCAAGTCTTCCTTCGGAGGCTCCTAATAAAAGGAAAAAAGGAAAAGCTACCCTTCATTCCATTTATTACAATGAAACTCCACAGCACATGAGAAGAACTTAAGTCTTCTTCAGTGACGGGTGGCATGATATTTCCAAATGGATTAACACATCTATGTTTATAGTTACCACTGGCTCAGACACCTCGGGCACAATACTCCACTGTATCCTCCAGCCTCTGCAAAAGCAACACGGTCATGTGGCATTAATGTGTAATCCATTGTATTCTCATTAGCACACTTCATTCCTGCTCCAGAGCTCATACCAGGATGCAGTCTAATGAGATCTAGTCATTTTTAAGGTGATACTGAATAATCAGAATAATGGAACAGATCGCTTCGGACTGAATCAGATGTAGACTGATTGGCAGGCATGTCAAGTTCAATAAGAATTGGCGGCTGCTGGACTTACTTTGCTATGAGGTAATTTAAGGACAAGCGTAGAATGGCTAAAAATAGAAACATGGGAATGGCCCAGCCATGCCACACAGCATTCATATAGATCTATGGAAAGAGAGAGAGAGAGAGAGAGAGAGAGAATGAGAGAAGGAAAAGCATATACCAGATTAGCTCTCCTTAATGTAAATTCAAAGCTGCTATTTTGTCGTTATAGGCAAACTTGCAATCATTTGATGTATTTTCATTTACTGTACTGTGCACATGTCAGAGACCATACTTCATTATTTTTATTAAAATCAAAAGTGTTATTAAATACAAATGACTCTTTTTCTTAGGAAAAAAAAAATCAGGAGATAAATTTAAAGCTGCAGGAAATGGATAGCTGTATTTATTATATTGTAGCTGTATTTATTATATTGTAGCTGTATTTATTATATTGTACCTGTATTTACTATTTTGTTGTAACTGAATAAGGAGAGTTCAGTACATAGATCTGGCACACTGTTAACCTCAAACACTGTCCCTCCATTTATTACTAATTCTGCATTTAGAAATTTCAAAACCCTATTACACCGGAGACTAATTCATATTTACACCCCTAAACCAATGGAAAAACAGCAAATGGACTATGTGTACAGATCCAGGCTGTGAAAGGGGAAAATAGCTATTTCCTTACTCGTTAGAAGCATCTAAGCTGTCAGTGGGCTTTTTTGCAATTCATCTTTCAACAAGGCTGAAGTGGGCTTCCTATGTACCAGTTTCTTATGTAAATGTCCTGTTGCACCTTAAAAAGTCACAGCTTGTACAGGCACCATTTAATGTGGAACGAAAAGTTCACAAAACAAACCAACAAGACCCTGGACAACTTTAATTCAATGTCGTGTAACTTTATCTGTCTACTTTCTTTTCTCAATCAGCTTCTTGACAGCTACACATCCTTTCAGACCCACAGCACTGAGTATTCATCTGACAGTGTGTATCTGATGGGGAATGTTTTGGTGGTCTATGAGGTCTTGCATGGTTGTCAGAATTCTCATTTTCACTCTTTATGTTTATGTATTTTCCATCTATGCTCCCCTTGCTTGGTGCAAATGTGTTATCCTATATCCAATAACCTCAGATGTATCTCCTGAAAAAAAAACACGTAATGGCTGTCTTGATTGGAAACTGAGTAAATGAACGGGGGTCTTTTTTGTCCAGTATTCTGTACATCACAAAGTAAACTATAACACTGCAATACGTGGCCAATGTTTTGCTGTAACAACCAAAGGTTTAAGCGGCTATGTGGAATCTATCAATTAATGTTTAGCTTGTCTAGAAAAACTGTGCTCCTAAATTATAACAGTCACTGTGTGGAGTGTGTGTTCCTTACAATGAAGGCAATGGCTGATGTGTAGACAGAGTGCCAGCTGGATAAGGCAGAAAGGTTCCTCATGAAGTTAGTGACAGGCTTAGCACCTCGTTCTGTCAACACAGTCACACACAGACAGTCAGATGTTCACAGAAGTGCACAGACAAAATGCTGTAATATACATTCTTTCATATGAAAGCCACACAGATTTGTTATAAATGTTGGATTCTGAATATTGTTACCAGCGCTGCCATGTCTATACTTACTGAGCCGTCTCATATTTTCAGTTAATCTGTAACAAGAGCGGAAGGTGAGGATTAATTATTTACTGGGGGACCAGCAGCCAGTTAGCGATGCTGCATTGTCAAGCAAAAGGAGCAAGGAACAATATCAGTTTGAAATCCACCACCAGGGGGTGGACTACAGCATTCCTCAATGAAACCAGGACACATGGAACCACTCATATTCCTCAAGTGAATACTAGGAGTCTAAACATAGAATGCAGCATTACAGCATGTTAAAACTGATTTTGGAGAGGTCACCGTACACATGGGCATCATAAGGATGTGTTCTATATCAGGGGTCAGTAATTATCCCTCTGGAGGATCACACTTAAGTGGAACATCAGGAGGAGTTTCAGGTCTTTAATGAGTTGAGACAGCAGTGACTAGAAGAACTGCCCTGTCCTAAACATGAAATCCAAAACCACATGTGACACATCAGCCTTACAGTGAAAGCTGTAAGGAAGTAGATAGTCTTGCTGCATCCTCCCAGATCAGTTCACCCCCTCAGCAGCAGGGGTAGAGACAGTGTCAGTCACTTACCTTTTAGCACTGAGCGGCTCCTCTGTCTCTACTGTGTTCTCCTCAGGCTGGAAGCGAAAGTCTTCTATATAGACGCCAAAGCGCTCATATAGCCATTTCCATAGCTTAGAGCTGAACGACTCCTTCTGCTTCTCTCCTGTCACAACAAAGGAAAGGTCTGTCAATGGAGATGCGGGATCAAAACACAGGCCATATGTCATGTCCTTTGTACATGTGTACTACAGAGCAGACTTTCAAATTCATCATTGTCAGGACTGTATCCTTAAATCAATCAGTGGAGAATCATCGGCATTAATATAGGAATTGTGAGTCGATGATTATATCCAGCACTGAGAAACTAATTAATTTGTTCATTCATTCATTCATTCATTCACTCACTCATTCATTCATTCATGCATTCATTCATGCTTTTATTCATTCACTCATTCATTTATTCATTCATTCACTCATTTGTTCACTCATTCACTCATTTTAAGAATACCAGCATATTCACTTTGTTTTTCACTCTGAAGCATAAACACTAAACATACTTCAACTGCTAAACTGCAGTTTAGGTTTGGTTGTCATGTACACAGCTGGTGGGTGTTTGAGTGCTTCTGACTGGTCTAATTCATCCACCATCACAAACCACAAACTTTTCCCCCAAAACTATTCTATGATTAAAATAACAGATTTTGCAATTTAAAAATTAGACTGTGCTGAATTTTAATTTTGATATAAAGATTTCTATATAAAGGGAAAAAAACATATCTATCTTCCAGCCCTACCTATATTTGATTTTTATTAGCACATCTACCAATGCTAACAGAGATCCATATTTTTTAATATACCGGTGTCAGCATTGTGCAGAAATATAACATTTATTTCTGCAAGGTTTGAAATGCAATCTCTTTAGCCACTCCAGAAACCCACAGAAAGGTCTCTATACCACAACACAGTCTCGCACAGCTACAGGCAACCATTTCAGCCATGTGTCCTCTCTCATAAACGCCTTTAATTTTATGTACTTTATACTGAACAGTGTAAAAGTGAAACAGTATAAGGTAAGCCTGTTTAGTAGTGGAGCATTCTGTGGAACATATCTGCACTGTCTGAGCTCGGCACATACAGTGGGATAAAAGTCTGGGACAATATTGAAATATAGATTTTTTCATTTAAACCCGGAAACAAACAACGAAATGTTTTTAAAGCAAAAAGTGGATCGAATGCTAAAAACCCAGGTAAATTCAGGTAAATATTTAAACGAGTATACCTTTCACTCAAAATGCCAACATTCTATGCTTAAAGGTTAAATACAGCACCACTCAGTAATGGGGCCAAACAGTAGCCAGAAATAGTAACCGTCTGAACTTCATACAGCTGGAAACAGGATGAAGTTACCTCCAATGTGCATATTTAGCTTTCATAGCAGCTACAACCAAAAAGAGCTACAGGACGCAACAGCACTCAATATATCTCCAACACCTTACCTGTTCCATTGACTGTAGGGCCATGTGCTTTGGGAGGCGGAGGCGGAGAGTCTTCTAGCCTGTGAGTAACATATCAGTATATATTACAGGATATGACTGAACAAACTGACTGACTGAAGTAACAGACTCCGAAAGGAATCATTATAAAGCCTGAGAGAAAATTTAGCCTACCTAGTTTTGAGAATTTCGTTCATCTTTTGTTCGAGGTCGACCCTTTTCAAGCGCTCCTTCTCCAGATCCTGCTTCAGCGTCTCAATGTTCGTCTCCTCTCGAAGTTTCCTCAGCTCCTCCTCTGAGGGAAACAGAACAGCACAGTACAGGGACACAGACAGGAATGGATAAGGGAATTCCTGACATGATTTCAGAACAGTGCCATACAAATTACACTTCAACGGATCATTTCGAGACGTCTTTTCACATGTGCGAGGAAAAGGTGGTGTATTGCAGTGGTTCTCAACCTGGAGTTCACCGCGCAGCTAAACAAGTCGATGACCCATATCATTTTAAAGTTCCAGTGAAAGCCAAAGAAGACAGCAGCTATTGATTAATAATCAGCAATGCCATGCTCTTTAGTGCATTTGGTCTCCGACCAGTGGTAATTCTTGGCCTGAAACCTACTAGGAGCAGCCGCAGAAGCAGTGTAGCCTACTTTCACGAATCAGAGTTACACTGCGGAACCAGTTTTCTGGTGCTGCATCATCAACAGAGCAATGTGATAAAGTTTGCTCTAGTGTGTTTAAAGGCTGAATATAGAGCGAGAGGGTTATCAACCACGGTCTAGATTTTGGCAGTTGTTCAAACAGGTTGTGAACCTCTGGCTTATAGGACATTACTGTCTGTAATCTGCTCAAAGTGAATACAGCTGAATGTCAGCTTGCTCCCAGAATCAACCTGTGCACAACATGAGAACTAAATTCACTCAAGCCTAAATGTCTCTCTAAATCTCCATCAACCCGCTTCATGCTTATATCAAGGCAAACTCCCTGATTGGCTGTGTTGAGGCCATAGACAGACAGTCAACCCTGATTCTCTTCTAACCAAACCAATACGCCTCAATCTTATCTTTCATGATAAACAATCATGAAACAAGCAGACGATTACATTTCACACACTTTCAACTTGGCAAAGAAGACACAGCTCCAATCAGCTAAGTGCAACCTGCTCTGAGGGCGACATGCCTCCCCAAACTACACCTGCTTCAAGGTTACCTGGAAAAAAAGACCACCTTCATCTATAATTCAGCCTCGGCTCAGTCTCTGCCAGTGGCTCTGTCCTGATCATAAAAAAGACCCCCTGGTGCTTAGTCAAGGGCAGGTGCAATGGAGGAGACACCTGAGCCCTGTGCACGGAGGAAGACCCTGCCAGCCCACAATAAAGCTTTAACTGTACACAGCCTGAATAAACAGCAGTTCTCAATGTAATGCTACGCTAGCATACTCGTATCTTGGTTTCACAGACAGAGTGCTGCAGTACTCACTGATTTCAGGTATCCTAGATCAGTGATGTGGTTCCATGCTGTATTTGCTCAGTAGAACAGGTCTTGCTAGAGGTTGGCTGAGTTGCTGAACTAATCATCTAATCTGTTTATCTCTCCACATAGGAGATCTCCAAGTGTAGCACCATAATCGGTTCTGAGGACTACAGACACAAATCCATCACTGATTAATTGTTGCTGAAATGAACAGAGAGAGGTTGGCAACAGTTATACAAGGGATCAAGCCAGGCGAGTCAGAGTCTGAATCTGACTCTTCAAATGCTGCCATTAATTCTAGAGGTGACTTCAGTTCAGTCCTGGAAATCCACAGCACAGCATAGATTTGCATTTCAGCCAGATGTTAGAGCTGGAAAACAGTGACAGCTCTCTAACGGGTCAATGTAAAACTGATACAAAGTGAGCTATATCTTAATTTATCCATTCCAAGCCTGAAGTAAAAGATTAAATGTCTTTTACAAGCTTTAAATGTTTCTGTTTACAGGAGGAGATTTCAGCCAAGCAGTACTATGGAACCTTAAGTTTCTGGTTTAAGATATGATAAATATAGCCTGCTACCCCACCAGCTGTGACTTTTGGTCAAGCATTCAATCCGCCCCTACCAACACCAAATGACGTGCCATTGAGCCACAGCCAAAAACTGGAACATGGTGTTACAGCATGCTGTTGGACTTAGACCTTTTAAAGATAAAAGTCCGTTCCATGTGGAGACACTGCGGACCCATCCAAAAACACTGGGACACTGAGACACTGCATCTACTGCTCTACTGACCCTCAGCACACTGCAGTATATGGTGCATCACTGGGGACGGGCCCTTCGGTCCCAAAAGTGCAATGCACAGCAATATTGTCATTTGTTGGCAGATTTCGTTCCCTGCCAGAGCATAGATATAAGATTTCTGCAGGTGTGCTGGAAGGTAAGCTTTGAAGACTTTCAAACATTTTTAAAAGCTATGCGGACTGAAATCACATTTATACAAAGGCTAATGATTTCAAATCACATAAAACTTCATTCATTCATCACTCACTGATTTGGCAGAAGTGCTGTGCCTGCTATCTTGGCTGGTAATCTGTATTCCTGCCAGACACACATTTAACCTTACGGGCTTGTGTTTCACCGAGGACAGGCACTGTTACCCTGACAGGAAGAAGTGCCAGCACTGCGACACAACCCATGACACACATGCCCTCGAAACAGTAACAGCTTGTAAATATTCAGCAGGCCAGTGATGTGAGTGAGTTCCTGATTGGAATAAAAGATCAGATTCTCCTGTTTCTAACACTGCGAGCTTAACGGCTTCTGTCGCAATGTTAGCTCACCTGCCAAACAAAGTACCAGAGTCAGAGAGCAGGGCTCATACCGGTCCTGGGACATATTTGATAGTTCATGATTTAAAAGAGAAGAAATGCTATTGTTATTGCTTTCTGTTCTTATCAGTTTTTCCAGTGATAATGTGGGCATCACCAGCACCTGTTTCCTCAAACAGCAGTTTATAAGGTGTATAGCTGTGTAAGCTTTTCCACAGTGGTCTGGAGTTCCAAATTTTGTATAGGGCCATCCCAGGTGTTTAAAAAAGCATATCTGTAATGTAATATGAGAAATGTTTATATAAAAAAATCACTGAACTCTTTTCATGTAAAGGTGGTTGGTGTAGCTCAGTGGTGGTTGGTGTAGCTCAGTGGGTAACACCACTACTCAGGGTGCCACCTCTACGTGTGGGAGACTGGGGTTCGAATCCAAGTCTGGGTGACTATGCCGTGCTACACCAATAAGAGTCCTTGGGCAAGACTCCTAACACTATGTTGGCCTACCTGTAATCATTAACCTCAGTCGCTCTGGATAAGAGCGTCAGCCTAATGCCATAAATGTAATTGTACTGTGGAATGTCTTTAAGTCTTCTGATTAGAGCGGTCCAAATAATAAATCATGGTTAACTGCATTTAACCTAGCCATCCAATTTTGATTCTGAAGTCTATCTCAGTTGAAAAGCAGTGCAGTTTTGTCATAGCTATATAAGCAGACAAAATAGGCCCATCAGAAGTATATGTAACTTTCAATACTTCAGCAGCACAGCCCCACTTGATGAAGGTGCATGGTCTACACTGTGGGTGAAGCCACTGCCATTTCACAATAGTAATATTTATAGCGGAACTAGCAGAGAACAGTTCTCAGGAACTGACCTGGCACAAAGTGCCTATGACAGTCCGGACTATAGAGACTGCATGGCTATGTGCTTTTATCTACATGTTAGCAAATACCGTGGCTGAAGCAACTCAATGATTAGAGTCCATATACTTTTGGCCATATGGTGTATATATAGTCTATAGTTCCAACTTTTCTGTGAATGCAGCCTCTCACTCTTATTCATACAGCTTCAATATTCTTGCTACAGCAGAGACTCTTGAGAACTGTAGCTTTCCAGTTCGCTATATAGTTTGCTGCTTGTTGATTTCCCACAAGCACAGTCCAGCGTAGTCTGTCTCTCGAGACGTTTCCTATAAAGATTAATTTAAAGTATTTTAAATACACTATTTGCCTGAAGGGGCTACAGCCGCATATTCTTTCATAGCAACATACAGCACACAAGCAGTTGGGCTTAAGCCCAGACTACTACAGGTGCTGGTCAACGAATTAGAATAATTTGAAATAGTGCAATCATGAAATTCTTTGAATGCATTTTTTGTGCAGAAAGCAAATCAGGTGTTCACCGCACCTGTCCTACTCGTTAGACTAATCACAGAACTCGTTACCTGTAAAAAGATTTGCTCAGCTGAGCTTTCCAAAAGGCCCATTTAGGCCATTTAACTGTGACACTGTTGTTTCATTGAATTAGAATAATGGAGAAACCGTTTCATTGAATTAGAATAATGGAGAAACCGTTTCATTGAATTAGAATAAATGCTCGAATTTTTGTTTTCTGTGAAGAGTGTTCACTGTGCAGTATAAAGTCAGGGTTGAGTAGAATTTCTAAGTTGTAAAATCAATCATGGGTAAGCAGCGCGACCTCTCAACCGGAATAGTGGCTCAAATTCAAGCCCTTCGCCAACAAGGCTTGACCCAAACTAAAATTGCTGAGCAGCTCGGCATCAGCCAGTCTTCCGTCTGCAAAGCTCTCAAGAAAAACTGCAGCAAGCGCACCAACTGTTCCGGCGTCTGAAAAACTTCTGCTCGCGACAACAAGCAGCTGAGAAAGATCGCAGTCAGCAACCGGTTCAAGTCCACTTCCGAGCTCACCGACTTGTGGAACAAGCAGACCGGCGCTGACGTCTCCAGATCAACCACTTACTGTCGTCTGCGCGAACTCGGCTTCAAATCTCGCGTTCCAGCAGTAAAACCGATGCTGAACAAGAAACAAATGGAGAAACGGCTGAAGTGGGCCAAAGAACACGGCGAGTGGACTGCTGAAGACTGGCAGAAAGTGGTCTTCAGTGACGAATCACGCTTCTGCATCTCCTTCGGTGACCAAGGTCCTCGTGTCTGGCGTCGTGGTGGCGAAACCTACAACCACGAGTGCGTGAAAAGATCCGTCAAGTTTGCATGTCCGCTCGAGGTGTAGGGAAACTCTGCTTCCTCAAGAAGACTGTCAATGCTGCCGTATATCAAGATGTTCTGGAAACGTTCCTGATTCCGACTGTTGAGGAACAGTTCGGCGAAGAAGACTTCATATTTCAACAGGATCTTGCACCGGCTCGTCGGCAAAGTCGACCAAAGATTGGTTCACTAAAAAACAGCTTGAAGTTTTGGCATGGCCGGCCAACTCGCCTGACCTCAATGTCATTGAAAACCTTTGGGCCATCGTCAAGCGGAAAATTCGCGACAGAAAGCCTACTACGCTGGACCAACTGAAGCAGAACATCGCCACTGCCTGGGAAGCTGTGAGTGCGGAAACTTGCGACAAGCTGGTCAAATCGATGCCGCGGAGACTTCAGGCAGTCATACAAGCCAAGGGGGCAGCCACAAAATACTGAGAAAGTGATGATTGTAATTATAATAAAAATTATTCTAATTCAATGAAACGGTTTCTCCATTATTCTAATTCAATGAAACAACAGTGTCACAGTTAAATGGCCTAAATGGGCCTTTTGGAAAGCTCAGCTGAGCAAATCTTTTTACAGGTAACGAGTTCTGTGATTAGTCTAACGAGTAGGACAGGTGCGGTGAACACCTGATTTGCTTTCTGCACAAAAAATGCATTCAAACAATTTCATGATTGCACTATTTCAAATTATTCTAATTCGTTGACCAGCACCTGTACAGATGGGTTGAAAGATCAACAACAGGAACAGCTAACTGTTAACGGATTTTAAGAAAAACAGGTAACCCATTGTGTTATTAAGGTGTTATAAATGGCTCTATTTGAGTTACATTTGGCTGTTTTACAGTAAACCTCATACACCATAGATATTACAGAACTTAGGATAAATGCCACTGTTGTGTTCTTCAGCACTCGTAACACAAATGTTGTTGATCTGATCTGTCAGGTTAGGACTTGTCCCCTGGTCTCCCATGATACCTAAAACAAACTGTCACTGCTGCAGGCTCTCCTGCAAACAACCTGTGCTATACTGGCAGCATGCATTAGCCTGCACTCTCAGGGGCCTGACATACACCATGCAGCTTTAGAGCTTGCATGAAAAGATGCTAATGAATGACCCAATTGCTTATGCAGTTAAACGAGTGGGACAAAAGCCTTTCTAACTCGGTGACAATGTGCCCTCACACTTTGTGCATGAGCAGCCATGCCTGTCTTTGCCAAACGAACATGGTAAGAATGGCTATTGGAACACAAAGCTAGGTCCCGTGACTGAGCACTTCATGGAAAGAGTGGTACTGTTTTCCCAGAACGTTTCCATTTAAACAGTGTGGCCAAAAAAAAGGAGGAGGCGGCCATGTTTCTGAGGTGGAAGGGTGAGTTTTATCACCTCTACAATTTCACCTTAAGGAAATCACCTGCTGGTTCCACTAAAGCTGAGCTGTGGTGCTTTCATACATTCTGTAGAACTGAACATAGATGAATCAACAAGGGTGTGAGATGCCCCAGGGGTGGCGCAAAGCCAAATATCTTGTCTATCCAGTCCTGCTCTCACCAATGTCAGAAACTACTATTATGTGTAAAATAGCCTCCTTGTTTTTCAATACTGAGGATTTTTATGGTAACTGATATATGGCATGTACAGCTGAGGACACTCATTACCAAAGAGTCCATTGTATAGCCCAACATGGGTTAACAGCAGTCTAATCATATGACTGTCTTATGTCCACCAGCTACAAACAACTCTAGTGAGGATTACTGTAACGGTGCAACAATGGCTTCTTGATTAGTGTGAAACATGCTTGGGTTTGCTACATGCTAACCCAAGCGTGACAGTAAAGCAATTACTCTACAGCAAACATCATTCATAGCTTCCAGGTTGCTCTGCTACATTTTCAGAACAAAACAGAGAATCAGAGACCCCCAGCGGTTCATCAATAATTGTCCTTCTTCTAAATGGAGAGGCTTGTGTTGTGTAACAGCCTATTAATAAGCATTGCCTAGATTTACAGGCAGCAGTAGTAGCAATATGAACGGCCTAGTGTGGCCTTTGCTGCTTTCCCGTTCATCAGAGTCCAACACACACATTCACAGTCTAAAATTAGAACTAAGTGTCCTCTTGATATGTCTAAAGTTCGATGAGCCATAAAAGTCCCCATTATTATATTTTATCAGATGTTAAACAAATGGCAGGTCAAAAGGAGAGAACCTCTATTAGGCTACAGCCTAGAAAGTATATGTAACTGTGCGTATGTGTGTGTATCGACCATTTAACCAGCGAAGGGCTAATCTCCACTCTAATGAAAAGGTGGTACGGGTCACGCAGCTTAGCCTCACACACAATGAATAAATGAATAAAGCTGCTCAGATCCCACTGAGAGTGATTGCGTTCCACTGCTAGAGGTGACAAACACCAGTGGATTTACACAGAGATAACCAACCACACAAACACCGTATACCTGCAGCTCTCGTTATAGGGGAAGTTTACTGTGCCAGCCTGATGCACAGATCTGGATGCCAGCTGGAAGCTCCGTCCTTTAGTTCAAATCAACCTAAACTTCTTTGGAGCCACTGAAACATATGACTGGCCTGACAATTCTGAAAATGACTTCTTTGACTCCATCATGTAACCACAGGCAGACCTCCTTTTCTTCCCCTTTTTTTTTAAACATGTATATAGTTTAACCTAGGGGGGCTTTGATATCAATACTGGCATATGGCCAATACCACACTCGTTTACTCATGCTCATAAAAACACACTGATATCATGTGACATAAGCCCCATGTATGCTGCCGCAGTAACGATCAAACGACTGAAGGGGGGTCTGCTCACAAAGATAAGTGTTACGGTCTCTGTGGAGGTCAGACACAAAGCTGTCGCTCACTTTAAACCTTCTGTCTTGGCAGATACCTGTCAGCCTGGAATACACAGTGTGAATACACCGGTGGGGCAGTCGTGGGCTGGAGGTTAGGGAACCAGCCTTGTGACCGGAGGGTCGCCGGTTCGATTCCCTAAAACCTACAGTAACGACTGAGGTGCCCTTGAGCGTCGTGGATAGGGCTGCCCACCGCTCCGGGTAAGTGTGCTCACTACCCCCTAGTGTGTTGACTAGTGAGTGTGTTTGTGGGTGTTTCACTTCACGGATGGGTTAAATGCGGGGACTAAATTTCCCCACTGTGGGATCAACAAGGGATCTAAATCTTAAATCTAAATTTTAAAACACGCACAGCCACTTCTTGATATGGGTGGATCACAGCTACTTCTTGATACGGGTGGAGAGAAAATAGATCACCAACTAGACCACATTTTAGTTTTTAGTGATTTATTTTTCTCACTCATAGAACTGTAAAGGAGGATGTGTGATTGGTCTGGAATCCTGTAGTGTCTGTGCTTCACTTGCACACAGGTGATAAAAAGGCATGCGTTTTAACCGACATGAAACACTAGTTAAAACTGAAGCGTGTCCATCAGACGGGGACTAAAAACTTTTCTTGTTTGTAAGAGCAAACTGAGAACTCGAGTACTTGTTTGGAAATAAACAGGTATTGAACATCTGTAAACTGTTGTTCTGAACAGTTTACTGAATTGGCCCCTGTTATTTGGTAAAGGTTTGAAAGGATGAAAGTAAAGTGATAATGAACAGACAGATTAAGCCATGAGAACCTAAGTACTAGATTTCATATTTGGCCATCGAACAGTGAAGTTGCAGCCTTCAGTGCAGAGCTCCAGTTATGGAGTGAAGGTGATGTTGAAGCAGTACTTACGAAGAAAGTGTTTCTCCAATAAGGCAATCTCGAGGTGACCTTTAACTTCATTGAGCCTGTCCGACTCAGTTCTCTGGTAGTCCTGGATGGCAGCCATGGTGATAGACCCTGGGCCAGCCTGGAAGCACAAAGCGAGAAGGACCGAGCAGGCATGTGAGGTTATATACCACAGGTATTCACTCAAAGCACAGCAAAACAACAACAGACAGTGACAACTGAACACGCCTTCAGTAAACAGGCTAGTTGAGCCTATAAACTGGGTCTAGGTGAGAAAACAATTTAGGACCATTTGATGTGTTTGCAAAGGGCTTGTCAAAGATAGAAGTACATATACAGCACAAGTTACCTGACAGACATATTAAAGGAGGTGCCTGTGCTGGTTCATAGCATTTAATATGTAGAAAAACGATCATCCAGAACCAAAACAGAGCATTAGACAAGGGCACCACCCTTTGTACAGTTGTTTTTACAGATGTTTCACAGTTCACAGTTGCTTTGCTGCTCTACAGGTTTAATCTCCTGCATTAGATAACTGATTCTCCATTACGACTCAGTAAATCAGCCATGAAGTCGCTCATAGACACTCGGGCTCCGTGACTCCAGCCTGGCCAGGACATTAAACCATCATCTTCCTGGATGTACAATATTACCAGGATTCTACAGTACAAGGCTGAGGTCACCAATCAAAGGTCCCAGAGGGGGTTGTATCCAAGGTAACTGGTGCCAAAGTAGCCGCCCTTCAGAAGCTTGTATAGACGCAACCTGTCAACTGATCTCACCAGCAAGAAAAAAGCACAGCCCAGACAAAGTCTCATTTGTTGTAGGAAAATAAAAATGCATGCAAGAAGGAGAGCACCATGGTTGGCGAAAGTATAGAAAAAATAACAATCAGGTCTCACAGCCATTTAACATATGCAAACATGAGATGATCTTCTTACCCAGTATAAATAAAACTGGAGCCCGCTCTTAGGAGGAGGCCGGACAGGATATGTAAATTATGTCCACTGGAAATTCTGTCTTATTACTAAGAGACGGAACGTAAAGAAGCGTATTCTCTGTCTCTTTAAGCAACCCGTTTGTGTTTTTTTCTGTTGAGCCTGTTCAGCAGCCCTAAAAGCCGCCTTGGGTGGAGTCTACCCAACCCACTTTTATTTTTTTAGCTCCACACTGCACCATGATAGAGCGTCTCAGGTGTCTTAACAGACCTGGATTTTCTGATCTGTCCACTCAACAATTATCACTAGATGGCACATGCACTACTGTCAGTTCTATAGAAATAAATATAGTATTTATAAATACTCCCAAATGTAAGGCACTTCAACAAAAACAGGGGAATCTGAACTCTGAACTCTGAAATTAAAAATATCATTAACGTGTGATATAAATATCATGTGGATGGTTAATATTAATATTCAAAAATGCATTCCAAATGCAGCATATGTATAAGAGTGAAATTATCTGTCAAGTAATGTATATGATGTGGTATATACAGCAGATACAGTCATGAAAAATTGTGTCACCATATTCAATAATCAATAGCCTGAACAATTTTCCTTCTCCTGTTAAATGCGACACATGACCTACAGAGTGCTCCATTCAGGGGCAAATATCAGTCAGTGCAAAACCTGAGGCTATTTTTCTATAGACAGATTAAGAGCAGTTCAGGATTAAAATAGAAACTCTCATTAATAGCTGTTTAGTTTTTAGCTTTACTTAATTTGAGCATGGCACACTGTTCCAGAGAGAATGGTGTGTATATATATATATATATATATACACACACACACACATATACACCATTCTCTGTGGAACAGTGTGCCATATAAATATATATATATATATATATATATATATACATGCATACATACATACATACATACATATACACATAGGATATGTATGTATATATACATATGACCTGTTTGTGGTCCTTAAAGGCCACATATTCCATATTTTGAAATACTGCTGTGATTGTACGTTCCAAAATGGAACAAAAGTCATTCATGCATGACCATTTTCCAGCCTCCTTTTATATATATATATACACACACACACACACATTTCAATTTTTGAAGGAAATACAGTCCCTCCACACACACTATTACCAGAACCATCTAATACTGTACAGCACAGTTTGCAATTAGTTCCCAATCGCACCCCGACTCTACTATCACCTCAGACTCTCATTAACAATAAAAAGGAAACGTGAAAAGTTATACCCCTGCAGTTTTAATCATCATCTAACCCTCAGGGGGCTCTGCATTCTGATGAGCTGAGGTAGGTGTGAATGCAGAAGGTTGGTGTAAAAATACTGGGTGAAGAAAAGTTATTCCCCTTGGTCATCCGGTGGTTGATCAAGCATTAAAACCCTCGCACATCTGCACTCTTATCTTAACATCAGTAGGTAATAGGTCATACCTTTGCGTATTTTCCTCCTATTTTTGGTAACATAGCACATATGCTGATGCTTGAGAAAGATATGCACTTGAAGCATTGGTTCAGGTACAGATGACATTCATGTGCCTCATGTGTCCCTAACATCCTGACTTTTTATACTGCAGTAATTATTGCAACTTCTAGCAGCCATTTTTAGGATGTTGTGAGCATAACACTTCCAAGGCGTGCGGATACTCCTTCAGTAATTACTGCATCAGTCCTGTTTGTGGTCCTTACAGGCCACATATTCCATATTTTGAAATACGGTTGTGGTTGTATGTTCCAAAATGGAACAAAAGTCATTCCTGCATGACCATTTTCCAGCCTCCTTTTATGCACTAGCATTAAACAGGAGTTTTGTTACTGTGCCTTTAGGGCTGGTGTAAGACAAATGAGCGTTGTTCTGATTGGCTGCCCAGAACATCAATGGATTTAAGGTGGCTGTAATGAATTTATTGATTCCTGTGACATCACAGAGGTAGTGAATTCAAAACAGGCTGATTTGGCAGCACATTTTGAATATATGACCTGTATGGGCCGATGGGTAAATGGTACACTATGAAACTTTGACAATGATTCTTATTTTTCATGTCTTGTATCTGGTGTTGACCCGAGGAGGATGGGTTCCCCCTTTGAGTCTTGGTTCCTCTTGAGGTTTCTTCCTTCCTAACTAAGGGAGTTTTTCCTTGCCACTGTCGCCCTCAGCTTGCTCATTGGGGGTTCGAACACCAGATTCTTTGTAAATATTCTTTGTAAAGCTGCTTTGTGACAACATCTGTTGTAAAAAGTGCTATAAAAATAAATGTTGATTGATTGATTGATTGATTTAAAAAAAAAAAAAAAAGAAGGATAGAGCATTCGTTTTTCTGGACCCCTTTAAATTCAATGACTGGGAAGGTGACAATGATGTACCATTACAGCACTAACAAAATATTTTCTAATGTGACAATCAACCTAAAACCTTAAAGTTTGGATTCAAATATACTGTGTTAACCTACCAACTCCAAACACGTATTCTCTAGGATTAGAGATTACACCAATCTGATATCACACATCATCACTGTGCTGATATCAGCAGAGAATGCAGGGCCAGTAATTGGAGGGGAAGGAAGAATTATCCAGTCGATCCAGCTCTGTTAGAAATCCTGCATGAAATAGCTGACACTCAGTCTGTGTGATGTGGTAGTAAGGGCCTCATCCAAACATAGCTTATTTTAAATAAGATGCTTTTAGGTTAAACCCTAAACAGTGTTAGGACTTGTATGCTTTCAAATAGTGCACCTCGTGCATGGCCTAAATGGGAATGTTTTGTTTATTATAAAAACATTATGTTCTGGCTAAAGCTGGAAAGCTTGATTGATATATTAGAGTTAAATGAGATATTAAGCGCACTGTTCTTCACTCACTGGATGAGAAAGAGTGCAGCCATTAGATTGGGCAACAAGGATTTTGTCTATAAGTATATAGTATAGTTTATACAACATATTTGAATATTGCTGTACACCATTGTTAGGCCATTATGTCAGGGTTAAGGCTGGGGTTCACTATAAGATAAACAAAGTAGACCGGTACTTATACCAGTATCAATTCTGTCCAATGCTCAAGGTTTCAAAATCAGTATTTGGTAAGACACATTGTTCTTGCATCTCTATCTAGGAGCTCTACTTTCATATCTGTATGATATAAACTCAGTACATTAACTCATATGACTGAGGGCACTAAAACACTGTTTAGAGCGTGCAAATTTACCAAACTTGACCACCACAAACTGCCCATAACGCACCAGACGGCACAGACCTGGCTTTCCATAAAGAAAGCTGAACTACAGTTTAAAAGGACACAAGTGCTGAAGACTTCTCAGAATAAAGCGTACTTAACGATAAACAGCCACTTACAGGGTCACGTAGCTCCTCTGCATCTTTGATGGACACCCGAGGTTTTATCAAGAGGTCATCGTTACATTCGCTGTCCGACGCATTGGGCGACTCAGCAAGGTCCAGGAACTCATCTCTCTTCTGTCCTCGGAACCTTATCTTGTCCAGTCGCTTTAGCATCTTCAGTACACAGTTTCGCGTTTTTATCTTAGCATGGTGAATGGCAGCCCTGCAGACGGAGAAGAGTAAGGCACACAGATAAGGTCAAATGGGTGGAGTCTCAGCATCAAGTATGAATGTAATGACCTTACAATAA
Organism: Prochilodus magdalenae; assembly: GCA_024036415.1. NCBI lineage: Eukaryota > Metazoa > Chordata > Actinopteri > Characiformes > Prochilodontidae > Prochilodus > Prochilodus magdalenae. The sequence goes on from JAMWET010002378.1 coordinate 37,166, forward strand.
AATTCCTCTGGTAACACATGCGTTCAGTCACTGCTTGTTTCTTATCACACTTGAACAAACTGGCTGTTAGATAAAGACACACCTATGACTGGAGGACAGAAAATGCCAAGCCTATCTGGGGAGAAACTCTCCCGCTGAACAAGAGAGCCCATTAATAGTGTGACAAAGACATCCTCTCTTGGCAAACTGAGTTCACAGCACTGGAGGAATTCGTGGCTAACAGGCAGACTCTCTCTCACAATAAGAGCCACTCTCAGCATCAGGGTTTGAGGCCTGTGAACTGAACCAGCCTGACTCTGGGAAATTATCAGGCTACTGGGAAAAGCTGCACAAGAGAAAGAGGGCAGAGGAGGTAGGGTGTGAGAGCGGTTCCTGTAATATACAGCAGGTTGATTAGCTTTGTGCTAGTGCTCTATGAGCATCCAGGGTCTCTAGGTCCACTGTTGATCACTGCTAAGCTGGACGCCTTGGATATTATGCTGAGCTGATTATGGAAGGCCATTCCACAATTGTGGTGAGGTACGGGATGAATGTTTGTACATGCAGTTCAAGAGTAAAACCTAGTCTGTTGCATCAGCAATGAAATTCTGAACTTTTCTAAAATAAAAGTCTTGTTTAATAATAGACTAAAATAAACTCATGAATGTTTCTGTTATTTTAAGATACCTGAGATTCAAATAGATTACACTTTTATAATAATAATAATAATAATAATAATAATAATAATAATAATAATAACAACCATCATCATCAGCATCAATTATTATTATTATTATTATTATTATTATTATGTTTCTGTTGAGTTGACAAAATATTGAAAAAAGATTTATTACCCAAATATATGTTTACATTTATTATTTAATTGTTATTCATATTATTATTTTTTTATTACATTTTTTGTTTTACTTATATATTATTTATTATTATTTATATTTAATACTTATTAATACACTTTGTTTTTTTACCACATTTTACCAAAAAAAGACACTCACTCTCATTTATTATTTTTTACCCCCTTCATTCTTCTAGGTTGCAGGGGGTGCAGGAAATACCCTGGACAGGCTGCCATTCCATCATAAAGACACACAGACATACATGTATATATACACACACTCACTCAAACTCGGAGGTTGCAATTTAGTATCTCCAGTTACAAAATTATAAAGCCCAAAGTGCACACCAGAGATAGAAACGCTCTCCCACAGAAACCACATTTCTCAGCGGCCCAAACTGCCTCCTTTAAATCTCAGTCCTTTTCTCTGTTACAAGGTGATGTCATCTGGTAACACAATCTTCATGTGCTGCCCGTAGGGGCAGACCTTGTAGCAAGATACCACAAGATGATGACCAATCAGAACACAGTGAGCAGGCCAACCATACAGAGTACACTGGGCTCATTGGCCTCAAAAATCAGCACATCTATTTCGAAAGCTGTAGCCCTCAGACCCATGAATCTGTTACGCTGGCATAGATGTTAAGCAGTACACCCACTAGAGGGCAGCCCAGAGTCAAACGTTTATGGCAACATCAAACATGGTGATGGTGGAGTTTGTAATGTACCTACTACTAAAGAGACAATACTGTGGAGCATGGTAACTGACTGAAAACTGACTGATTGTGTCTCGTTGGAGGTATTGGCTACACTTATACTAATTTCCAGTTGTACTGCTCCATTCTAACCACTTCCATAAGCTTTCAGAAAGAGTTTACAAATGCGAAATAAACTCAGAGTATGGACAGAAGGCTCAGGCCATATCCGTATTTAACACTGAGCATAAATGGGCCTTAACAATGTGCTTCATACAGAGGGAAACACAGATGTAGAGTATGGGAACAATTATGTGTTTGTGTAACACTAAAGCATGTACATCTATTCTAGTATATATCTACTCAAATATAAATTAGGAACTTTGAAAATGAGCACAATAGGTTCCTTTGAATAACTGAAAAATAAGTCTGGAGCTTGAGGGGTTATTAATACCGTTACATCAATTATGCAAACAGGCCTCACAGTTCTCCGTGCCTAAAGCCTGGGTTTAAAAGTTTGGCACTTTTTTCCCTAGAGGGTCGAATATTCGTAACGAGAGAGCAAAGACTGCATTTTCCAGACGTTTCCAGGTTACATTTCAGCAACTTCAGGAAACGTTGCAACATAAATCCACACACACGGCTTTGCTTAGATCTGTCACATGTCGCGGCACAGTCTGCAATAAAGCGGAGGTGCTGGCGATTACTGCAGCACATGTCTTGCAAGATTAAGAGTTGAAAAAAACACGCTGAAACTCCTTTTGGGAGCCGAAAGCCTATACAGAGTAGAAACGCTGCTTCTCTGCCAACTCACTATTCAGTGCGGTGGCTTGACCTCCGAGCAAACAAAAGCCAGTCTGGGAACAAAGCATGGGGGACCGCGTTCCGAAACTCCAAAGCTTCGGCTGAGTTCCCATTTTCTCCTCATGAAATTGACAGGGCCCAGACTCCAGCCTCTACCACCTCAATCACTAACATCCCACACTGGGAATCTCATGAATGAGCAAAGACCCTGGTGACAGGGTGCAACTACTGGGATCTGTTTATATATAGGCTTCCTCTATAGATTAGCTGAAGGAAAGGGACACAGGAAAGAATAGAGATAAGAATAGGGCAGCCAGTAAAACATGTGCTGTCAGGGAAGAACATATCATTAGAGAGGACCAGATTTACTCACAGGACAAAAAAAAATGCACAGGGATATTTTTCTACAGCGATTTCTACAGTATTGAATCAAAAGACCTGAACAAACGATCTGACCATTGATCAAAGAGCCACAGCATTATTTATTGCACTTATACGAGAGTTTGTTGTAAGCATGCTCAGTTGGTATTAAAATAACCGAACACAATACAGTTTGCACAGAGCTGCCAGGCAAGTCTGACAACCAAACAAGTTCTCAGAGTCAACTCAGCAGGAAAACACATGTGAGGAGCAGGCTCTGTGGCGCAATGGATAGCGCATTGGACTTCTAGACATAGGCTTGAGGCCATTCAAAGGTTGTGGGTTCGTGTCCCACCAGAGTCGAGAGTGTTGGTATAGCTCAGCGGATAGCACCACTGCCCGCCAGAGAGCCACCACCACATGTGGGATACTGGGGTTCAAATCCCGGTCTGGGTGACTACGCTGTGCTACATCAATAAGAGTCCTTGGGCAAGACTCCTAACACTACACTGGCCCACCTGTAATATGATTAACCTTGTAAGTCACTCTGGATAAGAGTGTCAGCTAAATGCAATAAATGTAAATTAGGAGCAGTGCTGTAGCTCAAGCCCTGATGTCAGTATTTTAAAAAAAAAATGACAGCAAATTTTATTTCCCACTAAAAACGGTAATGAAAGCATTTCCCTTCATGATAAAAGTAAATAAGTTTTCCCTGATCTTATGAAGAGTGAGAAACGAACTGGCTAGAATGAGTTGTTATGGGCGGGTCAGTGTTCCCTTGCCATTCAGACCATAAAGCTGCAAGCAGGGCTTGGTGGAGCTGTGCTAGGCTTTAGGTGGAGCTCTGGTTAAAACTGGTTTCTAAGCTGGGAGTCACAAACCTAAATGATGAATCAAAAGAAGGTTTGATCATGTTAAGAAACTGTAATGAGCAACATCATGCAGTGGCCGCACCATGTCGTGTACTCAGGTGAGCCTGTTCGATGGAAATCAACAGGGTGTTGAATTTCAATGGTTTATTGATGAATGCCACTCTTTCAGCTACGACCAGCTTCCAGCTATTAGAACATCACAGGCCAGCGTAACCTCCAAGATTGGCTTACATTTGTAATTAAGAAGGCTACTGATTCCTTTAAGATTATTAACTTAACCTCACACCTATGTGTTAGGCGAACCCACAATCTGCCCATCACCACTGTATCATTAAGAAGCAGCTACTTCCTATCCAGCTATCACGTTAGACTTTCTCCCCTGCATCTGATGTCACGGGTCCTTGTTCAATGCTAAGTCATGGCTCTAAATTACTTTCAAATGGTTGGTAAGACGTGCATCTCACTGCTCAAGCTCTGGCAGCGCTGCAGTATACAGTTACCACCATCATGAATCAGTTTCACTTCCTCCTACCAAGAAGTCCAAACGGGCTCTGTCCAATTGTTTATATTACATTATGTCAGGTTTTGTGACGCTATGCTATATGGATTTTCCCCATCTCTACTGATTACTCATTACTTGTAGGTCATGTCCTGTAGAACAAAGGAACACTCAGATGTATATAAAGCTACACATGTGCAGCTAGAAAAAAAAATCTACTCACCAGCACTCGGATTATACGGTTTTGGTGCTTTGCCCATTAGAACCCCTAAAAGTAGATGATCAGAGATCAGTGTCAGTAATGAGCTACAAAAATCAGACTGCTACAATACAGGCACTCCTCCAGGCCTTTAAAATAATGGGGGAATGTGCAGTGTACATTATCAGAGCTGGAGCAGAGTTTCTTACATTTCTAAATCCATTCGTAATGGACTCTCTACAAAGTGGACAGGAGATGTCAATAAAAGGCTGCAGACGATAAACAACATCAATTTTTTATTCGCTGTAGCGTTCGGCTGATGGCCGTTCCTTTTATGTTTGGGCGTGCTGAGAGGGGGAAAAACTTTATCACACTATCACCAGCTGCCACTCTACAGATAAATACACACAAGCTGTTTACTTTGTATCAGCCGGCTTTTCAACACACACTGTCCTTACGTTAGGACTACAGCTGTTACAACTATGAAGTCAAGTTTAAACCCCCCACCCACAGAAAAAAAGGCAGGCTGCAGTAACTGAAATATGTGGTCCTGTCAATACTGTAGTAAGTAAGGCCTTGACCCCAAATAACACTCCCCACTGTGCAACAGCCTAGGAATCAATATAATCATCATGCGACCAAAAATTTCCCTTTCTACAGCCGCTGTACCGCAGGGCTAGGAGGACACTGATATTACTGCAGGCTAGATTTAATTACAGTTGACAGAAACTTACAGTAAGACCAAATAAAGGTCCATAACTGTAATTTAGTAATCAATAACTGTATCTTTCATAATTCCACAGAATGTAAGTGTTGTACACTTTGTACTACGAACAGTCGTATGGCTAAACCCTTTGACATGGCATGCGGTATTGAAGATTATCATTCCTGGTATCATGAATGATGTTAATAATGATAATATGCCTTTTGCCCATTGAGCACTGCCGTCCATCACCACACAACCCAGACAGTTTAGAAGATGAGTGTGAGATGATAATAATGATAATAATAATAATAATAAGGCCTGTTTGGATCCTTTAAACATCTGGATTCATCCAACACTCCAAACAAACACAAACCAAAATGACATACTCCCATACTAAATAATAGGGATTAAAAGAAAACAATCCAGCATATTACTGTGATATTTTGAGAGGCAATATCATATTAATTCTGGAAAAGCCAAACATCAATATTATATTTTATTATATTGTAGCGACACTCTGAAGGTTTGGCTATCCAGACGGCCACACGCAAAAGCTCATGGTAAACGTGCACCTCCTGACAGCACATGTTGTTAGGTGTTGTTGTCTGTTAGTTATGTGTACGTTTTATGTGCCGGGTATTTGTGTTGGGGGGTTGGTCACTGTCAGGGTGAAGAGCATGCCTGCTGTGTGTTTAATAAAGAGCACGTCTTGCAGTAGAATCCTGGCCTCCCATGTGCATTACTCTCCGCTGAAGCTATGATATGAGCTGCAAGTACAAATGAAACTTTTAACCAGAATAATAAAAACAACTGATTTAAGTAAAGCAGAAAGGATCCATTCAAGGATGCATGTGTGAATGGAAATGGAAATGGACTCCTACGTTACTATAGCTTACACATTTCCTCTGAGGACATAATGTATTAATTATATGAATTATTATTTATTAATTAATCACAAAGTTTATGCATTACACACTGTTGCAATACTTTCCATATCGCGAAATTGTAATAATATAGTATCGGGACTTAAGTATCGCAATACCATTGTATCATGGGGCCTTCCGTGATTCTCACACCCACTTAATAGCACATCAAAAGGGAACATCATCACCCCTACATATGGCATGTACAGGACAGTAGGGTATGTGGATTTGGACGCAACGAGAGTGGCCAGGATAGGATAATCGTTTTCTGGATAATCGATAATCGTTTTCTGTCTCTCACAATACGACAGCCTGAAAAGCACTGTCTGACAGCTGTTGGTGAAACAGACAGAGGGGCTGATCAGGAGGAGGAAGCAATGAAAGGAGCAGACAGGCGGGCTGCCACACAGACACTGGCTGTAAGGAACCAGCCGAAATGCAAGAGCTCCTAACCAGACTGGAACAAAGCTAAGGATCCGCACACGCCCTGCAATGTATGAGATCAGCGGATTGAGACGATCTGAAGTTTCGTACTCACCCTGCTCGCAATTCGTAGCGGAGTTTCATTAACGGGAGCGTCGCCCCTCTTCCTCCTTTCTCCGCCGCCTGCTACTGCTGTCAGACCACCGAACAACAACCACCACCAAGGAACCCGCTTCTCTGAACGCACCAACAACACCACCAAACTCAAACCACAATCCCCGACCCACACAGGCGAGCACTCCTCCACCGGACTGTCTGGCAGGGCTGCATGCCAGCTGCTGAAAAGCCCTACGATGGTGTGATACGGGCTGCTGTTGATTTTCAGAGACGCTTGATTCCCACACCAGGAAATGTCGTCAATGACAGCGACGGGTGGTCTTAAAGGAGCCGCCACTTAGAGCCGCTTTCAGCAAGTTCAAACGTAGGGGCTATAACGTGTTAGTTAAGGGTTTAGTGAAGGGGTTAAAATGTATACATGAACGAAATTATTATAAAGGCTGTTTGGGTCACAAAAAACGAGAGTTTACGTTGAGTCTGTTAGCTAGTTAGCGTGGCTAAGCTAACGCTACTGTTCATTCATCCCCTTCTCCTAGCAGGTGTACAAAACCAAAGGTTGCTGAAGTTCTTTTCCAGGTTAAAATGGCTAAATAAACACTGTTTGTGTGTTATTTAATAAATTTTATTTAATTAATTAATTTTTTAAGTTTAAAAATAGTTTTAAGTTTCACCTCCATGTCTGCTAACACGAAGTACACGACTACAGTTCAGTTCAGCACTGATGCTGAAACTTCTAGATCGCTGCTGACGCCGTTATGGCTGCTGACTGGTTGGTGTTATTTTAAATATCTGAATTTTACTGTTTTCGGTTGCTGTGAGGAAAAATTATAAGAAGTGAAAAAACATTTGAGACTGTAGGTGTTGCTATTGTTCAGTTCAAGTCATAATTCCCCCACAATCATTTCCACCACCTTATCTCTGCTGCAGTTTTATGTAGTCCAAGTTTTAAAGGAGCAATATGTATTTTTTTTTAGTTTAAAACATTTCAAAATAAAGTAAATAAAGCAAAAGAATAAAAAAAAACAACAACAACCATTTTCTCTTTTGTCAAAGATGTCTATGTTATTGTGCTGCAAAGATATCTGCTGGTATTAGCATGCTAGTGAACCAACTAACTTGGCTCATCTCGTCTATTGCTCATTTAAGGACAGGTACCTAATGAATGAAAGAGTAAACGCTGGCTAAAGCTGTTGGAAAACAACCATTACCACTGCTGCCACCCTATCTCAGCAATAATCCACATTCAGCAGCAAACAATAGAAGTAATATAAATAGAAGTAAACACAGAGTTAACATTGGTGTAGCTTTTCAACGCTGGAAACACTGTATGCATGAAAAAAGGGATAGGGTTTTATCCTGAATTTGTAAAGTATCTTCTAGATTGGTAAGAGTTAAACACGGGCTGTGGATTTTCTGGTGATTATGTTTCCCTCTACTGTTTGGAGTATGAGTCTGACAGGTTGTGACATTTTACAGACTGTTCCTTTAATACAACAGACCTACAATTAGCTGGTGTTTCTCAGGTGAAAGAAAAACATATAACTGATAACTGAAATTCAAGTTTTACTGTGCCTAAAGCCCACTCTCTACACTGGTTTACTTCAGAGGCTTTTCAAAGCATTGTACAATGGCTACAATGGTAAGTGGCTGTAAAGTAATTCAGGCTGTGGCAACTTTGTGGTTTGGTGTGAAATGCTTTGTTCAAGAGAACCTTGTTGAGCCAGAATTGTTTACAGTGGTGGTTGATGGTAACCATACCTCTGAAGAGGTTAATGCCTCTGTAAGCTCCCTTACAGAAGGTTATTACATGAAATGGATGTTGATATACACTGCCTAATGTCTGCCACATTGTGTTATCAAGTTTCGTCTTGAAATATATTATAATTCATTTATTTAATACAGTCATGTCAGAGGGGTATATGCAGGGCATTGTATAACGAACTAGCCCCCACCTCGCAAAGTTAGATTTTTTTTTTTTTTTTAGATTTATGATTATTATTGTCATTGTGGTCATCAACATTATATATGTATATTACTTTACATTATATTACAATTCTGTATTCATCTAAAACAATGATGCTAAAACGTCTGTGCAATATATTATGTATCATCTTTGTAGCTGTGACACACTTTTAAAAAAATAATATATTCCTAATGATGTACGTGTCAATAGTATGGTATATTGCATATATTTATATTTAATTACACATACATAAACATACATATATATATATATATATATATATATATATATATATATATATATATATACACACACACATACATACATATACATATACATATACACATATATATGTATATATATACATATATATACATAGCACTCTTTAAGATGGTGCACCTGAATTTTATTGTAGGTAAACTTGCAGTATGGGAAATCTAAAATAATCTAATCTGAGAAAGCATGTAATGTCTTCCAAATGTTTACATCTGTTTACATCTCCATGCAGAACAATTATGGAGTTCTTCTGGTGGAAAATTTATCCTGGTGTTCCCACTAGGGGGCGAGCAAAGATCATACTGGATTTCCCATTGTGTAAAGAGACAAAGCTGACTGGCTCTTCTAGCAGAAAGGAAGACAAAGAATGAAAGGAATCTGGTATTTTTGTTGTCGTATAGCATGATATACAGTTCTCCGTCCAGTGTAATCAAAGACTAATCTCTAAAAAAATCAGAACACGTATGTGTACAATGACAAACGAACATTAAGAAACACGTTGATTTATAAAAAACATTCTGAAGTTCATTTATTTACAGCTTTTCACTGTTTCAGTGCCAACAATCATATTAATTCACATGTGCATCCAGTGTCATTGACTACTGTTCACAAGCAGTTGGTGAATGTGAAGGCTGAGCTGGTAAATACACAGACATCATATGGGCATTTAAACAGGCTTCTATTTCAGACTGCTTATTTCTTTACTTACACTGTAAAAGTGTTTCATTGGTCCAACCTTAAACCATTACTGTCATTTGTTACAAGCATATGAATCAGGTTCATTTAGCCAAAAAACGTTCTTTCAATTAAAGTTGAGTAAAATATATTCAATTGTACCAAATTGATGTCATTCTTTATAGAGTGCACTTTTCTCAGACACTTCTCAAAAACCCCTGTTAAATGGCTAACACCTAAATCCAAATATTTACTTCCAATTTAACTTCAAATTTTGGCTATGATTGATACAACGTTGAAGGGGAATCTCAAGCATTTGCATCACAGTGGGAACAAAGTCATTCAGGGTGGTTTGGTCAGAATTGTCCACAGTGCTGGTGTTAGGAACCAGAAAACTATTACAGGATATGTTTAGTACATTGCTTGGTGACTGAGAATTTGTTTTTTGGTAGTGTTGAGAGAAGGTTTGGCCTTAAAACATGTTATGTTTATTTAATTCATTGAGGGGGGACACATGCAGGGTGTCCCAAGGCAAAATGGTCCCCAAACCTCATCAAAAACATTACTCAGAAGACACAGGTACTGTTACTGGAGGTTTAGGTTAATGAATAAAATGGCTTTATTTGTGTTATGGCTTTTTTGGGAACATACCGCCTGGTTCTCAACATGAAAGAAATATGATCTGGTGTGTGTCTATTACAGCAAGCCACATAAAACCACCATGAATGACTTTACATCTCAATGACTAAGCAGATATCTTAAAAACTGGTAGTTTATACTTCTGGAGAAAAGATGAAAAGACAGCACTGGCAAATTTGAACAGGTTGTTTATCCCTGGATCCTTAGCTGTAGCTTAGCTGTAAGGAATTAAGTTATAGGCAGCGATAAAAGGTTCCTTTAATTTGGTTTTTAATGAAATATGGTAAAAACTATATCAGCAACATATATGTACTTATTACCAGCTATCTACAACCATAGATGCCTGCCTATACCTTATGTGCGTTCATTTAGAGTCAGTACAGTCATGGTCTGGCCATTACATGAATTATCTACAAAAAAAAACCCCGGAGCAAATGAACTGATAAAAAAGGTCCCTGAATCAATAAGTGAGGGAGGAAGTGTTATTTATCATTTAGTGTTCAGCAGAGCCCAGTCAGACATGTGAGGCTTACACAGTATATACACTCATCATCAAAATAATAGTGGCACACTGGAGGTGGTGTGGGATTGCAGAGCTACTGGGAAGGAAGATAAAACTCACCAGGAACAATAAATGATTTAGACTGGTATGAATATTTACTGACCTACACATACTGAAGTAACGTCTCTCAGTATGGTGTAGGACCACCATGTTTGCTAACTCAACATGTCAGCATGGAGTTGTAGAGGTTCCTAATGGAGTCCTGTGATAATCCATCCTAAGCAGCTTGAATATTCTCACACGGTTCCTGCAGATTGTGTGGTAGGGGTGGAGGTGGAGTAACACCAGGCCTTCTGGACGTGTGACACGTGACAACAAATCATTAATCTTGGTGCTGACCATGGTGCCTCCGCACATACCGATTTGTTGGTCGTCTCCACTAAGACAAAAGCGTTACTGAAGACGACCCGATGCCATTCTGAGTCACTCCATGACAGTCTGGCATGACACTATTTAGCAGCGTTGACATGGTGTTAAGGATAGTTGCCATATCCATCTGTGTGCATGTAGTCCCGTGTTGTGCAGCCTTTAGCCAATGGTGCCTGAACCAAACAGATGAGGGCAGGGCATCACTGCTCGCTAATTGTCTGCAGCCGTGGCTGTTGGGTCAGTCAGGTACACACCTGAGCATGAAACTTGAATCATTTGCACGTCTCACGATGTCGAACCGACCCACCGAGTTTTATTCCTGTTGGTTGATTCACTTTGGGTGGAAGTATTTGTGCAACTATCCTTTTGATGATGAGTGTATTTGTAACATGTACACTAATTTGGCTAAGGCTGAGAAATGAAGGCATGCTTTGCTTAAGGATGCACACACATGCATTCTTCAGCTTAAAACACTGTCTGGTGTTGAGTAAAACACAATGAAAACAGCATTAGATATAAAAATATCTAATATAATATATGCCATTTAGAGTATCACAGTATATTGGACTGACACTGGATGAAACACTCCTTCATTAGGCTAAAGGCTGAACACTGGAATATAGCCACACAATATTCAGCGTTCAGAATAACACAATTATGTAACAGTAAACAAAGATAACCAAAGTAAACATTCATTATTGGCAACTTGTTACACGGGCTAATTACAACTCATTTTTACAAACCCTATTAACAGCTACAATACAAAAGAGCTACTGTACACATTACTTACACTTCAAAGCCATCGTTTTTAGACTGAGGGAGTCTATGAGCGAGGTTTCTCACAGCCACAGCTGGAGGGATTCACATAAAACCTTTCATTACTGTAGTTTGTCGCCAGTGCAATCCACTCGAGTAACCTTGAACAGACACACAAATGTCATCCTTGTTCCGTGCACTCCAAGCAGTTCAGTGCTATGGCATGCTGGGATATGTAGTAGCCAGCGCTCTCTTGGCCTCAAGTAAGGATTTACACAGGCTTCCCTTTTTCTCACGCAGGTTCTCTGGCTATACTGGACTCCATAGGAGCACAGTGCTCTGCAGGCAGTGACTGTCCTCCACAGAATCACAGATCCTCAACAGCTACATCTGGGATGCTACACACGTCACTTGTAGTGCTCCTTCAGATTGAGGTTTCATTGCTGCCGCTAAAAGAGAGAACAGACAGACACAGGTTCAGTCAGTTTTAAAAAACCTGTACAACAAACAGGCAAATATCAAGCGGTGGCTGCAACACGTTTCAGCCTCTAAAACTCGGTGGTGGTTTCGGGTTACACCTTTCAAACTTCCAGATACTGTAAAATACTCATATTAGCACATGCAAATACCAAGAGTGTAGAAAACCCACTCACAAAACAAGCAAGATGATGTCATCTATACAGAAGGTCCGTGTTAATACCCACCTCACTATCAGAGGTGGTTTTAACAGTATCTAAAATATATAATATATTTACATATAAAAATATCTAAATATATTATACCTACGAATGTATTAATGTAGCGACATTTGTCAAGTGCATGGCCCCCTCCCCTCATTTCGATGCAATCACTAACAGAGTTTGATACAGTGTGCAGTAAACTACTTGATTCAGAAGGTACGTTCTATTTTTCAAACCTTACTGTCCATATATGGTGCTGGTGTGTTGTTCACAAATGAAACCAGTTCGTTTGGTTCCGTGGTATATCTGACTTTAGATCAGCCAAATCAAACAAGAATGACGAAAACACAAGAACGGCACTCCCGGTCAAAAGTTTAGATTACACTTAACTGTTCAATACATACTAGAAACTACATTATATTTGTGCTATACCTTTACCTCTTATATATGCATACAGGGGTTGGACAATGAAACTGAAACACCTGTTTTTTGATGCTGGTGGAGGTTAGTCCTTCTTGGTGGTATGCTGACATTACCCTGGATACCGTGGCTCTTGATACATCACAAAGACTTGCTGTCTTGGTCACAGATGCGCCAGCAAGACGTGCACCAACAATCTGTTCTCTTTTGAACTCTGGTATGTCTCCCATAATGTTGTGTGCATTGCAGTATTTTGAGCAGAACTGTGCTCTTACCTGCTAACTGAACCTTCACACTCTGCTCTTACTGGTGCAATGTGCAGTTAATGAAGATTGGCCACCAGGCTGGTCCAATTTAGCCATGAAACCTCCCACACTAAAATGACAGGTGTTTCAGTTTCATTGTCCAACCTTGTATATATATATATATATATATATATATATATATATATATATATATATATATATATACAGTGAGGAAAATAAGTATTTGAACACCCTGTGACTTTGCAGGTTCTCCCACTTAGAAATCTTAGAGGAGTCTGAAATTTTCATCTTAGGTGCATGTCCACTGTGAGAGACATAATCTAAAAAAAACTCTGTAAATCACAATGTATGATTTTTTAATAATGTATTTGTGTGTTACTGCTGCAAATAAGTATTTGAACACCTGCCAATCAGCAAAAACTCTGGCCCTCAAAGACCTATTAGTCCACCTCTAAAAACTCCACCTCCACTCCACTTATTATTCTAAATTAGAAGCACCTGTTTGAGGTCATTAGCTGCATAAAGACACCTGTCCACCCCACACAATCAGTAAGACTCCAACTACTAACAATGCTAATACCAAAGATTGTGATTTCCGGGTTTTTTTTTAGATTACGTCTCTCACAGTGGACATGCACCCAAGATGAAAATTTCAGACCCCTCCATGATTTCTAAGCAGGTGAACTTGCAAAGTCGCAGGGTGTTCAAATACTTATTTTCCTCACTGTATATATATACATATATATAGCCTTCTAGTGTCAGCTGGGGAGAGTAGGGGGTGTTATTCATAAATGAGCATTTTTAATCAGTTAATTAATTAATGTTACAGAAATCTGGTGAAACAACCCACAGATGTTATCCCCTTGTTGTGATGTTTGCCCTCATTAGCACTCAGACCTTTCATCTGTTTAAACAGATTTTAGACTTTACCAATAATTTGGGAAGGAAAACTGTCAAATCTGTATTTAGGTAAAACCTGCACTACACAGCAAGGACTTTTGATGGACTGTGTAAAAGTATGGAAGAAAGGAGGTGCTACTCACTCAGAGTCTGTCTCCTCAACTGCGAGGGCGGGGCTTGTGCCCAGCTCCATGGTGACCCCGTTGAGTGTGGTGGTAATAGAGAGAGCTGGGGGTTTGATAATGATGCTGTGGCTCTCAGTGCCGGAGCGAAAGCCTTCGTTGGACCCCTCAGATGGACTCTTACGTGGAGAGGAGGGGATGGGGGGGTTATAGTCGCTCAGCTTCTCCCGCAGACGGTTCTTCATGTTCTTGTCGGTCAGAGGAGGAGGATAGGTGATTTTGTTCTTTAAAATGCCTGAGAGAGAGGAGGAGAACAAGAAGAATGAGGTGCAGTGAGGGAGAGGAGGAGTAGAAGGAGCAGTGAGGGAGAGGAAGAGTAGAAGGAGCAGTGAGGGAGAGGAGGGGAACAAGAAGAATGAGGTGCAGTGAGGGAGAGGAGAGCAACAAGAAGAATGAGGGATGGTGAGGGAGCGTAGGGGAACAAGAAGAATGAGGAGCAGTGAGGGAGAAGAGGAACAAGAAGAATGAGGGACTTTGAGGGAGAGGAGGAGTAGAAGGAGCAGTGAGGGAGAGGAGGAGTAGAAGGAGCAGTGAGGGAGAGGAGGGGAACAAGAAGAATGAGGTGCAGTGAGGGAGAGGAGGAGTACAAGGAGCAGTGAGGGAGAGGAGGGGAACAAGAAGAATGGGGAACAGTGAGGGAGAGAAGGGGAACAAGAAGTATGAAGAGCAGTAAGGGAGAGGGGGAGTACAAGCAGCAGTGAGAGAGAGGAGAGGAACAAGAAGTATGAGGAGCAGTGAGGGAGAGAAGGGGAACAAGAAGAATGAGGGATGGTGAGGGAGAGGAGAGGAACAAGAAGTATGAGGAGCAGTGAGGGAGAGAAGGGGATCAAGAAGAATGAGGGATGGTGAGGGAGAGGAGAGGAACAAGAAGTATGAGGAGCAGTGAGGGAGAGAAGGGGATCAAGAAGAATGAGGGATGGTGAGGGAGAGGAGGGGAACAAGAAGAATGAGGAGCAGTGAGGGAGAGGAGGGTTACAAAAAGAATGAGGGATGGTGAGGGAGAGGAGGGGAACAAGAAGAATTAGGAGCAGTGAGGAGAGGAGGGGTACAAGAAGAATGAGGGATGGTGAGGGAGAGGAGGAGTACAAGAAGAATTAGGAGCAGTGAGGGAGAGGAGAGCAACAAGAAGAATGAGGGATGGTGAGGGAGAGGAGGGGAACAAGAAGAATGAGGAGCAGTGAGGGAGAAGAGGAACAAGAAGAATGAGGGACTTTGAGGGAGAGGAGGGAAACAAGAAGAATTAGGAGCAGTGAGGAGAGGAGGGGAACAAGAAGAATGAGGAGAAGTGAGGGAGAGGAGAGGAACAAGAAGAATGAGGGATGGTGAGGGAGAGAAGGGGAACAAGAAGAATTAGGAGCAGGAGAGGAGGGGTACAAGATTAGTGAGGGATGGTGAGGGAGAGGAGGGGAACAAGAAGAATGAGGGATGGTGAAGGAAGGGGAAGGGGGGTGCATCCTTCAACCTAAATAATTAAGATGCTTTATGAGAGAAGGAGGACTGGAGGCCGGGGGTAAAAACAGTCACAGAGGAAAGTCCTGTAGGGAGTAGTGAGAAGAATGTGGGACTCGTGTCTGTTTGTGCTTCACTTTCTGTAAGATTTACTTTAATCAGTTCCAGCAATTAACGGACGTCCTGTTTCAGGCTGGCAGGAAGATAAGTGCACATATATGAACTTCATACCTCCATTTATTCACTTTTCTTCCTCTCTTCCCATCCCCCTCTTTCCAAGCTCAGCCAAAACTTATCTTTCCTCACACGACTTTCATTCTCTCAGTTTTTTCCCTTTTAAACTGTAAAGTGTCTTTGGGCTACGGAAGTGTAATATAAGCTCAATGAACAAAAAGGAGTCGCCTTTGACTCCAGCTGGCATGTACTGGACAAGTTTCTGGATGTAGGCTACATCAGTGATCAGACACTCGCATCAAAGTATTGTGCAGAGATATTTGCCCTCATTAGCACTCAGACCGTTCATCTGAATAAACCACCTTTGGGCCAAAAGAGGTCAAATACACACTTTACCAATAATTAGGGAAGGAAAACCGTCAAATCTGTTTTTACATAAAACCTGAACTACATACCAGGGAGGACACTTCAAGCTACAGCTGTAATTATAATTTCTTCACGTTTTAAATAATCCATCTGACACAAGTGGCTGACCTCTCTCAGAACAGGTAAGGTATCAGTGCATGTAAGGCAAAGCATGGATGTTACTGTGATTTTTAATAATTTAATTAATTAATTAGATTAATTATGATGTGTACATCCATGTACGTGCAGCCTTTTAGAAAGAAGAAGTGCACTAGAACTTACTGATGCAGAATTTGTGTGATCATGTGTAAACATTAGAGCACAGCATCAATACTCGGCCCAGATTCCTCCTTTAGTGTGATACGGAATGTCGAACAATGTGCATGGGGATGTTTTGCTATTTGGAATGGGAACAGGAAATGTATCACACAGTTGATGTGATTTGGAGGAGCGGAATGCTGAGGGGAAAGTTCCTCCTTTAATCTCTTTCATGTGCTCCTCCCATCCTCCCTAGAGCATTATGAACTCTAATCAATAACGCACTTCTGAAGAGCATTCATATTCGTGTCTGACCTCTCCTGGGCAGCTGGTTGCTGCTGGGCTGGCTGGGTGGGCCTTCACTCTGGGAAAGCTCTCCATTAGGACTGAGTTTATTGGCCTTGTGTAACTCCACATTAGCCTTGGTCTCCACCATCAGTTTTTCTGGGCCTCCAGTGTCCTCACTCTCACTGGCTGTGGGCGGCTCCACCGGCCAGTAAGGCTTTGTGTGATTGGACACAGCATCGACTGTGAAAACACAGAGGACAGTCAGCATAATACAAATGCTGAGACATTTTGCAGGCTTTGTTTTATAACATAACAGGACCTTTACCACACAGACCCTCTGTGAATAAATCTCAGAGGTACACAAATGCCAGAGACCACCCTACATTTCATTCATTTATAGTCCAACTGGCCATTAAGGTCAAGTTCTTCATTTTTCAGGAAATGTTTCTCAGGATCTGTAAGATCTAATGGATTAATATATAGATAGATAGATAGATAGATAGATAGATAGATAGATAGATAGATAGATAGATAGACAGATGACAGAGAGATAGACAGGCAGATAGACAGATAGACAGACAGACAGATAGATAGATAGATAGATAGATAGATAGATAGATAGATAGATAGATAGATAGATAGATAGATAGATAGATAGATAGATAGATAGATAGATAGACAGATGACAGAGAGATAGACAGGCAGATAGACAGATAGACAGACAGACTGATAGATAGATAGATAGATAGATAGATAGATAGATAGATAGATAGATAGATAGATAGATAGATAGATAGATAGATAGATAGACAGATACTTTATTGACCCCACAGGGAAATTCAGAATAATAGCTTAAGGAATGGGAAATAAGTGAAAAAGAAGGATCTGTAAGATCTAATGGATAGATAGATAGATAGATAGATAGATAGATAGATAGATAGATAGATAGATAGATAGATAGATAGATAGATAGATAGATAGATAGATAGATAGAGAGGATAGATCTAATGGATAGATAGATAGATAGATAGATAGATAGATAGATAGATAGATAGATAGATAGATAGATAGATAGATAGATAGATAGATAGATAGATAGATAGATAGATAGATAGATAGACAGATACTTCATTGACCCCACAGGGAAATTCAGAATAATAGCTTAAGGAATGGGAAATAAGTGAAAAAGAAGGATCTGTAAGATCTAATGGATAGATAGATAGATAGATAGATAGATAGATAGATAGATAGATAGATAGATAGATAGATAGATAGATAGATAGATAGATAGATAGATAGATAGATAGATAGATAGACAGATGACAGAGAGATAGACAGGCAGATAGACAGATAGACAGACAGACAGATAGATAGATAGATAGATAGATAGATAGATAGATAGATAGATAGATAGATAGATAGATAGACAGATGACAGAGAGATAGACAGGCAGATAGACAGATAGACAGACAGACTGATAGATAGATAGATAGATAGATAGATAGATAGATAGATAGATAGATAGATAGATAGATAGATAGATAGATAGATAGATAGACAGATACTTTATTGACCCCACAGGGAAATTCAGAATAATAGCTTAAGGAATGGGAAATAAGTGAAAAAGAAGGTGATTCCAAAAGAGGAGCTCAGAAAACAATAAACGTTCCTCAGAAATTGTGACCCCTTCAGTGTGCAAGGCTTGACAGACCACCTAAGTGTGTCCACATCTCGTAAACAGTATTCATTTCTTCTTCTTTGAAACAGAGAAGAAAGCCAGCTCTCTCTGCAGATCTGAAAACATCTACAGGTGCTTGTGTCCATCTTTCCACTGTGAGACGACACCTCAGCGCTATGGGTCTGAATGGATGTGTAGCTGTCAAAAATCCCTCAAGATATACACACATCAAATTAAGAACCTGATAATGTTCCCAGAACAATGCACTGACCCTTGGATGGATCTAATGTTGTGTGGAAAAATATCCATGAAGATTCCTAAAAGCAAGTTTCACAATTAGAATGGAAGCTGGAATGACCCACCTGTTGGCCGTTACTGTAGTTGTGGGGTAACCATAGAATTCATCCACTTTAAGGCTATCCATCCTATAAGGGCTATAAGGGGCTATCAGCTCAGCTCTCACTCACTTATCCTTCTCAGAGGTGAGGGGTGCTGGAGCCTATCCCAGCTTTCAGTGGATGTGAGGCAGGAAACACTCTGGACAGGCTGCAAGTCTATTGTAGGGCAAGCACACTCACACCTAACAGGGCATTTTACCTGATTTCCAGTTTACCTGACTGCATGTCTATGGACTCTGGGAGGAAACTGGAGCACGCACAGGGAGAACAGGTAAACTCAGTAAGGACCCCAGGATGGGAATCAAACCTAGACCCTTCAAACCTGGACAGTGCTACCCACTGTGCCACCATGCTGCCCTATCAGCTCAACTTCAACTGTTAAAAATATAACCCCTTAATAATAGTAGTTAGCTTACTCACTAGTTGCTCAGCCTTCACTAGAGATACTCTGACAGGTTGGTGTAGCTCAGCGGATAACACCACATGTGGGAGACTGGGGTTCAAATCCCAGTCTGGGTGATTATGCTGTGCTACACCAATAAGAGTCCTTGGGCAAGACTCCTAACACTACATTGGCCCACCTGTAATATGAGTAACCTTGTAAGTCGCTCTGGATAAGAGCGTCAGCTAAATGCTGTAAATGTAAACTTGACATCAATTCAAATCCAACAGAGGAAACTTAAATCTCTAAACTTAAACAGCCAACACTGTAAATCCACCTAGGACCCTAGAGGAGTCACCATAAAGGGTTGAAGAAGGATGTATAAGGTTTTGATGGAAGAGACAGCAAAGGCTGAATATCGTCTAGTACCTTTCGGAGTACTGTGAATGGGACTCCTCTCGTTATTCCACTTCGGCTTAGAACTCCTCCTTTCGTCCTCGCTGTCGGAAGAGCGAGAGGAAGCATAGGAGCTGCTGTGCTCATCCACCGAAAGCTCGCTGTCTGAGTCTGAGTCTGAGAACATACGGAAAAAAATCTAGTTTAAATACCGAACAATTTTAATAAGTAATGTTTCACATGTATAGATATGTATAGGACACTTGGTCAGAGAAGTATGTATACATAATCATGTTATTAAATACACAATGCTGATCCTAAAAGCTGAGCCCATTCATATGCATTGTAGAATGGCCATTACACATGCAGACGTATCACAGTGATGCAAAAACTTACTATTCATAAAAATATATGTATTCAATGGCATAAAAATTCAATATTACAATTTTAAGTAGTATTAACAACACCCTAATATTTTGTGTATTTATCATGCTGTGATTGTCATCAAGTTATAAAAGCAATACAAGAAACACCTGGTCAGAATAACCTGGGAACATGCACAGTGGTAAGAACTCTACCTATACCTTCTCCTCTTTTGCTCTTTCTGAAGAATAAAGAAGAGTCTTCCTCTTTGCTTCGGGTTTTCCTGCCACTAGGGGGCACACTTTGCTTCTGCTCCCCCCTACAGAACACACAGGTCATGAGGGACATGCTAACGTCAGTCCTAACAGCTCAGCGAAACATTCCTGAAACATCGTAAAAGAGGTTGGGAGTGCTGTAAAAGCTAAGTGGAATCACACCAGCTGCTATACCTGAGCGTACTGTACTGATGCTGACGGTGGCGGGAGCAAAGCTGAAGGCCCTACACTGATATGACGAATACGGCGCTTCTCATAACTAGATTTTGGCCTGTGTGAAGGCCAGACTTGCGATCTGGGTGTGTGTAATATGGAACATCATGCTGCGAATTAAACCAGTCTTGCATGTTGTTCCATCTTCATACTTATAATAGCAACTCAGAACCCATACAACAGTCATTCACAGGATGTGATGCAGACGATCATTTCATTCTGAGCAGCCATTACTGAGGCAGCTGTGGAAACAGCTGCATAGCAGACACTTCATTCAGCAGGAGTGGGTTCATTTCGAGTGTCATATTCTCTCCGAGTTTAACTACGTTAGGCCTCGTTAGAAAAACATGATTAAAACATGGCGGGGGCTTGCAGAGGTCAGAGCGAGGGGGGCTCGTCGTGGTGAGAGAGATAGAGGAAGCAAAGCTGTGAGTCTTGTTCGTTGCTTTCAGGACCAATGAATCGAGAGCCACTGCACACAAACACACACAGCTGCTGCCTTCTTTCTTACGCTGTCAGTATGATTCTAGTCACTGTGCAATGTGTTTCAAAGAGTTTGGAATTACATGGGGACTGGATATTAATACTGTCCTATGGAAGTCTTATATCTCTGAAATGGTACATTTAAACAGTGAGGGACTCTCAGGTCTGCCGGGGCCTTTAGAGAAGTCCTAATTCTTTCAGTGCAATAAAAAATAATATGTTTGTAAATTTTGATGATTTTTTATACAATAGAATCTCCCTCACAGACCAGTAAGCCTATCCGGGAGTGGCTCCAGCATCCCCAATGACCCAGAAGGGAGCATATCACTCCAGTGCTGGCCTCTCTCTTTATAGTCTGCCTGTGAGCTACACAATATATTTAAAATACTAGTGCTGACTTATCAGGCATTACACAACGACACCCCTCCATACCTCACTGGGTTTTCATGTCCTTTTAACAACATGAGAACTTTGAGATCTTTAAAATAGGGGCTATATGAGTCCTTCAAATCAAACTAAAGTCAAAGAGAGACCAGGCCTTTGCAGCGTATGCCCCAAAACTGTAAAATAATCACCCTACTGACATCAGACTTATTTTTATTCTCTTTCTTTTAGTAGTTTGTGAATATTGTTTGGTGATTTTGTGTGTTTTGCATTGTAAAACACTTTGAGACTTATTCTAGAATATAAATAAAAACACATTTACTGACTAGAAGGATAAGAAGTTCAGCTGATTATCGAATGATCGAATAGAATCATCATGCTTCTTGTACTAAACGTTTCACTAAGGGTTAATGATTAAATAAAAAGTTATACAGTCATGATGTTCTTTGTTTATGGTTTGACACAGCTACAGCTGAGCTGTAATTGGTTAGGCCTTCAGGAGCTGAACTGAAGTCCTAGCACATCACATTACCCACCAGAGTGGCAGAGCAATCTATCACATTTTGGTTTACAAAGGGTGGGGCCAATTTTGGAGGTCAATGTGCTTCTAGACCCTCTGGAGTTCTGACTGCAAGGGCAAGTGGTATCCTGACTGTGGGATGTGAGTCAGCAACTGCAGCTCTAAGCCTGGACTTCTTAGTGATAGAGACACTGTAAAACTGCTACACGGTGAAGTATACGCCACGTGGAATGTCTTTCATGTATTTAGTCTACAGTGGCATAAGATGTGATAGTAAATTGTTGTTACTTTAGGGATATTATATTATTCATATATTCTCTTAGTCGAGAGCTTTCCAGTCAATTTGTGCCATTTGTGCTTTTACACACAGAGGAATTCGTCTTCCACATTTAACCCATCCGTGAAGTGAAACACCCACATATACACATACTAGTAAACACACACTAGGGGGCAGTGAACACACTTGCCCGGAGCGGTGGGCAGCCCTATCCAACTGGCACATTTACAGCAAAAGCCTAACTGCACATCCTTTTTTTCATAATATGGGAAAATAATATCTACGGAGATGGCACATGGCAGGGTGAAGGGTTTCTACCTGAGTGTGTAGGCGAGGTAGCTGCTGCTATGGCTTTTGCCGGATCTGACTGAGGTCTCCAGCGACACGGTGGACTCTCCAATCGGCGTCCGATACAGGCAGCCATCTTCTGTGTACGTGTTACCATTAAGAGAACGCTGGACAGAAAGCAGAATCACAGCGCAGACTGAAATGAGGGACTCTGCGTTTGGTATTAGTGTTCAAACAAGCTTTATACAGCTTACTCTCTAGCCCTCTCTCTAGCCACACTTACAGTTAGCAGAGTGGCCCGTGTAGCGCTGGACTCCTCCACTGACCCTTTCTTTCCTGTAAAGACACTCTTCAAGTTCTTCCTCACGTCTTTGTTGAGGATGCAGTGGAAGAAGAAGATGCATATGCCCTAGGATTTAGACAAAGAGTAAACATGTACAATTAACTCACCCTCTGATAATCAAGGGTAAAAAAGTTTAGCTGCACTTTGCATCTTAAAAGTTATTGGGTATATATGCCAAAAAATTCAATAAAGAAAGAAATAAATAACAATAATAATAAAAAGTAATATATATATATATATATATATATATATATGCCAAAAAAATAAATAAATGAATAAATAATAATAACAATAATAAATTATATGTATATATATATATATATATATATATATATATATATATATATAAAATACATACATACTGAGTCACTCCATATATATTTATAAATTATATATATATTGAGTCACTCCATGACAGTCTGGCACAACACTATTACAGTCTTTGGTGATGTTGACATGGCATTTACACAAAGATTTTTTTCAGATAACATAACGTTGCTGAATATTTCACAAACACTGAATGTAGCTTGGCCTATAAGATTTTAAAATCAGTTTTATAAAGCAAGTTTTATCATCTTTGTATTTTGGCCAGTCTTACATCTTTAAAAACCCTGTGACCTCAGACTGTGTACTGTATCTGCCAACGGAAGACGGGCTGTTCTGTTTTCTACCTGTATGCAGCTGAGGATGGCAAACAGATAATGGAAAGTGAGAACGTCACTGTTAACAGCCATCAAGCCCAGCAGCCAGGTGGCACTGATGAGCAGCAGGAGCAGGAAGGCCACGCGCAGAGCCGAGCTACAAAAAGAGAGAACAAAAAAGGTAATTGAATTTTAGGTTCTTGACACTCGTCCCATCTCACTATATCTCCTCAGATGGTTCAAGCCTCTATGTCCAGCCACAGAGGCACCAACAACCATTACACCTAATTACCACTCGAGGCTCTTCCAACCAGCATGAGTTCATTTTAGATTTGATTCCAGTAAGTTGGATAAGAGAAGTCTGAAAATGATCAAAGTAAAAAGCTAGACATAATCAGGTTACCCAAACCGTTACTCATCCCTAAATTTATAAGGGTGAAATAGACATAAAAAAACAGTCATAGTGTCAGAAGACGTAATGCTGAGTGGTGGGAAGAAAGCTTCCACTATTTGCAAGTTGAATTAGTCTCTTAGCTCCAGTCCAAAACTAAAGAAAACCCAAACCGTCCCTCGCAGATCCACTAGAGACACAACTGTATAAATCAGATTTTTATCCCAACTGTTGCTTCATGCAGGACAGCCTTGAGACGGCTCAGACGAGGGAGTGTCCTGTAGACAAACATAGCTGCGTAGCTGCAAAAGCACCAGACAACTTACATTGCTCCTGACCTCTCAAACGTTCTGTGTCCCCGTCCACAAGAAGCCTTGGTTGCCAGCACAAATATAGCAATGTTTATCTGCAAAACAAGAACCGTTAACTACTCAGTATCGCCATCGACTGGCCAAAACCACTGGATCAGATTAACCACCATGTATTACCTGAAAAAACCTGAGAGAGCAACAAAACGACAGAGAGACACTAACCAGCACTACAAAGATGATGGGCCCTGTGATGCTCCAGATGAGAGTGTCGTGAACAGAGAGCCAGCAGAAATCTGGGTTTCCATAACCCTGAGGATCCAGACCCACTGCCAATCCTGAGAGACCGAAAGCGAGAGAGAGAGATAGAGGATGACAAAGAGAGAGAGAGAAAGGTAGCCATCTGACATATGATTCAGCTAATCAATATTTAACTAACTTCATACATTGTAGTTAGATTATACAGTATTTCACTCATTTCACTAAGAAGAGTGCAGATTCACGATTTGGATATCTAACACATTTGTTTTTGTAAGTGCTTGGATTAAAACTTTGTGCTGTGTGTAAAGTATTGTTTTGACATAGAACCAAAAAAATAATCATAAGATTCCTACCGGTCAATACCTACGGTAAAGTGAACGTAAGACTGTACAACATTTATATATTAAATTATATATTAAATATTACATGACAATATACAGGGGTTGGACAATGAAACTGAAACACCTGGTTTTAGACCACAATCATTTATTAGTATGGTGTAGGGCCTCCTTTTGCGGCCAATACAGCGTCAGTTCGTCTTGGGAATGACATACACAAGTCCTGCACAGTGGTCAGAGGGATTTTAAGCCATTCTTCTTGCAGGATAGTGGCCAGGTCACTACGTGATGCTGGTGGAGGTTCGTCCTTCTTGGTGGTATACTGACATTACCCTGGATATCGTGGCTCTTGATACATCACAAAGACTTGCTGTCTTGGTCACAGATGCTCCAGCAAGACGTGCACCAACAATCTGTCCTCTTTTGAACTCTGGTATGTCACCCATAATGCTGTGTGCATTGCAGTATTTTGAGCAGAACTGTGCTCTTACCTGCTAACTGAACCTTCACACTCTGCTCTTACTGGTGCAATGTGCAATTAATGAAGATTGGCCACCAGGCTGGTCCAAGTTAGCCATGAGACCTCCCACAATAAAATGACAGGTGTTTCAGTTTCATTGTCCAACCCCTGTATATATATTTATGTAATTACTCGATTCAATTTAAATAGCAACGCAAAAGTAATAACTCCAATGTTGTAAGGTTCCCTGATGGAACTGTAGAAATCGAGGAGCCTCAAGAAGAAGAGAAACCAAACCTCCAACTTTTAATATCAACAATATTGTATTAAGAAATCCCAGTCATAACAGTGGCAGCAATTTTAAAACTAATGAAAGTCCCATTTAAGATTCAACCTATGTTATCTAGTATGTGAGCCATTGTTTTTAAAACCCTACATAACTTTATACATAAACATAAATGCAATATTCAAAACAAAGTCATTTAGAACGGTCTGGCGTCAAATAGTCCCAGCTCAGATTTCTCTCCAGTGGTTATCATAGGACCATGGATCATCATATTAGGCCAGAACCTAATCTCAGAACTATCATAAAACTATGTCTCATACATAAGGAGGCATATCCATAACCATATTGTGATATAGCTTCCTGTGAGGGAGCTTTTAGAGGCATTAACTGCTGTAGACGTCTGGTTGCTATTCCCACCACTGTCAACAATTCAGACTCAGTAGAACAGAGCACTTCACACCGGGCCACTCTGAATCCTCCAGTGTGAACACTTTAAAACACTGACTGTACAGCAGTTCCCACTGTACACGTCTACAGCCGCTCCTATATTCCTGTGTGTTACCTGTGATAATGGCAGGAATGCCCCAGCCGATGGCATAGTAGAACCGCATGTGGCCTTGGTTGATATTGCGCATCTCGGTCAGCATGCGGTAAATGTGCAGCCCCTCCACGAACATCCAGGCAAAGGTGCACATATAGGAGTAATGCAGCAGGATGGCTACCACTGTACACACAAACTACACACAGAACAAGTACATTCAACCTCCCGACACTTCCGTCTGAGCAAACACCAAGCCATGGAACGCATCATCTGTTACTGCAAGGTCTCAGATCGAAGGCTCACCGGGTTGTCGGTCTGGTTGATGCCGGTGAGGAAGATGAGCTCGGAGAGGAAGATGGCAGCCACCAGGTTCTTGTGGATGCTGTGCAGGTTAGAGCGCAGCTTGCGCAGAATAGCCAGCAGGAGGAAGGTGATGAGGAGGGCCACCAGGGAGGCGGAGACAGTGGTGTAGGTGACAACTTTCAGGGGCAAAACATCTCCATGCTACCAAAGAGGCAATAAGGAGAGATCAGCACAGAGAATCGTGGAGTAACCAGACTGATTTCGGCCACCACAAGGTCACTTAAATTCCACACTGATCACTCTGCTGCAGTCTTATCCAGCCCAGAACAAGACATCACATAATGTACAAAACACCACATCACATTTAAATATGTACAAATAAAGGTAAGCCCTGTATGGTACCACCTGACAGTCTCTCTGAGGTTTGTCTTTATTAAGATCACTTCCCAGCAATTTCCCACCTCTCTTAACCTTGTAAAATTCAGCAGGCTGTTTTTGTTACTGTGTCTTTAAGTCTCATATGTAAATGACCTCTGCAGAGACTGGCACTGCACTGTGCTTCTTTCAAAAAGCAGCTTAGGCTGAAATACCCTTCTAACTTTGAATGAATGGCGAGGGCTAAACTGCTGAAGGCCAAATAGGTGGATTATATGTAAGTACACTCATTATCAAAAGAATAGTAGCACCCAGAAGGAGGTGTGGAATTGCAGTGCTGTTGGGAAGGAAGATAAAGGTTACCAGGAACAATAACTGATGATACATTTAGACTGATATGGGTAATATTTACTGAGCTACACACACAGAAGTAGTGTCTCTCAGTATGGCATCAGGCCGCCAAGTTTGCTAACCCAACATGCCAGATGTCTCAGTGTGGAGTTGTAGAGGTTCCTAATGGTGTCCTGTGATAATCCATTCCATGCAATCTGAATATCACAGTTCCTGCAGATAGGGGTGCGGTAGGGGTGGATGTGGAGTGACATCAGGCCTTCTGGAAGCGTGATGTACAATAACAAGCCGTTCATCATAGCACTGACCACGGAGCATTCACCGACGGATTTGCTGGTGGTCTCCACCAAGACAAATGCAGGACTCGTCACTGAAGACGACCTGCTGCCATTGTGAATGACTCAGCGACAGACTGGCATGGTATCAGTGCCGTCTTTGGTGACAATGGCGTGGTGATATGGGTAGTTGTCATAACGGTCTGCATGCATGTAGTCCTGCATTGTGCTGGCACTAACAGGATGACTCATGGAGAACATCATCGCTTACTGAATGGGACAGTGATAAGGCTCGTCCAAACTTGAATCATTCGTATGTCTCACAATATCAAACCTACCCACCAAGTTCTATCTTCCCCTATTCCTTCTGGGTGCAACTATTTGTGAAACTACTCTTTTGAAGAAGTGTACTTTTGATTTTGTGACATCACAATACCAACCAGTGCAGAGCATGTGTATTATCCACATATGGGCTGTATTGACTGGTGTGAATGGTACATGTTAAAACAGTAAATCGTTTACATGCTGTATTAAAGGGAAACATGTTTTCATCTATTATATGGGTCCTTTTAAACAAAGTTACTGGTACGCTGTTTATTCAGTTCACCAGTATTGTTCCTTCGCCCTCCAGCTAGTGCATGGCTTTGATAAATTCCATCAGCAGCACCTCATTTCTTTTAATGAAGTATTGGATAGCAGACTGGATGGCACCTGTATACAGCTTTACATGCCATTTTCTGGGATTGCCTAAGAACCACAGTACTGTAGATGTGCAAACACGGTACATCTGCTACACGAATAAGGAAGTGGAGGTAGGCTTCTGCACCTCTCGCTTGGAGATGTCCATGAGCACAGCAAAGCTGGTCATATGGCTGCACTGGCAACTGATGTGAGTGGAGTTCCTGAAGATCAGCTCACAGCCTTTGGTAGACCAGGCCCCCGAGCCACCACCCACCCTATAGGAGAGCACACAGCGACAGTGAAGACATGTTACTCAGTATGAACTTTACAAGTAACAAAATCATTCTGAATGTGTGATTTGATAATCTGACATTCTACAATGTCTGAGAAGAGCGTCAGACATCAGTACATTAAGGGGTTCAATCCAGGTCATATAGCTACTTACAGAATGGAGTGATTCCAGTAAACACACACAGGCTTGCTCCTCTCCTGTGTCTCCAGCAGTCTGAATGTCAGCGTAATGGGTCTCTGCAGCGGAACAGAGACAAACTCTCCCTCCTTGTGCGCCACCACACTCACCACCGGGCTGTTGATGACCGGACGCGTGGGCAGCCTGCAGATCGGACAGACAGTGTTCAGCACATTTAGATCCTCAGCATCTGTAAATGTCTAAGCCAAAGGCCACTGAGATAATAAACACTAGTAAGGGTACAAAATGTTAAACGAGCCACGCTACCAAATTAGTTTACCTGAAACAGGTAACAGAATTAAACATATAGACCTTAAAAATCATAAAGATTTTAAATATGGTAAAAATATACAATCACCATTAATATGTATCATTTTAAATATTAATCTGGAATTTAGATTAACATTCAGATTTATCATGAGTGTCATTTTAAAATCTCATTTTTTAAACTCTCATATTTTCATGTCACATCACTCCTGTATTTTAGAGCAGGAAGTGAGACTGCATCCGTGTTCCTCAAGGCCATGCGGTGAGCAGTTAGATCCCAATGTTTTAGAGTAAATGTGCCACTGATACACATACTAATTGGAAAGAAAATTATTAAATACAACTATGATGATTTTAAGGGTGTACAGCTGCTGTGTAAGTGTTTGCTAGTCATATACCAGCTAGCATTTTGTGAGCTCAAAATGGTCAGTACCATACACTGGATGATGTATGATTGTTTTAGTAGTGACAAAATAGAATATACAATCAACTGTTTAATAAAGCAAACACGATAAAAGTGTAGGGTCATGAGTCCAGATCAGTTAAAAGTCAAAAATGTGTTTTTAACGTTTCTTGTGAAGTCCATATACATTTGAATATAAAAGTATATATTTAGTTGGTTTTCTGATTTAAAATAGGTCAACACACAGTATTCAGGGAACATGCATAAACACATTTATTTATTTTTAGATATATTAAAGTCAGAAAATGAATAATAAGTGTGTACAAACTTGTTTTAAACTTAACTTTTATTTTTCATACATCTTTATATGACTATAAGAAATACAGTCAAAAAAAAAATAACTGGACGGAGCCTCATTTAGTTTTTTCTTAAATCTGTTTCTGAGAAAGCTCCTAAGAAAATCTATACATCGCATTTATGACATGTTCTCAAAAGGCAGATCTAGAATCTAGAACCAGTTTTTGGTTAAATGTCAGAATCTTCATAAAACTGTAAAATCGGTTTTATGAAAAAACGATAAGTGAGTGGGGCCTAGTGAGCACATAACAACACCCGCTTCAGCACGGCTCACTCATTTAGCATGGCCTCTGCTTCCATAAACCCTTCACCTGAGACTGCGTCGGTCAGAGTCATAGCTCTCTGGCAGCAGCTGGCCCAAAGACTTGTAGATGATCACCATGGCCACAGAAGGAGGGTCAGCAAGATCTGCGTGGCGTTTTTTCTTAGCGGAGGGCGCAGGACTTGTGATATTAGGAGAATGTGTTCCTTCAGGACCTACAAATAGCCCAGGGGCCTCGGTCTGTGCAGACGGCTCTGTGGGAGCAATTTCTGCAGAAAGCAAAGAGGACAATTTAATAATTATACTGGCAGATGTTTGACAGAGGTTTGCACCTGGGCCTATGGGAGTGTGAACGCCACTTAAGGGATTAATCAAATGAGCTTTTCTCTAGAAGCTTGAAGGAAGGGTATGCCCAAAATTAAACATATATAATCTTCCCACTAACCCAAATACAGTGAAAGGCGCAAAAACATCCAGTATGTACTTCTTTAGTTTCACTGAGGAGCGATGAGGCTAATGTGTTAATAACATATGGCATACTGTTATTAATAAAAAGCACATCACATAAATACAAAGACTAGTAGTAGCAGCCATTTGTATGACCAATGTCAGAAACCAGTATGTACGATGCCAATAAGATGGGTACCAGCTTACATTCAGAGGGGCAGCAGGTTATATTGCCTTTTCAAAACATTAGCCTCATGCAGTGCAAAGCTGAACTTCGGTACCAAACATTTTCTGGCTTCAAACCAGATGGAGGTAATAGGGTTTAATGACTACCTGTGCTTTCTGCGAGCTTCATAAATAAGTCTGGGAACTGCACAGAGGACTCCAGCTCCTTTGAATAGACCTCCTGTATCTCTTGAAAGCGAGGGAGCTCTGACTGGTCTGAAGTGGAAGAGTCCAGGAAGTCCATCGAAACAACTGAACACATCAAGAAAGCCTTATGAGATCAACTGTGAATATATCACTGTGCGTTTTTGGTTAAGCAGTGTGACCCAGTTCCTGGAAACATGTCCTCGGTTTGTTGGCCAGTATCTGGCTAGAGGTAGTAGCCTAGGCTGAAGGCTAAATTACTCACTCATGTTGTCGGTGATGATGGTGAAAGGTTTCAGGTAGGTCTTCCTTGTGTTCTGCACCAAGGTGCTGCTGTACTCCTCAATATGACGCAGTAGGGAGGCACTACCCCCGTCTGAGAGCTGAATCTGCTCCCAGTGAGCCTTATTCTCAGGGTCCAGTATAGCACTGCCTGCTCTAAAAATGTCCTACAACGATTACAAAACACAGCATTACTGACAGCGCACAGCATATAGCTTATTATGCAGCTTACTGCCTGTATATGTAGTGCCTTCCTTGCAGGCATATGCATATACATACATATATACATATATACAGCTATTATCAGCCGAATGGTTTAACTACTTATTGCACCCAGAAGGAATCAACTGACCAGAATGAAACTTGGTGGGTAGGTTTGACATTGTGAGACTTGCAAATGATACAAGTTTCACACTTGGCCACGCATGTGACGTAAGTAACAACAGGCCTTATGGCTGTACCTGTCTGACCCAACAGGCACAAATGCAGACATTCAGCGAGCAGTAATGTCCTCAATGAGCCATCCTGATAGTGGCATGCACACAGACCGTTATGACGACTGCCCTTAACACCACTTCAACATCACCAAAGACTGCGATGGCATCATGCCATACTGTCATGGAGTGAATCTGAATCACAGTGGGACATCTTCAGTGACGATTCCCACTTTTGTCTTGGTGGAGATGACCAACAAATCCTTTTTGGGAATCATGGTCAGTGCCAAGATTACACAAGTCTAGAAGGCCCGGTGTCACTCTACCTCCACCCCTACTGCTAAATCTGCAGGAACTGTGTGAGAATATTCAAGCTGCATGGAATGGATTATCACAGGACACCACTAGGAACCTCTACAACTCCAGACATCTGGCATGTTGAGTTAGCAAACATGGCGGCGTGACACCATACTGAGAGACACTACTTCAGTGTGTGTAGCTCAATAAATATTCCCCATATCAGTCTAAATTTATCATCATTAATTCTTTCTGGTAACCTTTATCTTCCTTCCCAACAGCACTGCAATCTGACACTTCCTTCTGGGTGCAGCTATTCTTTTGACAATAAGTGTAGATACATAACGCATGAGGCTTAAGCTGCCGTACTGCTGTGCTGTACCTGGTTGAAAGTGGAGTCATGTGTGACAGACAGATCAAACCCCTGTTGGAGGCTCTCTCTCTGCAGAATGCTGCTCATCAGCTGATAGGCTGTCTTCACATCGCTCCCGTACAGGTGCTGTGTGTGTTCGGTGGCAGTGTGCAGCATGGAAGCCAGATTTTTAGATCGCTCACCATCCAGTTTGGAGAAGTTGGCATGGAGATCCTCAACCTGAGCCAATAAACACAGCAAAGAAGGAATTCTATTAAAACTATTCATTTGTATTAGTGTAGTATTAGTAGTAGTGGTGTGGTAGTAGTAGTAGAGGTGTGGTATTATGGTAGTAGTAGTAGAGGTGTGGTATTATGGTAGTAGTAGAGGTGTAGTATTATGGTAGGAGGAGTAGAGGTGTGGTATTATGGTAGTAGTAGAAGAGTGGTGGTATTTTGGTAGGAGTAGTAGAGGTGTGGTATTCTGGTAGGAGTAGTAGAGGTGTGGTATTATGGTAGTAGTAGTAGAGGTGTGGTATTATGGTAGTAGTAGTAGAGGTGTGGTATTATGGTAGTAGTAGTAGTAGAGGTGTGGTATTATGGTAGTAGTAGTAGTAGAGGTGTGGTATTATGGTAGTAGTAGTAGAGGTGTGGTATTATGGTAGTAGTAGTAGAGGTAGTAGTAGAGGTGTGGTATTATGGTAGTAGTAGTAGTAGAGGTGTGGTATTATGGTAGTAGTAGTAGTAGAGGTGTGGTATTATGGTAGGAGTAGTAGAGGTGTGGTATTATGGTAGTAGTAGTAGAGGTGTGGTATTATGGTAGTAGTAGTAGAGGTGTGGTATTATGGTAGGAGTAGTAGAGGTGTGGTATTATGGTAGTAGTAGTAGTAGAGGTGTGGTATTATGGTAGTAGTAGTAGTAGAGTGGTAAGTGTAGTAGTATTAGAGGTGGTAGTATATGTAGGAGTAGTAGAGGTGTGTTTTTAGGGTTGTAGTAGAGGTGTAGTATTATGGTAGGAGTAGTAGAGGTGGTATTATGGTAGTAGTAGTAGTAGAGGTGTGGTATTATGGTAGGAGTAGTAGAGGTGTGGTATTATGGTAGTAGTAGTAGTAGAGGTGGTATTATGGTAGTAGTAGTAGTAGAGGTGTGGTATTATGGTAGTAGTAGTAGAGGTGTGGTATTATGGTAGTAGTAGTAGTAGAGGTGTAGTATTATGGTAGGAGTAGTAGAGGTGGTATTATGGTAGTAGTAGTAGTAGAGGTGTGGTATTATGGTAGGAGTAGTAGAGGTGTGGTATTATGGTAGGAGTAGTAGAGGTGTGGTATTATGGTAGTAGTAGTAGTAGAGGTGTGGTATTATGGTAGTAGTAGTAGAGGTGTGGTATTATGGTAGTAGTAGTAGAGGTGTGGTATATGGAGGTAGTTGAGGTATGTAGTATGGTAGTAGGTATAGAGTGGTATTATGGTAGTAGTAGTAGTAGAGGTGTGGTATTATGGTAGTAGTAGTAGAGGTGTGTTATTATGGTAGTAGTAGAGGTGTAGTATTATGGTAGGAGTAGTAGAGGTGGTATTATGGTAGTAGTAGTAGTAGAGGTGTGGTATTATGGTAGTAGTAGTAGTAGAGGTGGTTTTATGGTAGTTGTAGTAGTAGAGGTGGTATTATGGTAGGAGTAGTAGAGGTGTGGTATTATGGTAGTAGTAGTAGTAGTAGAGGTGGTATTATGGTAGGAGTAGTAGAGGTGTGGTATTATGGTAGTAGTAGTAGAGGTGGTATTATGGTAGTAGTAGCAGAGGTGTGGTATTATGGTAGGAGTAGTAGAGGTGTGGTAGGAATATTAGAGGTGTGGTATTATGGTAGGAGTAGTAGAGGTGTGGTATTATGGTAGTAATCTGTGATTGGCTATCTTGCAGGCTGGATGGTAGTTTGAGATTTCTGTTCCACAAAAGACAAAAGGAGAAGCTCACCTCTTTCCTGAGCTTGGCAAAGCTGTGGGAAGTGCAGTTAAAAAGCTCCGGAGGAAGCCAGCCGTTTTCATCACTGCAGTGGCGAACAGCAGTGCCTACAGGGACCATACAGGGAAAAAGTGCATTATTAGCAGGATGGATAAAAGGATGTCCATCCTTATGGCCATTAAAACAACTTTAACAACCATTTAAAAACCATTTACTTGGTTAATAGATGATGAGTACACTGTAAAAGCAGATAGGGGTCAGTGGTTCAAGTGAATTATTAGATATTGGTTGGTGACCTGTCATTCTGCTTGGTTTAATCTTATGATTGATGTGGTGTAGAAACTCGGTTGTTTGAGTTTAAACCGGTATTGTTTATTATGGTGTATGTGTGTACTGTAGCTGTTAACTCACCACTAGACCCTTTGGGACAGTTCATCGCTGCAGGTCCACCAAACATAGTCTTAGGCCACCAGATACCAGCATCAAAGGCCTTAGGGCAGCCCTCATAAACCACTAGGAGGGAGGGAGTGTTAAATAAGAGAAAGAGTGTAAGTTAGAGAAATAGAGAGAAAGAGAAAGAGAGAGAGAAGGAGAGAAAGAGAGAGAGGGGCTAACAATAAGGAACTAATGTAGCTTAGTGTCACTATTGAGGCTTCCGAGTCACGGGCCCTTAATGACCTGACCTTATTTAAAAACAACAAAGCCCTCAGTTATCCTCACAGTAATCCTCCAACACCATTACACAACTGGATAGCCTTAATGACATGAAAGCATTTCACATAACAGGTATAAGCACTCATAGTGAGAGTGTTACGCTATAAGCGCCATGCTGCGTGTGCTGTAATAACAATGCAAAGCAGGTTTTTGGGTTACCACACAGCCTCACTCTTTAATACACCACCTACTATTACTTTTTAAAAATCGTGGCTGTCCAATGAAAAACATGTATCTCCATTTTTGTCGATTTTTACTTTTATGCGTCCTTTGATCTCACAAACTGCTGTTTACATAATGTGAAAATTTAATAATGAATGAACCAACAGAAATGGCCCAAACCTGCTCAGGAAAGACGTCTGGTTCCATTGACTTACATTAAAATCAGATTAGGTTTTTGCGCTCTCCTGTAAAGTTACCATTATACCACTATACCGTTACTACAGACTTTATAAAAGGGATGCATAATCATATTGAAATTAGATTAACATTTACAAATAACTGTCTGAAAATATATTAGCATTGATCAATATTAGCCAGCATGTGAAGTGCAGAAGTTTTTGTTACAGTGCTAAATTCTAACTCTCTTTATAAATAAATGCCACATTTTCCTGTTACGCCAATCCAAGTCTACTTACTTCCAGTTCCTAAATGGCATAAATGCTTATTTATCAGCATCAGCATCAACAGATACCACTATATCAAATACTGGCATCAGCCCACAATCCATCAAGCCCACAATATCTACCATATATTAAACCGTACTTTTATTTTTCTCATTTAGATGGCTTTTTTTTCTCAAAGAGGGTCTGAATTAGGCTAGCCTGGCCATTCAACCGCTGGTTACATACCCACACAGCCACTGGCAGTCACCTCAGCGAAGGGATTATCACAGCGGTTACACTGGCGTCCCACCACTCCCATCTTACAGGGGCACTGGCCGCTCACTGGGTCACAGGTCCGATTCTGAGAGCCAAGATGGAAACACTCGCATGGATAACAGGTGTCACTGCCAGCTGGACGATAGTAATTATCCTGGAAGTGACAAGAAACAAAAAGCAACACAGACTAAAACCACTGTCTACCACTGTCTACTAAAATGGGCAGCGTGAATATTTCAAAGGCATCAAGTACCATGTGAGACATGAACTGACTGATTAAATTGAACAGATGTAAATAAATTATGGACATTATTTTACTACACCCACAAGCCATGTGGCAAAAACATGATGGATGTATAAAAATAAAAAATAAAAATCCAAATTCAGGACACACAAAAAAAGCTTGTAAGCTACAGTTTGTGCATACAGAACAGCCGGCAATACATTCCACTATTCATTAGGTACATTTTGGCTTTGTCAAAGTTTCTTTGTCATGTCAGGCACTGGGGCTATAGAGGATATCTCACTGCTGCTCAAGCTGTGAGAATGTGCTGCACTACCAGGAGATCAATTTATGCCACATTAAATTTATTTTTAAATCCTCAGACTTTAATCTCTTTGTAGAACAAGTGGATTTATTTAGATGTTTTTGTTTATATTGGGGTCCAGGTCTGGGGGGACTTTTCCTTCAGGGCTTCACTAAATTTCACACAATAATTTTTTAATGTAATATAAGCTCACGGGACAAAAACTTTCTCCTGTACATAATAGCAAAAATATACCTCCACAAACACAAACAGCAATTGCAATTTGGTGGATGCCTTCCCTGACACAATTCTGAGGACAGTTTCCTGTATACTTGGCTTTTAGCCACTGCTGCTAGACCCAAATGACCGTACACTACCTGCAGATTCAGCTACTTCCTTTACACTATGGTCTTTGGCTCTCCCAAATGCAGCCACTCCTTTTAGCCAATCATTACATCGGCTTTGAGCCATTTTCCACACCAGACATTCACTGCACTGTACCATCTCCTCTCAATCTATGGATCCCATCACTCATACCCCGCAGATATTTATAACCCCATCATCCTCGCACAGCGCCATCTGCAGGAGCCTGAAGTTACTACCACCTTAAACACACAAGGTGACTCATTTTTAGCCCAGTGAGCTTATATTGTACTCATGTGGAAACAACGTACTCAGTTTAATTCAGTAGATTACTTTTGTTAGTGAACTATAAGCTACAACATTGCAGCGGAGTGTTTAATGCTCAGTGTTGAGCAATAAAAAAAAGTTCTAATTATTAATTTTAATCTCAAAAGTGTCATATTATTTTAATTATCCCTAATATTATTAATATTTATATGAACAATTTTATTCTAATTATCCATAACTATCTTTAATATCCGTAAACTTAAATTTTTATGGCAGTAAAGAATGCTACATTGAACTGAACAGCCTGTGAAGAAACTGATCTGATGATATGGTACACAGTAACTGTCAAGGGTAAATTTGTTGAAACAGACGTATGTGCTACATTCAGAGTAAGATGATCAGTCATTTGTAAGACTTCCAGAAGTGTGGTAACTGCACAGCAGACGAAAACAGAGCAAATGAGTGCATTCTTCATCTAATGTACACAAAACTAGCTATTCAAACAAGACCCTGACGCTTCACCCACTGCAGCTCATACCTTGCAGCTGCACACACCCGTAGTCTTGTTACAGTCCCTTTTGAAGCCTTTGTTGACGTCACAGTTGCACGGGCCGCAGGTTGGGTAGCCCCACCATCCTCGAGCGCACGGCTGATCTCCTCTGAGTGTGCGTTTGGATTAGAAAGAGAGAGACAGACACAAAGAAAGAGAGGGATGCGGCATATTAACTGTCTGTAAAAAGCAAAACAAACATCAAAAGGCTAAAGAGCGAGCACCCAAAGCGGCGGCATCTTCGCCAAAAGGAAAGGCAGGAGTGTACTTAGCGCTCCCTTTTCATGCTCAAACCCCAAAGCCAGCAGACCAAACAGCACACTTAGCTCATCAGAAACCCGGGTTTCTCTTTGAAAGAGACTTCAAAACCCTCAAAAATCAAAGCCGTCACATGCGCCTCAAGTATATGAAAGCAGAGGGGCAGTCTAGATCTTGCACAAGTACACACAGGTGTATACCCGCTCGGAAACCAGTAGGATTTGGGCTTCAGAATTTATGATTATTGGTAATTATGGTAATTGGCCACTTGAAAGAAAATAAAACCCAGTTCTGTTAAAGAAGACCTCAAAAGAGGATGTTCACGACTTGTACAACAGTATGCACAGTGGTTTGTTGTGGAATGCTCTAGAGGTCTGAGGTTTGGAGAGACACTGAGGAAGCTCTAAAGAGTTTAATGCGCCTAAAAGCTCGCACAGAACTCGACTACATGAGATGCTTAGAATGCACTCTGTGATGGCTGAGACATGGTTTCGGTTAATTCAGTCCCTAAATCGGATAAGTGCTTATTTATCAGCATCAGCAGCAACAGATACGAAAATATCAGATACTGGCACCAGTCCAAAATCCCTACATTGGTGGATCCCTCCAATAAACCAATACAACATCCTCCTGTGATATACCAAATGTCAACAATATTAAAAATATAAAAAATCTATTAAATTGTAGCTTTTTCATAAAGAGTGTCTAAATTACCAGCTGCTGACCAGTTACGTACTAGTGTTACCTCTGTGATGCCTGTGACGTTGTTGTGGCCTAAAATGCAGTACTACTTCATTCATGATGGAGAGCTAAATGCAAGACATAATAATTTTATGATTTTAAATTTAAATTTAAATTTTATTTCAGAACACCCCCTTTAAAACGTTAGAGAAGAAAAATACTCAAATGAAGTTAATCACAGATTTAATATAATGTTAATATTAAAGATAGTGAGCTACTTTACCAACATTTGTTTCCCCATTCCTTAAATTTGCACCATCATGTGCAAAGAAGAAGCTGCATCAGAATCAGTTTAACCTCTTCTGTAGACTTTGACTGGGACTAATAGGGACTTTTAACCATAAAAGTTTTATATATTTTATATATTCCAGGACAATCCATGCTAAATGACTTAAACTGAAAGGAGACAAACTTGTACTGCAATCAAATCAAACTGCAGTGAAGTACAGACAATACAGTATTACACGTGTCTATCACTCATTTACACCATTATACTCCCATTTCATGTAGACTACACCTATTTCCACATTAGAGCCATTATTATATGTAAACCACACCCATTTCCAGCGTTAAACTACACCATAGTTGTTCATATTGATGGCCTGTTCTTATAGGGTCTCTGTTGATGCTTGGTGAATGCTAACATGGTAAAGATCAATATGCAAAGAACATGTGCTTGAAATATTCAAAACTGCTAATCAGGAAAAGAAGAAAGGAGGTGTAAGGCACTTGATGAGAAGACAGTCCAGTCTAACTGCAACTTCACAGTGTTTCACTACTGAAATCAAACCGCATTCCTGGAAAC
The DNA here is from genome assembly GCA_024036415.1 of Prochilodus magdalenae. NCBI lineage: Eukaryota > Metazoa > Chordata > Actinopteri > Characiformes > Prochilodontidae > Prochilodus > Prochilodus magdalenae. Next base: position 76,065 of record JAMWET010002378.1, read on the forward strand.
TCATCCGAAAGTGACTCAAATCTGATGTGAGGGAAAAGATCAGATTTGTGTTTACACAGCACTGAAATCCCAGATCTGTATCACATTAAACCGGATCAGCTCTGGCACTTCAGCCCTGTAATGACATGCACAGACAGTGTGGAGAAGGCCGGGGAAAACGAACTCTACCTGTGCTCGCAGTACTGCCCGTAGTAGTTGTGTCCACACTCGCAGGTGTAGCCGTGTTTGGCGGCGGGCTTGCGAACGCAGCTGGAGGTGTGTTCACACGGGTTTAGCAGGCACACGTCCACACAGTCTCGCCCAAAGTAACCTGACACACAGGAGGGAGACAGCAGGCGTACAGATATTTCACACATGGATTCACACACACACACACACACACACACACACACACGCCCACGCTCCAGCTTTTCACCCGGAGAGCAATTTGATATATTGGCAGGATATTTTCTTCTTTGAATGATTTTCATTCATTTTTGCCAACTTCTTTTTAGTGGCTGGTGCCAATTATGACTGCAGGTCGGTGCACTGATAGACAAAAGCTCCAAAAATGCAGCGGAGCGGAGACTCACGCACACCTCGTCTCATAATTCACGTCTAAAGGAATACTCCAGCGTTTTAAATCTAATCTAATCACTCAGTGATGAACAGAAACCTGCTGGACTTCAAACACACGGAGGCAAATGGGCACAGCTGTTCTGTAGTTGGTGGCAGCACAGCCAAAAAAAAAAATTATATTATGGTACAATTAAAATATCCAATGGCTTTGATCCATATCATGGAATATACAGGGATTGGACAATGAAACAATTGGTTTTAGACCACAATCATTTATTAGTATGGTGTAGGGCCTCCTTTTGCGGCCAATACAGCGTCATTTGGGCAGCCAAGGTTTTATGTTTTTTGAATACAATCCGGGTTAGCACCCGAACATCCCTTTCAGACAGCTTCCTCTTGCGTCCACAGTTAATCCTGTTGGATGTGGTTCATCCTTCTTGGTAGTATGCTGACATTACCCTGGATACCGTGGCTCTTGATACATCACAAAGACTTGCTGTCTTGGTCACAGATGCGCCAGCAAGACATGCACCAACAATCTGTCCTCTTTTGAACTCTGGTATGTCACCCATAATGTTGTGTGCATTGCAGTATTTTGAGCAGAACTGTGCTCTTACCTGCTAACTGAACCTTCACACTCTGCTCTTACTGGTGCAATGTGCAATTAATGAAGATTGGCCACCAGGCTGGTCCAATTTAGCCATGAGACCTCCCACACTAAAATGACAGGTGTTTCAGTTTCATTGTCCAACCCCTGTATCACCACAGTCCAATGGAACACATGTATATTTATTTTTGTTGATTTTAATTTTGATCATTTGAACAACAGAGTTGCTGTTTACACTGTGTGAAAACCGACAGAAGTGGCCTAAATTGCTTGGAAAAGTCTGATTCTGTTAAATTAGACTAAAGTTGAATGAGGTTTTGGCTCTCTCCTGTAAAGTTAGCCATCTGGAGATACTTGTTATTCTTTGAAAAGTAATGAGATATACATTTTTATAGATGGAGAGTGGTGTATTGATCTAAGATGTCCCTGAAGGAGGACATGCCTGGTTGGTGTGGTGCAGCAGATAACACCACTTCCCACCAGGAAGCTACCATCCCATGTGGGAGATTAGGGTCTGATTCCCAGTCTGGGAACACTGCTACACCAATAAGAGTCCTTGGGCAAGACTCCTAACACTACACTGGCCTACCTGTAATATGATTAAGCTTGTAAGTCGCTCTGGACAAGAACGTCAGCTAAATGCTGTAAATGTAAATGTCCTGTTTGGTGCAAAGTCCAAACTGTACATAGATAAACCCATGTCATTATGGCCTTCTAACGCTAGCTCCATACGCCTGGCAAAAACCTGTTTAAGGCTGTTTAACATCCTATAGGTTGAAGTTGGCCTCTTTTTATTTGTTACAATTTTAGGCTCCACCTTAACTAGAGCAGCAGTTGCATTCCGGTGTGTGTAACTGCTGAACCATTTAAGGTGGAATGTCAAATTCAAATAAAGCCTTGTCAAATTTTCTCTCCGTCTTGTGTCCCATAAGTTGATGCTTGGTGTGGCTCAGCGGTTAACACCTCTACCCAGCAGTGAGCTACCACCCACAATGTGGGAGAGAGGGGTTTGAATCCCAGTCTAGGTAGCAAATGCTGAGCTACACCAATAAGAGTCCTTGGGCAAGACTCCTAACACTACACTGGCCTACCTGTAATACGAATAACCTTGTAAGTCGCTCTGGATAAGAGCATCAGCTAAATGCCTAAAATGTAAATGGAGTATACAACAGTGGTTCACACATCAGTACCGGCTGGTCAACAGCTGGCCCAAGACATGACGATGTCTGATGCAGCTGACAGGGCTCCCTGGGCAGTTCAAGAGGAAGCAGGTCAGCTGCACTGCTCCGGATTATTCCTCTAGGCTAAGACTAACCACAAAAGACCATCCATTCCAGCATGTCCACCGCCTTGACATCAAAGTGGACTACTTCAGATGGAACAAGCTAGACAGCAGGCGGTGTCAGAGGCTCTGCTCCGTTTTCATATGTAACACCCTGACTCTGAACAATCTAGCATTAGCATGTACGTCCATCAGGTTATCTGTGCTGATTTATGGCATGCCATTATAACCACAGGGAAGAAACACGGTGCCCTGGTTAATCCGAATGCTGGTCCAACACTCTTGGTCCAACACTCTAGGTAGATGAATGCCTCTCTATTCTGGCAAGGTGCAGTAAGATTCAGAAGAGCTGAGTCTTACCTGGCTCACACACACAGGAATGTGAGGCCCAGTTGTCCTTGCAGAGACTGTGTGTGGGACACAAGTTGGGCATACACACGCCAGGCACGTCACAGCCATCCTTTACACGCAGCCTCAGCGCCTGACGTATATTTATGTTCACCGTGTTGGTGGAGGTTTCTCCCATCCGCACACCCTGCACAATGACAGCGCGTTAGTGTGTGAGGCAGCATGTGCCTGGGTGTTCACCAGATTTGGTAATGACAAAACTGCCGAGTAAAATTGACCAGCATTCACCTGCATGCAGCCACTGAAGCCATTGAGAACAGAGTCGTCCTTCTTCGGCAGTCCTCCCATCCAAAGCCCCTTCACCCTTAGACCTGGCAGCTCATTCCCAATCTCCACTGTCCTCTACACACAGGACACAGGACATATATGCTGAAATGACTCCAGTATGACTCAAAAAAAGAAAAATAACCTGAAATTTGGGGAAATATTACATTTTTTGGACCAATATTGTGGCTGTGACTTTATGAAAATAAGGCTTAGGGTCGTTTCTATCAGCCAACAAGACCAGCAGGGCCTTTTTGCCTACCTTTAGCCTTCAACACAGAATGTTGTGCACCAGACAGCCAGTTGTGTTTATGTTACCATGTAAACATCACAGGGCTGTTTGCTTGATTCTGCTTAGTCTAATTCATCTACATGCAATTTGTAAGATCCGTGTTATTAGGTACAAATTAATGGACGTTTAATTAAAATGATAGCAAATTTTTACAATGCAGTTTCAATATAAAACAAGTCATCTTTCTTCCCTAGTTCCAAAATAAAAGGCATCTGCAGGAGGACCTACTGGACCATGCCTCATAATCAGTACACACCTGGTACATGCCATAGTCCAGAGACACCAGGGCCATATATTTGATGTCTTTCCCATCTTTCCCACTTTTGAGCTCTACCAGGATGTGGTGCCATTCTCCGTCATTGACGCGCACCTGCGGGAACTCCAGCAGAGCAACCCGCCGAGACCCCAGAAACACCTGGAAGCGCAATTGCCTGTTACTGACCTGAAAGAGAATAAGAGAGAGAGAGAGAGAGAGAGAGACATGTAGCAACAGAATAGTACTGTGTAGTTACTTGACAATAAGACTCAATATTAGATCAACAATGCCTGTTGCCAGGTGGCAGGAGTAACGTTTCACAGTTTGGCCACCAAACTGGCATGACAAATGGTCTGTATGCTCACATGCCTTGGAGATTTATATTACAGTTTTCCCTTTTGACCAATAACTGGATAATATGCCTGCAGCCTGCATTACCCATTCTTCATTCCAACAGCCCGTTCCACACAACCTTCCCTTATAAAATGAAAGGATCAAATGATAGCTCGGCAAGGTGTGAAGTTGGCTTCAGCTGTCTGGAAACTGGTCTGCAGTAGTTGAAGACGCACTCACCAGCAGGTTGAATTTGGACAGCTCGCCGGCAGTAGCCTGAAGCAGAGTGCCAGAGCTTTTACGGGTGCGAAACATCAGGCTGATGTACCAGGGGATTGCAATGGTGATGTCAGGGTCGCTCCAAGAAACCATGGCATGGCCATCAAAGTGCAGAGGTGACGGCATTACTGCAGAGAGAGGATCATTTCAACATCAGACCAGAAAACATCTTCATGCTGTGACACACTGCTACTATTATTCGAGCTTAATTAACCATGCAGGCACATGAAAGGGAGGATTTTGATGTTGCAATATGTTTTGTGAACTGAGGCAAGATTAATCCTGACAGTGAGTTGCCAATTGTTTTCCACTCAACCAGGACCCTGCTAAGCAAAGAGAATCGACCAGCGTTCTTACTCACTGACTGCTGCAGGCAAGATATTCTACTTCAGCATGTCAGGACCAGACAGAAAGGAGCAACAGGAGAATCTGAGCTGATGCACTTTCTCTCAGAAAACATGAGTAGGCTACATGCTTCACACTGGAGACTGTAGAGGTTTGAGTCCAGTGACAGCATGCTCTTGTGTGTAATAACGTATATCTTATTATATTATGATAACTCATTAAAAACTAACTAACTAACTAACTAACTAACTAACTAACTAAATATATATATATATATATAAATAAATAAATAACTGTGTTATGACGTATATCTACATGTCTAGTGCATTAAACTAACTAACTAAATAAATAAATAATAATAGATTTAAGCATTTTTGCATTAATTATTTATTAATCATTAATTATTAATAATACATGTTGTAGTTTAAATAATTTTTACAAAATTAAATAAAAAATGTCCAACAATTTGCTCAGGTTAAGTTACTGTTAAAAACAGTCATTTACAGAAATTAATTCAAGTTTAGGCTTTTAAAATAATTTTCTTCAAAAGTCATACGGCACAAGCATGAAAAGCATTAATATGTTTACAATTTAAAATACATATAATTATGATGAGATTTAATTATTTGTATATATGTATAAACTTTAAAAAGTTTGAGGAAGAAGGTTCATACAACTGCGTTTTTTATAAAATGCTGCAGATAACTAAAGAGGTATGAGTGCAGATAAAATGCTTTTTGTCTATTATTACATTTAATCAATTTAAATAGCCCTTCTGTCATTGAGCCCAAAATAAAAGTCCTTAGTAGTTCTTTATTTCAACATATGGCTTTATGGAATTTGTAACTCATACATGTGGAGGTTCTTTAAACTGGTTCTTTTCTCTTTTACACCATCCACTGGAAGAACCCTTTCTAGCTCCTCTATTCTTAAGCGTGCTCAATGGCATCTCGCCCAGGAATCCTTTTAGTGCCTTCATTTTTAAACATGCTGGCCTGAAAATAGAGCCTCTGTCTCTCTACAAAGCGACAACATCTCTCCAACCGAATGGTTTTTATTGATAATCAATTTCTGAAGCAGTCTGGATGGGCTTTAAAGAGCACTCAGTAGGGTTTTAAGTCTGTAAAGCTACGGTACACAGCGAGCTCATCTAGCGACTTCAATGAAAAAATTTTGTAGCAAAAGCAAGCATGCATATATCACTCAACACGAAGCCTTCACATGTGACTAATAACACAGATACTGGCAGCGTAAAATGAGGAGGTCAAAGTTGAAAAGAATGAAATTTAATTTACAGTGTTTGTAATCTGGGATATCCAGTTGTTACTGGATGATGTTGATTGCGAATGCTATTTCACTATGTACAATGGTCACATACAATGAGCAATCAGACCACACCAAGCAGTGGACTTCAGGGAATTAGGTCAAACTAAGCTCTCTGAAAATGTTAAGCCACTTTTGATCCAATTTCCTCCTCTTGACTGAGCTGTACATTTTATCACATTTAGCAGCTGCCACGCTGCCCGGGCCTGCCCTCGTGCTCCGTATGATGCAAACTGAGGCCACACAGGTTTGGCCAAAAGCCAACAAGGAATGACCTAATCCAACACTAAAGGCTTCTCGAAACTCAACCCAAAGTTTCCATGGTAACCAAAGTTTGGTAGCATTTTTACAACTGAGCAAAAATCCTTTAAAAGCCGAGTCAGTATTCTAAATACCACTGTTTCAGCAGCGACTTCAATGTTCCTGAAGTAGAACAATCAAACAACCTGGCAATATACAAGAATGTCAAGTAAGGAAAACCAGAATTCCCCGCCTCAGTCATGGAAAAAACCTCCACACATTACTCTCAGCTCTGCAGGAAAGCTGATTGCAATTGTAAGTGGCTTTGCATGGAAACTGCTATAGGTCTCTAAATCAGAGGAATGATCAAAGGCGAGGTCAGCGATTTTAATTCAGAATGTTTCATGTAATACTTCGCCAAAAATCTCGAAACGTTCTGTCAACCGTGAATAACATATGCTCAGAGGAAAAAATGCAATCTCTCTGGCTACCTTCTTAAAAAAACACCGGGTACGAAACGACTCCCTGCCTGGACACGTTTCTAGATAAGGAACTTTAACCGGTACAGAAACTTTACGAAGATGTTCCTGAAGTTCTCTGAACCTAAAAATGTCGTCCTGTCTACAAAAACGGTTCTTTAAAGAACCACTTACTGCAAAGTCCTTTAGGAAACCAACAGTAGTTCTTCTACCCTGCTGAAGAAGTAGCATCTAGAAGTAGCATTTATACCAGCATGGTATAAACTGGTTTTCACTGAGCTGGGTTTACCCTGGTTATTCAGTCGTGGACTTAAAGACCCGATTTATTTAGCGATTTCTTAAAAGCATCGTCCCCGGTGTTCATTTAAAAATCTGGTTACCTTAATATAATGACAGTTGCCAGACAAAATGGCACTCTCACAAAAACTCCTACAGTCCAATATATTTACTTACTACTTTCAGTTCTGTTTGGAAAATAGTTTCAGTAACAGCAACGTTTTCAACAAAATCATTTCTCTTGGTGTTTTATTGGCCTAGTTGTTATTTTTAATAGTTTTAATATTTTTATCTATAATATTTATGTTTTAAGGTGTAAAATAAAAGGCTGTGTGCATTTAAAACCTGATCTGGACACTGACAACAAGCTGGATCTTGTTCACAGGACAGTAATCTGGGTCTTCCAAGGGTGGGCCAACAGTGTTACACAGTTACATTTACCTGACACTCTTATCCAGAGCGACTTACAAGGGTAATCATATTACAAGTACAAGGCAACGTAGTGTTAGGAGTCTTGCCCAAGGACTCTTATTGGCGTAGCACAGCGGAGTCACTCAGCCCGGGATTCGAACCCCTGTCTCCCACGTGTGGTGGTGGCTACTCGGTGGGTAGCGGTGTTATCCGCAGAGCTACACCAACCACAGTTGTGACGATGTTATCAAGCCTGTGGATTGATGTATCCTCGCTATTTGGGACACCTGCCCATTCAGTTTGGCAGCTGGGTTTTAGTGTAGTGCTAATATAAAAAAAAAAGTAATTATTAAAATTAGTTAGAAATGGCAGCCTGGCTAAAGTTAATGTAGGGGTTAATGTAAGATAGGTAGCTTGTTACATTTACGGCATTTAGCTCATGCTCTTATCCAGAGCGACTTACAAGGCCAATGTAGTGTTAGGAGTCTGGCCCAAGGACTCTTATTGGTGTAGCACAGCGTAGTCACCCAGACCAGGATTCAAACCCCAGTCTCCCACATGTGGTGGTGACTCCGTGGCAGGTAGTGGTGTTATCCGCTGAGCTACATCAACATTGTTAGCAGTGTTGGTATCTCCTTTGATATTTAATTTCTTATAGTTAATTACAGAAACGTTACCAGCACAGGTGTTTTTGAAGGAACATTAATTTCTGTTTGACTGTTGAGTTCCAAAACCAGACCGTATAGTGTCGTTATGATGGAGCATTGGGCAATTAGTTAATAAATCACAGAGCATGGCCTAAATGATGTATTAAATGATGCACTAAAGCCCAAATAATGTAACTGGTGTAGCCAATATAGTAATGAGGGTGCCTTTAACTGTGTGTCTGTGTGTAAATGCTGGCTTTGAATGTGTCATACTGTAATCCTTCTCATACCCTGTTCACAGTTCTTTCCTCCGTAGCCCAGTGGACAGTTACACACATGCGTGTTCCACTTGTTCACACACACTCCTCCGTTGTGGCATGCACTCCTGCTGCAAAAATCACTCTTGGGCGGGCAACCTGAAAGAGCACAGATAAGCTCACGTTTAAAGGATGACTCATGACAGGTTCACAAAGGCTGAAAGCAAGCAAGGAATCTTCCACATTCGGCAGAGAAGGATGTGACATATAGACTTCAAGAGCAATATACAGTGTCTAACCTGCAGCGGTGCCATTGTTGGCGATGAAGCTGGCCATATCAATGGGCTTGCTATCAATGATAAGGCTCCGTATGCAGCCCACAAAGTCCCGGTTCCGTATTGGGAAATCCTCTGGCAGATCAGGAACTCCACCCAGGAGGAGAGGCCCTGTGAGGTCCAGAGACCTGAAGATACACAAGCACATCCCTCAGGCCAACGTTTCCCTAATTACCTTCAGACTAAAGCTCTGTTACAATGAAGACGATGTATACTTATGGGATTTACAGACATTCTTACAATTGTATAAGGAAAAAAGCCGGGCGGTTAGGGGCGCCAGGCAGCCTCCATCATGTGTCAGACAGAAAGACTCTTTTGTCTGCAGTATTTTACTGTAATAAAATGAACCTTAAGTCTAATTCAGACGTTTAGGAGGAGGTATAGGGGGATATCTTTAAAACAGCTTAGAAAAATGTAGAATAGATTATAAGATTCAGCTTAGATTCACCAACATAAAGGATTGGTTTTTCAGATTTCAAAAAACCTATTATAATGTACTCTGATGATATAGCAAAGTCCAAATACTATAACATATAAAATTCAGATTTAATCCAAAAGAATCAGCTGGCTGTAGAATATGGAGTCTTTTGCTCATGGTTGAACTGTTAATCACAGACTAGTAAAGGAATGCTACCCAAATTGGCTTATTGACTGACGAAAGCTGCAGAAGTTTAGCATTCAGCTAAATAAGAAGCTTAAATTTAGGTGTGCAGGAGCAGACACAGCACAGACGGTGCTGCCCTGAACCACAGGATAGGACCTTCAGAGTAGCGATGGTGAGTAGTGATGGGCTGGAGGTTAGGGAACTAGCCTTGTGACCGGAGGGTTGCCGGTTCGATTCCCTGAACTGACAGTAACAACTGAGGTGCCCTTGAGCAAGGCACCTAACCCCCAACTGCTCCCTGGGCGCCATGTATAGTGCTGCCCACCACTCCGGGTAAGTGTGCTCACTGCCCCCTAGTGTGTGTGTTCATTAGTGAGTGTGTATGTGGGTGTTTTACTTTACAGATGGGTTAAATGCGGAAGTGTGAAAATTCCTCTGTGTGAAAATCACAATTGGCACAAAATGGTATCTTAATCAGACTGGCTATTAACCAGACCTGATACTGTTCAAAGATGACCTCTTCACATTAGTCACAGTCATTATTCAGTTAAAAAAAGAAATCTAGTAAACCTCTATATAAATAATAATTATTAAAAAAAAAATTTTTGTGAATGGCCAGCTTCACATCAGCCTTTATTGCATCTTCATGTTTGTGTGTGTCCTATGTACATGAGTGGCTTTAACAGAGCACTGGCATAGGGGTCAGAACTTGCAAGAGAGACTTGCAGACCAAATTGATTGGTTCATTAATTGTTACTAGTTCAGTGTATTTTATGGGTTAAACTTTACATTACGTGTTGACAAACTAACATGAAGTAATAGATTAACAGGGGCTAACTAAACTCAAGTAAACATAAAACCTCAACATGTTTACATGTTAAGTAAATTTGTAACAACTGTTAAGCATTGTATCTATAGGTAATGTATGCCTTCACGTTAACTATTCAACACTTCATGTAAAGTGCTACCAGTTTATGTATATGGACCATTCTATCCAGTTTGTTAGAACTGTGGTCCCACAATAAAACATAATTCAAATATATATTTAGTGTTCAGTCCTCTATCAACACGACTTTCACTGAGTTAGTCAATATCTTTTAAAAGATATCAGTATATACCAAAAGCTACAATAGTTTAAAAAAAACAATGTTAAAATTATTTTATTAAGTCATGTGATTTAGGTTAAGATGCTGTCCCACATTTTCATGTCACTACCAAAACACAAAGAGTTTCAGTCTATAGGCAGAGCCTTATTTTAGCAACGCCCCTTCATGTTAGAGCAGGAGGTGAGACTGCATCCTTGCCCCTCATGGCCACATGGTGACCAGTTAGATGGCAGTGTTCTGAAGTAAATGTGTCACTAGGTCTGAAAATTAGTGAGGAACATTTACATTTATGACATTTAGCTTCCGTTCTTATCCAGAGCGACTTACGCAGTTCCTCATATTACAGGTAGGCCAATATAGTGTTAGGAGTCTTGCCCAAGGACTCTTATTCTCGTAGCACAGTGTAGTAACCCAGACCAGGAATCGAACCCCAATCTCCCACATGGCTCAGCAGCTCAAAGACAAGTGGTGCTATCCGTTGCACAGATTTTCTGGATTTCCATGTATCTTTTTGAGTTTTAATGAAAAATATTTTGGTTTTATGTGTACAGATCAAAACGGTATTCACTAGTCATGTACTGGCTGGTGGTTTTAAGTTCTGCTGAAAACTGTTTAGGGTTGTCGCTACTGAAACAGTCATAAGTATCAGAAATGTTATGATTATGTTGGTAGTGACAAAATTTTTACGCCCTTAAAAAATAACAGGAAAAGAAACTGAATCCAGATCAGTTACGAATCTGAAACGCGTTTTGAACTCGGAACTAATTCAGTAGAATGATCCGCACGTGCAGCACCATACACTTCACTAAAGCACAGGAGTTTGGCCTGGCAGGAAATCACAGCATATGGACTCCCATTCACCATTTCATCAAGTTTTTACCCAGTCATCTCAGAGCCGACGTGATCTGAGGCAGACAGAGGAACCTTTAAAGAACAATAGTGAACCAGTGCCTAGATCAGCTCAGAGTGTGTTTGCACTGTGAAGTCCATAAGACAGGATTGTCATAAGAGTAAGCGCAGATCCGGAGAGATTAGAGGAGCGAGAGGGCCGTGAGTGAAAGGAGAACAAGGGAATGCGCTGTAATCTCCTCTAATGATGAGCTATTCAACACCATCCAGTTAGCGTGCCTAAGCCAGCTCTCATGTCTCTGCCCTGCTGCAGACTGTGTCTTGTTCAGGCCGAGTATTGAACCTCAGGGCTCAGGAGAGACGAAATGTGTTTTAGTGTGTAGAAGGTTAGTGTGTCTACATACGAGCAGTATCGACCTGTACACCACTTGACTCTGACACTGGAGAGAGAGAGAGACACTGAAAGGTACTTATTACCTTTGTCCTCACAGCACATGTTAGAATCCATGTCTCATTAATCCTGACTCCTCCTGAATCCTGAATCCGACTCTAACTGTGGCGTAAGGCAATAGTTTAGTGCAGTCCACCAGCTGGGTGTGATTTTGGTGTGAAGTAAACTATACCGCCGCTGTCCAAAGAAAGACACGCCTCTCCATTTTTGTTCCTTTTTACTTTTATGCATTGTTTGAACACAGCAGCTGCTGTTTACACTGTGTGAAATTTTTTGATTTGATGATGAATGCACCAATAGGCCCAAAATTGCTTGGATAAAAGTCTGGTTCCACTGATTTACATTAAAGTTCAATTAGGGCTGTGCCCTCTCCTGTAAACTTGCCTTTTTAGAGATACTCGTTTTTCTCTGGACAGTGACGATTCGCTGTGCAAACATAACTGCAGTGTCAGTGGTGTTAGGTTCGATCCTGATCCAAACCATTATTAACATTAAACGTTAAGTATGATGGTCAAAAAGTGTTATATGTGGGGGTGCTGTATGGGGATGGGTGGGGGAGTTCCAACAATTCCACTGCCCTGTGGCTGACAAGGGGCACAAAACATGATCAGAACATTAGGAATTTTTTTCAAACGATTGACTTTCTCATCATTAATAAAATATAATAAAAAGTTATCATTTACAATTTGTTTATAAAAGAACGACAGGAGAGAAAAGGAAGGGTAACAGTACGCCACCGAGTTTTTCACAAAGAGAGGTGAGTGTAGTCTGTGAGTGGTTAAAATGAACCTGTTAGCTCAGTGCTGAATGAAATAGGCTTCGTGTGCTCTACAAAAAGATGTTTTCTTCTTCAGAGAAAGTGACGTGTTTTCATTCTACTCCTCCTTAATGGACATTTGCACTGCTGTTTATTTTCTACATGCCATATATACTTAGTTGTTTTGTTATGTCATGCTAGCTAGCTAGTACGCTTGATCCGAGCAATCTGAGCACCGCTCCAGGCAAATGTACTCATTGCCCCCTAGAGTGTGTGTTTAGTAGCATGTGTCTATGTAGGTGTATCACTTCACTGATGGGTTAAATGCAGAAGACAAATTCCAAAAAATGGCTCTAAACTCTCTACTCAGAGGATGACTGGCCTCACCTGAAAAATCTAGTAGCAGTTATTGCTTCAGTTCTGTCCTTCAGACTTGTTTGTTATTTAAAGTTGTTTAAGTTGCATATAAATACGTTTATTTGAGATTATCTAACAACCTGGTCTTGTTTCAGGCATGTAGTTTGCATAGTGCTAATGCCATAAGTGGAGTCTGAGCTTCCATGCTTGTTAGCAACATGAGCATCACGTGTCTAGTGTAATGCTAAAGAAGTGGGTTTTGGACACCAGTCATGTCTTGGCTACATTTGAGGTAAGGAGTCTGGGTACGTTTGGCTGAACCGTTCCTTGGACTGAACCCTATTTACATCAGAGAGGAAGAAAACAGCAAAGTCGGACAAACCATCTGGAGGTTTACACTCACTTCTTCTTGCCTGTTTGGGTGCCCTGAGCTGCACAGGTGTAGTTTCCGATCTGACCGCCAAAGCGCACAGCCATGGCAATGTCACAGTCATCTACAGCAACCACAGCGACCTTCTCCTCTGATGGACCGTGAGGCAGGCCGAGACGTCCAATGTTGGGCTGGAGCACAAAAAAAAGATGGAGATTGATGTGTGTGTGGATCTAAAGGGCTTGTGATGTGGAATTTTGTCATTTTCCACTTTACTTAAATGTAGTCCTGAGTGCTTTCCTCTCCCCTGGCCTTCACAGCTGGGAATCCTGGATTTCAAAATCTTTTCAAAGCGATCTAAATCCCCACATGAAAATCCCAAAGACATCTCCAGGCGTATCCACTCTGGATGTGGGGGGTTTGTTTGGGTGGAGATAACAGGCCATGTTTGTTTCTAATCATTCAGACACAGCGTGAGGTGTCTGTTTACCACACTATGGAGCTGTGGCCTTGGCAGCTTGCCGTCTAATTGGATTAGGCCGGTGAACCAGTGGTGAAGAGCAGATACCAGTGAGAGAGAGGGGGAGAGAGAGAGAGAGCGCGTCACTCAGAGTCGGAACTCTCTGGAGACCTGAGTGGTTTCCACACCGCAGCAAAAATCTGCATTATCGGTCAGCAACACCCTTCCTCCAACCCAGAGCTATGGAGCTGTGCTCTTTCAACCTTCTTTTCAGCAGCATCAAAAATTTTCCTTTCTTTTCCCATTTTGTACGGCCTTGTGTGTGAACTTTGCAATTAACAATGCCAGAAGACAGACAATTTGTCATACGGTTGGAAGTGAGCTGTGTGAGTGATTTGCACAAAAAAAAAAACACTCAAATCTGCTTTCTGGACGACATAAAGCTAAAACAATAATGCGAATAAGCTAAAACAGCACCATTTTCAAAATAAAAGCCCAGGCTAGTCGAGTTCTGTTAGCTCAGTTTGCCCTACAGCACCAGAATTATGGTCATCATCTCAGCCCTGTAAAATGAAGAATACAGATGAGGTAAGATATATTCGGGATACAGATGATGGTAAATAGGTATCAGTTTAACTGGCCATTTACCTTAATGAAGTGTTGCCCAAACAACTGGCCCTATATTGAGGGTAACTGGAACTGATGAAACCCATTCTTTGTATATAAACGGTTTGACTGGATAATAAGACACGGCTTATCAATCAATCATTCCATCACCCATTACTTTCACCCAGAAATACACTGACCCTCATTTTCAGTGTAGCTGAGGATTTTCATTTTAGGGGATTGAAAAAGAAATGAAAATGACTTATCCTCTGGAAAACTAATTTAAAAGAAAGACCACATGAAACAATGAACAACAAGACAATCATTTCTTTTCATAAACAAAATGATAAGAGAATTAGAAGGGCAATTAATATTTCATTTATAAAGTGGTAAAAAAAATAACATGATAAACTAATAAGATTCCTGAGATTGCAACAGAGAATGATAAATAGGCAAACAAAATTTCAAATAGACAAAAAAAGCATTCTAGTAATTAGTAATAGGTAATTAAATAATATTGATTATGAGATAAAATAATAAAACTAATTTGCAGAAAATAAAAAACAAGGACTAAACAAAGACCATAAGAAATACTACCATATAAAAAAGCTCAGATTCATGGACATTCCGTGTACAGAATTATTTTAATTTTCCTTAACACGCAAATAGAAACCTCTCTGGACAAGTGGCAATCCTAATCAGACAGATGAGACCAGATTTACAGCAACAGGAATCCTGTAATCAAGCAGTAAGAGAAAAGACTGTAGGAGGGTAAGAACTATGAGAACCTGAGCTGGTGGGATTCTGCTTTACCTCTATTTGGAAATCAGAGCAGGACTGAGAAACAGGGAGGAGATGGGGAGGTGGCGGGTGTGAAAACATAATCACGGAAAGCAAATTCTTCAGATATGGACCTCTCTCCAAGTGTCAGTTAACTCCAATCTAAAACCCTGTAACTGCCAGCTTTCCGATCTGTATATAATCAGATTTGTAATGTGGAATCATTAACGATTTGAATGTCTGAGAGAGACTAGAGACAGATTACAGACAAAGCCACAAAAGGCCATCACTGACAGTTTACTCGAAATGATGTGATGCCTGTATCAGTGTGTATATAGATCAAAATATGCAGATGGGCTCTTACTGTGCTGTTATGAGAGAAGACATGTAGAACAATGTAAAGGACTGCAATGCAAGCAGACCACAGGACAAGCGTACATGGGAATCGGCAAACATTCCGTCATTAAAGGGAGTAGAAAACCCATGGAAGTAATCACTCTCCAATCTCTAACTGCCTGTTATTGTGGTGCCATGGTAGAAGTCATTTTGAAGCTGTGCAGCACCATAAAGGCACATGGTGTTCTTGTTTAAAGGTCTTTCCTCACATACATAGTTCAAATGTTTGGAATCTCTCATCATATTAATTAATGGTATTTCTTTCTTCAATAGAAGCACATAGAAATGGACTAGACAACAGGTGGGTGTTGTATTGAACAAAAAGTTAAAGTTTATGAAATTAAATAATAAAATTGTATGCGTGAATTAATTTCTTGTCAGGTTTTCATGCTTTGAGATTTGATCCTGTATCATGGACGCAGTGTAATGGTATTATTACTGTACTTTCAGTGCTATACAACTTTCCTGGTTATTATGAACTCTTTTACTTCATGTTTTACAGCTTTTAAACCAGTGCTGTATTAGAATCATGTTGAACATGCAGTACCTGTCAAAACTAAATCAAATAAAATCGATGAAATGAATTGTCTATATATATATATATATATATATATATATATATATATATATATATACAGGGGTTGGACAATGAAACTGAAACACCTGGTTTTAGACCACAATCATTTATTAGTATGGTGTAGGGCCTCCTTTTACGTCCAATACAGCGTGATTTGGGCAGCCGTGGTTTTATGTTTTTTGATACAATCCGGGTTAGCACCCGAACATCCCTTTCA
The DNA here is from genome assembly GCA_024036415.1 of Prochilodus magdalenae. NCBI lineage: Eukaryota > Metazoa > Chordata > Actinopteri > Characiformes > Prochilodontidae > Prochilodus > Prochilodus magdalenae. The sequence goes on from JAMWET010002378.1 coordinate 92,187, forward strand.
GACAGCTTCCTCTTGCGTCCACAGTTAATCCTGTTGGATGTGGTTCGTCCTTCTGGGTAGTATGCTGACATTACCCTGGATACCGTGGCTCTTGATACATCACAAAGACTTGCTGTCTTGGTCACAGATGCGCCAGCAAGACGTTCACCAACAATCTGTCCTCTTTTGAACTCTGGTATGTCACCCATAATGTTGTGTGCATTGCAGTATTTTGAGCAGAACTGTGCTCTTACCTGCTAACTGAACCTTCACACTCTGCTCTTACTGGTGCAATGTGCAGTTAATGAAGATTGGCCACCAGGCTGGTCCAATTTAGCCATAAAACCTCCCACTTCAGTTTCATTGTCCAACCCCTGTATGTATACTATACTGTATATTTTATCTGGATGCACTGAAAACCGTTTCACATGAAAGATAATTTATTGAAAAATGTGATGTTTGTTGTGTATTTAGTTTTGTTGAGTCTTTTTGGAGGACAAAATGTACACATCATGTCAATCAATATATACCAGTCAAAAGTTTAGAGACAGCTACTTATAGAAAGTGTCCTTATGTTTATATTAATGCGGTAGAATAAAAGTAAAGACTATAAAAACTATAAAATAGCCTTTATGGAATTATACAGTCCACCTTAAAAACTCTAAACAGCTTTTTTGTGTTCGAATTTTTTCTAATTCTGGACCAATTCTATTGGTCTGTCCATCATTTATTTTCACCTAACTGAAGGGGGAACTAGAGCTTTTAAACTGTGCCTAAAAAAGAGACACAAGTTTTTGTGCAACAAAATATATATTTAAGGTGCCAATATAGCCAAAATATAATGATGTTAATCATCAAGAGCATATCAGGATGTTTATATACATCTCATTAGCTGGAACTGTTGAGTTTAGGCCTGTAGATTCTCCAAACACATCCATTTAGTTGGGTGTGACTAAACTTTTGACTGGTGCTGTACTGTTGTAACGTCTCTTAAAGGACTTCTATATAATCCAATACGGTGATTTCCACATGGGAAACAGTGAAATCCCCCTACCGTTTTCTGCATGTCCTCCCTATGCACAACAGGACCACCACAGATTGGCAAGCCAGGGGCCTCCTTCTACATACACCCACCAACACACTGTTCAGTCTGGCACTATAGTGCTCCTTAACAGGCTTGAAGGACAATGGAAGTAGCTAAACTCAGCAATACGCCCCAGCAGACATCCAAATGACTGGTGCATTGCTTTGAATTGGAGGGTGGGGGGCTGGGAGGGTGCAATTACATCTATCCCTTCCAGTGAGAACCCTCGACTAGAGACAGACATGAAGCAGCTGGAGGTTAAGTCTGAAAAAGGGCCAAACCTGCAGAACAAAAAAGGGCTTTCCTCTCAAAGGTCTGCGAGGGGCTCTTTAGAACCGCCACGGCTTTATATGACATAAACCATTCCTCAGCTGACCCACTGCTGCACAGCCGACTCCTGCTTTATGTCTGCAACCTTTTACTGAAGCTCTTCAGCAAACCAGGGAGGGATGAGGGTCTCTGTTTGGCCGACGATGTAAATGAAATACGATCATCAGGGCATGCTAAGTGCTTCTGTTTACATCAAACCCAATCGGATATTAACCATAATGAGAGGGTGCAGGTTCAGCTGTCAGACCACAGGAATTCTGCTCCAATGTTAAATACACACCAGAACCCAGGTTTCCATAAAGACAGCTCAGATGCTGAGTGCACATAGGGATAATACGGGTGGAGGTAAGAGATCTGTTTACATACTTTATTGGGAGAACCAGACTCCCATTAAAGGCGGTGCTCTGATGTATAGGGCCAAATACAACCGACGAATATGACCAGCGCAAATGTAACTCGATGCAGCCACAATGCTCATTGCACTAATAATGTTGACTGCACGTGGGACCCCCCACTAACTGCATACTTCTTTAAAGTCACAAAGTTTAAAGCGTGGTGTTGACAGAAGATGCAGTATATAGCATGTACAAGCTCTATGGAGCAAAAACGAGTCCCCTCTGACTGAAGTGCACCTTCAGCATGTAATACCTCCACAAGCACAAATAACAGCTGTGGTTGGATTTGGCATGGACTGGACAAGTTTCTGGATGTAGACCACATCAATGAATTTAGATTTTTTTATTTTACTGATTTTCTCTTTTCACTATGAAGGTCACTTAGGGTCTTTTATTTTTTACTCCCTCTTTTGTGCAAGCATGCCAAAATAAAAGACCTTTGAGTAAGTAAGAATGTGCGGTACAGGAGTAAACAAACATAAACTAACATCATGGCAACACAAGTAGTCGGATATATAGACGGTCGTACCACCTGAACTTTTCAGAGGCAAAAAATAAAAACTAAAATGAATTGTATACATTATATATTAATCTGAGTAATTTATATGGATGCAGCGAAAATTGTTTAATATAAAGGATGTATTATTGGACAATTTGATGTTTGTCTTGAAATCATTATATTATTTTGGGGGAATAAATTAATATGGACACCAAAGATACCCATGTTGTCAACGATCATCTATATACAGTGTCTGTCAAAAGTTTGGACACGGCTACTCATAGACAGTTTCCTTGTTTTGAGCTTAACACTTCAATTTAGGATGAAACTGAAGACATCAAACTATATAACAGCACTCATTGAATTATTCAGTCCACCTTAAAAACCTCCAAAATGAAACTTTACAGGAGGCTGATATAACAAGATTAGTATCTAAGCGGTTTTGGGCCAATCCTATCGGTCTATCCGTCATGAATACTCAGTAAACTAGAGATTTTAAACTGTGCAAAAAAGAGAAAAGCTCTTAC
>JAMWET010002378.1:100000-305000 GCA_024036415.1 Prochilodus magdalenae
CTCTTTAGGAATCTGATAATATCACATTTCCACTGTGGGAACCTCAATCTTGGTCACTATTAAACCACTACAGTTAGTACACATGGTATATAGTATCACAGGTATTTGCTAGTATGCGTCCAGGTGGTTGCTATGATCTCCCAGGTAGTTGCTATGGTGTTGCTAGGGGGGTTGTGTGCTGGTTATTATGGTCTTTCATAAATTTGCTAGCATGTTGCTAGAAGATTACTATGGTCTTATAGGTTGTTGATATATGGTTGTTATGGTATCCCATGTGGTTGCTATTGTATCTCAGATGGTTACTAGAGTGTTGCTAGGAGGTTGCTATGGTGTCCCAGGAGATCGCTGGGTTTTGATAGGTTGGTGCTAGCATGCTGCAAGTAGCTTACTATGGTCTCCCATGAGGTTGCTTGCATGTTTCCTACATGCAATGCAACATTTCACGCAGCCTAGGTACTGTATCGCATTAGAGTTTACAACGTTTAAACACATAACACTAACACTGCATTGTCCATATGGCTCTCAAAATGATGAAGGTGCTATAAATACCAGTGACGGGATCCCTAGATTGAGAAGAGGTGGTAGAGTGCAGGAGATCGCTGGGTTTTGATAGGTGGGTGCTAGCATGCTGCAAGTAGCTTATTATGGTCTCCATGTGTGGAAAATGGGTGATTGTATTTGGTCGTGCCAAAGAACAGGAAGGAAGTAGCTGAATCTTCAGGTGTATGGAAGCGTACGGTCATACGGGTCTACCAGCAGTGGCTAAAATCCCAGTCTACAGGAAACTCTCCTCAGAATTGTGCCAGAGAAGGCATGCACCACATCTGGCCCAGTAATGTAAGAGTGGCTGAACACTGATGTAACCCAGTCTGAGTTTCCCTCTTCACTGACCTCTGACACAATAGTGTTTGTAACCTTCACCGCTTTGCTTCCTACAGAGACGGTATTTCCTTGACCCTGTCCAGTTCTCAGAGTTCTCAGCTGTTGGTCTCAGCCAGTTGTTGATTATGCTTGACAGGTGACAGCTCTCCAAGCTTCGCTGTCCTACTTCTTCATTCATGGTCTCTAATTTACTGGACAAAAGGTCCATTAAACCTCTAAAATCTCCTCCTCTGGCCTTCTGCATTTGCAAAGGTGCACTTGTCATGAAACAAACATGGTTAAAGCATCACAGATGTGGCGGCCGGAAGCAACTTCTATATTACTGTATAGCTGCTTGTATTATGATAATAACACACAGTAAACGAACGTCAGTTCAGACCAGAGGAAATCATTACTGTAGTGTAACGTCATGTGGTAAACGTTCAACAGAGAGTAAAATAAGCCCATGGTCTAACAAAAGACTTGTTCACTAGCTCACAGCTATGAAACATGACACATGATGTATTACACAAACTCGCACGGAGGACGTGTAATCTGAGGGTCTTAAGACTGAGCAGGATCAAAGAAACAGAAAGACAAGCTGTATCTTCTGAGGGACTTCAGTAAGAAGAGTTGTAGACTCTCAAATAGATCACATGCTCTTCTTTCATATACTGCTCAAGTCTGGAAACATGCATTCTCCCGGTCACTGCAACAGCACGTAGGACTAAAGGACCTTTGAAAGTAAAAAGAAACTCCCCAGTGATGATGTAATAACTACAGATGACTGTTCATCTTTTTGCAATTACTGACCTACAGTTAGAACACATACGGTCACTGTCCAAACATGTATCTTCATTTCTGATGATTTTATGCATCATTTGAACAGCAGCTGCTGTTTACACTGTGTAAAAACGCCGTGATGAATGGACCAACATAACTGGCCCAAAATCGCTTTATATTTGAAGGACCTCAATTGTTCTCACAGTGCTGTATTAAAGACGCACTGATAAATTCTTGATACGATGTAGTTAAAGACTGTCCTGGATTACTATGGATAGAGGCTCATTTGTAGTTTGGCTTGTACAAGATGGCTTGTGTCATCACAACATGGAACAATTACCAAGTGACAATATATCATACAGATTTTTAAAATATCGTCGCTGTAGTATCTTCAACATGGAAACCTTACAGGAGACTTAACTGTAATGTAAGTCAGTGGAACCAGACTTTTCCCCAAGCAATTCTAAGTCATTTCTGTTGGTCTATTCATCATGAAATTACCACACAGTGTAAACGACAGCTGCTGAAATGTTGCATACAATTAAAAATCGACAAAAATGGAGATAGTTAGTATGTAGATCCATTATTAGAATAAATACAAATAATTTTAATGCAATAAACACTTTATATATGTCAAAGCATTCGCTTGAGCATTTCCAAATATTTGCTTGAGGCATTATTTGCAGTCATCTATTAGTTTTATAGTTATATTTAAATATCTAGATTAGTATTAAAGGGCCTTAAAGATTAATTTTAAAGGGACTTATAATATTATGACATCATCACTTCATATTGTCTGGTTTTATAAACCCCAAACAGTCATTATTAATGTAACATATTTTACTAATTTTATTCCTTAGAACTAAACAGGCTGTTTTTGTTCATGTGTCTTTAAGAAATATATAAAGAAGCTTTGCTCTAATTGGCTGTCCTGTATTGTGCCTGTAATGAGCTGAAACACTTTGTCTAGTTTGATTGTGAATAGGCAGGGTCAAGCAGCTTTGAATAGGTGGATATATTGGTTTTTGTGATGTCAGAAAAACACTGACTTCAAAACGGCCTGTTTCTACAGTGTGTATATATGAACACTCTGGACTAAAATTTACAGACATTCAGAGGAAATCAGGAACCAAACCTTCATTCTTCTAAACAACTCTTAGGACATATGATACATTTCCCTGCATTTGAGATATAAAAAAATAAATAAATAAAATAAAATAAAATAAAATAAAATAAAATAAAATAAAATAAAATATACATACATACATACATACATACATACATACATACATACATACATGAATAAATAAATAAAATTTAATAAAATAAAGTATAACTGTCTGCCTGTCTAGCTATCTGAAGGTGGCTAGAAACCCGAGATGTGTTTTAGAGACTCCTGTAGTGAATTCCAGCTGGTGCACTGTAGTTAAAGCAGATTTTCCCAGTTCAGTAAAAACTCTAGGGATCTGACAGGTCACTAGAGCAAATCTGGTAATTACTGTTGTTCACTGAAATCATAGAAGACATGTAATCTGGTATATGGCTGGAGACAGATTTATAAATAAAGGTAAGAAAGGTACAGGTGTTTTTCCTGTTGTGCTGCTAGTGAGGACAAACCAACATATCACAGCACCCCTCTTCAATCTTTCACTTGAAGCACAATGTTTTCCACAACTCATTCTGCCCCAGCACCACAGTACCACACATCTCTGATATGAATGGCATTGCAGTGTCCCATTAATAATCATGGAAATGATGTGAATATGAGGTTTTTACCTTGTTGTAGTAGTGCAGCCACACCGTGTGCCACTGCCCATCACTCACTCCCGCCGGTATGAAAGGTGATACAGTGGTCTTACTCTCTCCTGTGCAGGACAGACACAGAACAGGTGACTGTTTACAGGGAAAGACTTTCCATTACATTTCAGAAGACGCTGCCATATCCAAAAAAAAACACTGCGTCTACATCCATACACATACAGCAAATCCTGTCAACATACATTATTTCTAAAGTGTGATAAAGCCAGATTCAGCATTTATCAAAGTAGCTGTTGGTGTTCTTGGAACAGGCGACTGGCCACCACGGAGCCCAAACCTCAGTATTCAATGTGTTTTAAAGGACTTGGATTATCCAAAGAAGAAAATCCAATTAATTTCAAGACTGAACTATTTAAAGGCTTCAGGGTGAGGTACAGTTTAATACAGTACATGTTTCCTGCATGTAGCTCGTACTTTTCCATATATTGGAAATGGAATTTCAATTACCACATGGATGCGGAGTCCTGAGCCAGGTTTTGTAGTGACCTAAAATATGTGCCGCTGAGATAATACTTTAGCTGAGATAACCCTTTTGTCTGCAAAGTTGCAAAATGATTACAGCTCATTAACATAAAATCAGTGATGGACAGTAACTGTGAGTACATGTCATTGATTTCTGTACTGTAAGCAGTGCGTTGGGTGTATGTGTGGTGTATATGTTGGTGTGTCTGTACTGAAGTGTCTCCATACAGGGGGACTTTGTATTTTAACTCCACAGGATTTTAAAGTCTAACGTCTTACTGTTTATTCCACAACACTACGGCCAAATCTGTTCTTCTTTTTGGCTCACGTGTGCAGAAAAACATAACATGTGAAATTATAGAGGTGTGAAGTGAGCCCACCAATCAGGATACAGTGTGGTCACTTTGTTTTGAGCTTGGTTCTCCTTCAGTGTTCTGTGCTGATGATGATTTGAATAGACAGCAGTGTCAGACTAATGAATGACCTTCTATTAAAGATGGGTGGACTGAGAGACACTAGAGTCTCTTCACCTACACTGAGCTGATTAAGAGTCTTGTTCTATAGATGATAATAGGACATTAGAGCTATAATAAATCATGCTACTGTTACTCTCCATACTTAAGTACATTTGAAGGTAAATACTTTAGTACATTTACTCCAGTGGAGGTTTAAAGGGAGGAACTTACCTATTTTACCTGGGTATCTCTATTTGTGTACTTCATTCACCTCTGATAAAAATATCCTGAGTGGCGTACCACCGCTGAAACTGGGTATAATCATGTGCTATGAAAACAACTTCCAAATAAATCTGACAGTGCTTCACAGGAAAGTCTTTTAAGCTGCTAAACTCCTAGCACTCGCCAAACCAATAAAACAGTCCAGTGGCAAACAGCGGAACTCACTGGGAGCACTGTAATATTGATGGCGCTCTTCCAGTTCAGTGGACTCAACAAGTGAATAATTATAGAGAAGATAATGACAGTCCTAGACCTCCCATGAGGAGGAGAACTCCTTAATCAAGTCCCATCCCCACACTGTAAAGTCTGCACTGATATTTTCTTTTCTCTTCTACATCATTATCTTGAGCAATGATCGTGGAAGGGGCTTGACCTTTGACCTCTCTGGAGTTATCATTCACCAGAAGGCCCTGTTGTTCAAATTCCTTCATGCCTAGACGGTGAGATGATGTTGAGGAAACACCTTTCAGTGCTTTTAACAGTGCGCTACTGTCCAAGTTAACGCATGTAAGATGCGTGGAATTCACCAATTCACACTCAAGGACAGTGCGGTGACACATTCCACTGTTCCCTTTCCTTTGGAAACAAGTCCCAGTGTTAAAGAGACAGGAGGAGCATTCGGAGGCATGTTGACTACACGCCAACCCAGGAGGGCCGGAGTGAAAGGGTTAGAAAAACAAAAAGACAGGTAGATAGAGGATGTGTGTTTCGGTGCTCTTTGGCCAGCTGCTTCCTTTGGCACAAGGCCCACACACAGATACGTGCTAACGCTCCGAGCCAAGGCACTCATAAAAACGAGGGAAAATACTCCGCTCTCTGTGCCTGTGTAAATTCCCTCTGACTTTGTAGAGGGATTTTGGTGCTTTAATCATTTGCTTAGAATCAAAGGAACCCTGGCTATCACCACACACTGACCCCTTAAATGGCCAGAAGATCCAATCTCTTATTACCCGCACTGCAGTACATGGAGTTACGGAACAATGCTTAAGTACTATTTGGATGGGGCTCGTTTTCCATGAGGGAGGTGGGGTGATGCCAGTTTACCACAGGACTTCTGTAATGGTAAGTGTGGAACAGTAGGCCAAGACATATTTAGCCTAGGAGTTCCCAGCCCCTTGCGCAACTCCTCATTTGTGAGGCACAGGGTTTAAAAGAGTGATGGAAAGGTCACTGATGAAGAGATTGCACATATGCTAACACATAACAAAGCTCTCGTCCACCACAGAAATCTCTACAGGAGTGTAATTTTGCTCAATAAGGCATGTACTGTAGCCACGTCATAGCATATTGTGCCCATATATAGCTGGAGAGTCCAGCATGTGCGGAAGGTTCGTACCTCCAACTAACTTACACTCTACAAGGCTGTGCAAAAACTGGCAGCAAGTTTTTCAGCAGCACCTGCAATATTTTCACCTACTTCATGGGCAGTGTTTCCCACAACTGTATATGTAGGATTAAGAGGCGCACATTTACATTTTACCACAAACACAGACATTTAGGCCTGTGCAGCAGTTTGGTACATACCATACATCCAGTGTTTCCCTGAAACTGATGCCAACGCTAAGGACACTAGCAATAACCCGGCTTCTGAATCAGCCACAGACTCATATTCACTCACCAGCAGAAAAGGTGAGTTGGATCTGCTCCTCCACAATCTCCACAGCAATGAAGTCGTGCTTTTCATTGAATCTGCCATTATAGAGTAAAAGTGCATTTCTCTCTCTAGTGGCAAACCTGCAGGACAACAGTTTTGACTTCCATTAGCTTCATAGACACATACTTCCATTAGCTTCATAGACACATACATTTACATTTGTGGCATTTAGCTGACACTCTTATCCAGAGCGACTTACAAGGTTAATGATTACAGGTGGGCCAATGTAGTGTTAGGAGTCTTGCCCAAGGACTCTTATTGGTGTAGCACAGCATAGTCACCCAGACTGGGATGTGAACCCCAGTCTCCCACATGTAGAGGTGGCACCCTGAGTAGTGGTGTAACCCACTGAGCTACACCAACCAACCACATACTTCCATTAGCTTCATAGACACAAACTTCCATTAGCTTCATAGACACATACTTCCATTAGCTTCATAGACACATACTTCCATTAGCTTCATAGACACATACTTCCATTAGCTTCATAGATACATACTTCCATTAGCTTCATAGACACATAGTTCCTAGCACAGTACAGGATATATGGAATATTATTAGGGAGTCATTTGATTCTCGGTTGCATAACCATGGAACGCAATGCACTAACACCACCGATGGCATTTTGTGTGGTTTACAGACACATAGGATGGGCTTGAGGGAGGGAAAAGAGAGGGAAGGGGAAAAGGAAGTGAGAGAAAGATAAAAACGCAAGGAGAACAAAGCACACTATTAAGGTAATGAGGAGGGAATGGAGGGAGAAGTCATTGGGGGAAATCAGACCCACAGGTGTTTGCCAACCTGCACTTAGCTCAGTTAGTAGGGAAGGCAGATAGGGAGAGGTGTCAAATAGCACATGGCACGAGGGCAGACTGACAGGAAGTCGGAACAAAGATCCCCGCCGCGTGCTACGTCCTGTTTGCATGTTTGCCATGGAGATGACTGATGGGAACGCGTAGAGGTGGTGTGTCTAACTTTTACACCTTAGGGACGTGAAGCAGATCTGCGGGGACATGGGGGTGTGGTGATGACGCTGAAACTGCACCATGCTATGACTCCCGTGTCAACTAATGCAGTCAAGCGTGCCATGTTTGTCCATGTGGGGCATTACTGCAGAGTTGCTGGATCCTTCAGCTGTTTCAGCTTTGGAACATTTCACTGGATAACAATAAAGCAGCTTTAGTACTGTGAAGCTTTCAGGCAACTGGTTGCATGCTTCATGCAACTGTTTCACTGATTGTTTCACAGACTTGAAGCGGACACTTTATAACTTAAAGACAGTTTAGGTTATGTAGGTTTTAAGCAACTAAAGTTTAATTGAAGCTTCACAGTGTAAAGCCAGTTTGATATAGTGCTTTAGGATATGTGGGGTTTAAAGATGTGCTGCAGTGATCTCTATGCAACCATACACCCATGAAAACCCAGTTCTGACAAAAATGACAACCATTCAAAAGTTTGGAATCTTTGTTGTCAACACTATGAAGCCAATCTGGCTACAGATTAATTCATAACCTTATTTTAATATGCAAGTCTATTTCTTTAGCATTTACAAATAATTTATAGGAAACTAAATCAGGAAGTTTGGATGTGTCGAGAATGGTCCATAGCCGTAGTTGACTGAAAATGAATGAAGTCATATTACTACTCAAAAAATCTCATCACATTTAAAAGGGGATCAAATCTCAAAGCTGATTATTGTAAATAGGTAGGTGCAGTACACATGCAATCACTGTTACCAAAATAGGTAGTGAATAGTGAATAAACTGTCTGCTTACTTAATCTAAAGTTATTACTGTGTAAAGTATAACAGAACTTGTTATCCTATGTGAATCTAAACAGCAGTGTGCATTCATTATCATAAAAGAAAAATCTACTGTGCCGCTGAGGATTTATTACTACTGTAGTAAGAGATAATATTGAACACTGATACTTTAAAATAACCAAGTCCACTTTTTAAAGATTAGTTTAGGTAAGAATTGTAAAGTAGTTTAAATACTCATTACTGTATGTACTATCTGCAATTACAAAGGAAAAAATGGCTTGCACTTGCTGGTAATTAACAGCATAACTTACAAAACCTTATGCACTAATACCATTAATCAAGATGAAGATCTTTTACTTCTTTTAATGAATTATCTCTTGCTAAATGTATTTCTCCCAGGGACCGCCTTACCTAGGATGCATGTAGATATACATCAGTACATTAATTAGCAGATCATTAGCCGAACTGCATAGGTACTGCTAATTATACTCAATATTAAATCCACTAGAAGAATATTGTAATATATTAAAACACCTCCTTTAATTTACTTTGTAGTTCTACAAAGTTACAGACTGTAGTCCATCAGCTTCTGGGGGTCAGGACCCGCACAGGACCCCACAGGACAGGTATTATGTGGGTGGAGGATCATTCTCTGCAATGCAGTGAGACTGACGTAGTGGTGATGTGCAGTACTTAGTGGTAACGTCGCAAATAGTTCCCTAAAAAATGAATTATAGTAATAAATGATTAATTAACAGTATTAATGACCCTCATTCATGACCCATAATGTTTCAGTCTATCTTTACATTCAGTGTGACACAACAAGAGTCTCTGGGTTTCCATAGAGAGGGAGGAGTTACCGTGACCGTTAGCTTGACGAAACGACTCCCAGCAGTACTCACTTAAAAGACAGGGTGAAGTGAAACCTTTGCCTGAGGCCCCTGAAGGTGATGAAGGCATGTCCAGGGAAGCTGCGTGTGGTCATCTGGCAGTAGGGCTTTTCAAACTCTCCTTCTGGGCACTGGCACATGAACCCCCCCACCAGCAGGTCAACACAGCGGGCTCCGTTCTTACACACTCCGGACACACAGCGACCAGAGCGAGAATTCACCTCGCAGTTCTCTCCTGGAACGAAAACAGCAAGACAAAATGTGCCGACACGTTAGGATTCCTCAGCCCGGGCCAAGATACACTACAGCGTGTATTCGGTTCAGATCTGCACATTAATACTCAAGAGCTTGGCAAAAGTGATGACACTTAATGGAAACAATTAATCTTAATATCAGCAGTGCTTCATTCGTTTGTTTACAAGCGCCCCCACACACAGTAAATTACTTAGTCTGCACAGCAGTGAAAAATCTTTTTTCCCACAGGCCTACATGAAAAGCACAACAGGCCAACCTATTATTTATATTAGGAACTTTCGTCGCTGTGTAAATTACAGATCCATCACACGCATTGCCGCAAAGGCCTGGGGAGGGTACGTGTCACGCCGGCTGGGAAACAAAAGAGAAACCCAGGGAAAACAGACACAGAGGCCAAAACATGGCTGCAAAGTGGAGCGTTCCTTTAAACATGAGAAAACAAAACTGAACTGAGGCCTGCTAAGAGTTCCAACCCTCTCACTGCAGCCAGGCTTCTCTCTCCAAAGCTCTCTCCTCCACTGCCTCAGGTTTTCACCCAGAAAGAACCAGCCGACAGGAAAGAAACTTGGTGGGTGTGTTTGACATCGCAAAACATGCAAATGATTCAAGTATCACATTAAAGTGACGTGAGCAAGGACCGGCCTTATCGCTGTACCTGACCCTGCAGCCAACATTGAAGGCATTGAACAAGCAGTGATGCCCTCCATGAGTCACCCTGTTAGTGCCAGCACTGTTTTGGTGGAGACGACCAACAATTCCTTGTGTGGCGGCACCGTGCTCCGCACCTAGGTGAACAGTTTGTTGTCATGCGTCACACGTCCAGAAGGCTTTGAGAGAGAGGTCTAAATTCGAGATTTTGTAAGTGCAAGCAACAGACAACCTTACGATAAATATATCTCTCTCAAATACAGCTTAGTCTTTATTAACCAATAACCAATTATAACGAACAGTTTGTTGTCGTGCGTCATGTGTCCTGAAGGCTCTGAGAGAGAGGTCGAAATTTGCGCTTTGTAGGGGTGTAATAATATCCCTGCAGATTTCTCACAAAAACTGAAAGCAAGCTGTAATAAAGATAAAGAGTGGACTCTCAGAGTGATATGTCACTAGACACAGATAAAACTGTCTTCTGTTTGTGTTTCTAATAAATACATTTTCTTCTGACCTTTTTCCCAGATGCTGATGTAAATTACTGTTTTGACTGGAAAGCAACATGTGGTCTCTGATTTTTGCACAGTACTGTAGTTTGTGGTTTTGGTGGTAGTGAGAATGTGCAATTGGCCCCGTTATAAAAATAAAGTACCAGTCAAAAGCTTAGACACAGCTACTCATAGAAGGTTCTCCTTCTCTCTCCCATGTTTATCTTAATGCTTACGGACATCAAACTATAAAATAGCACTCATGGAATTACACAGTCCACCTTAAAAAGCTCCAAAGTGAAACTTTACAGGAGGATAAACAGCTTTCTTAACCTGCAGTGGCAGCTGATAGAACAAGGTTTATTTCTAAGGAGTTCTGGAGCAATTCTTTTGGTCTGTCCATCCTAAATATTCATTAACTGAAAGGGAAACTAGAGCTTTTACACTGAGACAATTTTTTAACCCAACAAATCATATATTAGGTGGAGATACGGCCAAAATTACAGTACTGTGATCAAGAGTATATGTGGTATATCAGGATATGTATTGTTTCAGATATATCATCAGTTGGAGCTGTTAGGTTTAGGTCTGTCTTTAGTCCTGTCTAGAGTCTAGAGTCTGTCTAGAGTCTTTAAGATCACCGACAGCATCAATTTAGTTGGGTGAGTCTAAAATATTGACTGGTACTGTATGTCATGTGGTGGTCCCTACAACAGGCTACAGTGCAGTTATTACTCAAACACCATGTCATTTTTTCTACCCTCAGGGTGTCCGAACACACACCACATTCACCGCTGTGTTCAGTGACCCGAACTAACCTTTGCTCCTAATCTAACCATACCAGCACACTGCCCTAAGGCGCGGGACAATGGGAACACCCTGGTGGTCTGGAGGACACCTGCCAGACCCCAACCGAACCATTCTGGAAGCTGAAATCTCTGAAAAAGTGATGACAGCTCGCAAATGGAGGGTGATGCCGGCTGAGATTACATCGTTGCAGTTTTTGTTCTCCTGCGAGTCTCTGAGGATTCCTACGGCTTTGTTATTTGGTATGTTGATCAGATTTAAGATAATGTTTGATGAGAGAAAATCCAGGTGCGAGATAAAAGAGCTTTCACGCTGTGATGTAGCTTCACTGGAAATAGTTATTTTTGGTTTGCTTAGGGATGCGTGTGGGTGCGCGTCGGTAAAAGCTTCTACTGCCACATTCACTTAAATACGGGACGTCGTAAGTGCAAGCAACAGACAACCTTATGATCTCTCTCTCTCTCTCTCTCTCTCTCTCTCTGTCTCTCTCAAATACAGCTTAGTCTTTTTAGCCAATAGTCAATTATAACACTGTACTTTAAATGCTTGTAGTAGTCTACCAGGAATAATCATCAGGCGTTTTAATGTATAATCACTCAACATAGTGTTTTTATGAGCCTGAACTGTTAATGTTCATTGATACGTTAAATAAGCCAAATCAGATTGGACTTTGTAGGGGTTAATCAGACTATTTACTTTACATCCAACTTCCAGGCTCAAAAAGATGATTTAGCTCAATATTTCAGTCTCAGGTGTAAAATCAACATTATGCTGATGAAGGTATGAGGACAATAGTAGATCATTCACTCAGTCAGCTCTCTAAATTTCTCTCAAAGCTCTCACAATCATCAGATCCATCCACTAAATGTACATGGTCCAAAGCATAATCCACCAGCGAGGTCTCAAAATTCCACATATTCATTCATTTACTCATCTTTAAAATCTTTTATCCTTATAAGTCATCAGGTATTTTTGGAGACTATCCCAGAGCTCACTGGGCAGAAGGCTGGAGACACGCCGGACAGAACACCAGTCCATTGCAGAATCTGACATAGGGTAGCTTTAACTACAGTGTTGGTTAAATGAAGAACAACTGCTACTATTACAGTCAATAGAAACATGAGCAACTGTTTTTATACACCAGAGCCACATTCAGATCAGCTAAAGATCAATTGTTTTCAATCTATCTGGTGGATCAATGTTCAGTTTAAGATGTGGACCAGGATATGGTTATGGACCAGGTTGTAGGTTAGAGTTGGGTTTTAGCTTGTAGTAAAGGTTAGGGATAAGATTATGGTGGGGCTTTAAAAAGTGGAGTTGAATAGTAGAATATAGAATGTTAAGTGTCTACAAAGCTCTGAAAGTGTACATATAAAGTGTTACTGTGGCAGCTACTGCTAAAACATCAGCCTCCAGGGGACCATATCGTCGCTGTCCAAAGAAAAACAGGTATCTCCAAAATGACAACTTTACAGGAGAGTCCAAAAACCTCATTTAATTTGAACAGAAGTCAATGGAACCAGACGTCTTTTCAAGCAGTTTTGGTCTGTTTCTGTTGGTCTGTTCTTCATGAAATTCACACACACTGTAAACAGCAGCTCATGTGATCAAATGATGCATAAAAGTAAAAATCAACAAAAATGGAGATACATGTTTTTCTTTGGACATCGACGATATGGCCTAACCCAGTCATGAGAAATCCAGTAAGGTCATCATTCAGATCAGTAATTTGATTATTGCTTAATTTTATTACTTAAACATTATGTAATATACATTTTGACCAGATTTTATAACCAAGAAGATCATATACTGTGGGTACCACATAAAGCCCATGTTGAAGTTCTTCCAGACTACTGGTCTAACGCAATGCACCCCAATAGTACGCCGGTATTCAGAGGGCCAGCTCAATGGCCTGCCTATTGTTTTCCTGTCATTACTTTGCCATGATATGTGCCCTGAGCAACTATGTGTGTTGGGATCTACAGAACAAGTTTCAAGGAGGTAATGACCCAAATGCCTGCTAGATAATCCCTCATTTCAGTGGAATTACAGGGATATATTACGCTGTAATGAGAGAAACCCAAAGCAGGAACTACAGAGGCCACTGTCAACACCTTCGGTTATGACCACAGACTACCTGAGGGCTCGAGGGGGGCACAGGTTCAATGTTCTTTACAGTAGTGCAGAAACCTGAATCCATGGCGAAAGGAGCTGTCAAAGTGGGTGAGGGACCCAGAGAAGGATCTGTGATACTCGTGTTAAAGGAAGACGTGCCCATTACTGATGTCAAACAGTTCTCTATGAATAGTTGAGCTCAAAGGAGAGGCCGTCAAGCTTCATGTTTCTACAGTGTCGGGCCTAATGAGGCTTTGACAAGGAGAGCAACTGAGAAGGTGGCAAACAGTTTGTTCAGCTGCCTTCAGTGTAAGCAAACGATCATCCTCTAACCTCAATCATGCTAATGTGATATTTTGGTGAAGAATGTATCCATTTTGGTCTTTAGCCAAACATAGCTGACTATCCCAGATGTGCTTGGTGTTCAAAATGTGCTTTATGCCGGAGCTACAAGAATTAGCATGATGCAAACCAACTTGCCTAAATGATCTCACCCTGAAGAGCCTCCTGGGCTGTACAGGCTTGCACCTGTGATTCCTGATGCTTTATGACACAGTAATAAATTGACAAAAAGTATGTGGAGTTTAGAGAACAAGTTCATTTATGTTGGGTTTAATAAATGTGATATTAATGTAGCATTTTACCCAACACCTTGTAATATTCAGTAAAACAGCAGCCCAGATTTTCCCAATGAGTCCAATGCCGATTTGTTTTACACCACTCCAGTCGACACATGGCATTGCACATAGTGATCTTAGGTTTATGTGCAGCTGCTCAACCAGGAAAACCCATTTCAGGAAGTACCCAACACACAGTTCTTGTGCTGATGTTGCTTCCAGAGGCAGCTTGGAACTTCAGTACTTGGCAATCCTGCTCTGTGAGCTTGAATTGTTTGCTGGGAGACTGGGAGAGACCTAACAGGGCACAAATGGCATGTACTAACTTCTATAATGCGTCACTAAGGTCTTCAGTATGAACTTTCAGTTTGACCCATTCTATGATGTTTTTCTATGGAGACTGCAAGGCTTGATTTAGTACACCTGTTAGCAATGAGTGTGACTTCAACATTCATATATATGCTAGGCTATCTGATATGGTCATAGCATACAACATTATTCTTTGCACTCTTCGTTTCACTTTATACTTGTACTGGAACACCATTATACCCCATTGTACCTTATACTTGTACACCATTATCCCATCCCAGCTGACTGATAAGCTCCACACTCTTGGACTGACACCCTCTCTGTGTAACTGGGTGCTGGATTTCCTGACAGGCAGACCACAGTCTGTCAGGATTGGAAACCATACTTCTAGCACACAGATCATAAACACAGAGGCTCCCCAAGGCTGTGTTTTAAGTCCCATGCTATATATGCTGATCACTGGGGGTGACGAGACAGCCTATAGGATGGAGGTTGCAAATCTGGTGGCATGGTGTCAGGTAAATAATCTCTTCTTAAATGTTGACAAGACAAATGAGATGATCCTTTGGACTATCTGGGATTAGCAGAGCAGCACAAACTACTGCCGGGTTATCAGAGGGCAGTAGAGAGAGTGGGCACCTTTAAATTTCTTGGCATAAGCATCACTGAAGATCTCACCTGGTCACACAATACTACACAACTGATCAAAAAGGCACAACGATGACTGCATTTCCTGCGAAGACTTAGGAAAACTTGCATGGCAGCCAGAATTCTGAGGAATTTCTACATGTGCATAATTGAAAGTATTCTCACCAGCTCCATTACAGTCTGGTTTAGAAACGGCTCTGTCCAGGACAGCAAGTGTCTGCAATAGGTGGTCTGCACTTTTTGCACATACCCTGGCGATTCAGTTTATCACTTCTATATAGTGTCTGTATATGACAATATACTCTTAAATCTTGACTCTTAAATCTGGAACTTGAACTTAGAACACCCAAACTTCATAACTAGGTCCCCACATACGGTTGTATACTATTGTATTGAAGAGGTCCTTAAGTTTTGTGTCTCCGCCAAGACAATTCATCATATGTGGAATCCCAACTATCAATATACAATGGGTTGTATATATATATACATATATATACTGTACATGATACATGATGTACATGCTGGGTATTACTCTCCTTACGCCATAAACTATGTACTGTCTGGCCTGGGGGATCTCAAGTGAAACCTTAACCAACAGATCCTCCTTGTTGAGAGAAACACAGATTATTAATTTAGGAAGGAAAAGCAAAAAACGAAGAGATTAAAAAAACACCTCACCTGTAAAATCCTCCAGGCACTCACAGGTGTATCCTCCCTCACGACTGCGGCACCGGCCGTTGTTTTTGCATGGAGCTGAATAGCATAGGTCTATCTCAGTCTCACAGTAGTCTCCAGTGAAGCCGTCAGGACATCGGCACCGCAGGCCATTCACAGGGTGGATGGGCCTGAACAGCAGCGTGTTGGAGGCCACAAAAGGGGTGGAGCTGTCAAACTTCAGCACTGACACACACTTCATGTAGTTCTCACAGGGCTCTCGTAAGCAGATGTTATCGTCAAAGGGCAGCACGTGTTGGGTGGAGATGAGCCTCAGCAGGGAGCGATTCAGGTACAGCTGCTCCTGCAGCTCCTCAGTGGGGAAGAAGCGTCCCGGGCCGCCACCGGGCTGCAGGGCAGAGAAGGTGACGTTGAGGATGGGGGCACCCACATCCGTGTCATTCTGCACGTTGAAGACGAAGACGCCTTCCCGGCTGGTGGACAGCACGGCGGCCACTCCTTCAGCAAACAGGCCCAACAGAGGGGAGAGGAAGCGCTCCTGAGACATGTTCTCCAGTCGCACAGTGATGCTGTTGGTCAGCATGTCGTCTGTGATGATGGTGACTCGGAGTGTGCAGAGAGCTGAGACCTGGTGGAGACCATCTAGGAGAACAGAAAAGACAGAGGAGCTCTGAAACTTGAGGAGATACAGATATGCTGATTTTATAATCTTATAGTTGCATAATAATGATAATGATATTGATAATTAATAACTGTTCTTATGTTCTGCTCTGCTACTGTGTATCAGGTCATTCTGTGCATATTTAGTGTACACTGATATGCATACAGATTTAAAACAAGGTCGAATTTTTTTTTGACAAACATTGCATAATGTCTTGAATCATTTAATAAAGAATCAGGACTAAACAGAACAGTTTCGATGCTGGAGATCCCCTGCCAAGTCCCGCTTTAAAGACAACACAAAACACAGCTCACATTATTGGTGTTACAAATATACAGGGGTTGGACAATGAAACTGAAACACCTGGTTTTAGACCACAATCATTTATTAGTATGGTGTAGGGCCTCCTTTTGCGGCCAATACAGCGTCAGTTCGTCTTGGGAATGACATATACTGCGTCCTGCACAGTGGTCAGAGGGATTTTAAGCCATTCTTCTTGCAGGATAGTGGCCAGGTCACTACGTGATGCTGGTGGAGTTTCGTCCTTCTTGGTGGTATGCTGACATTACCCTGGATACCGTGGCTCTTGATACAGCACAAAGACTTGCTGTCTTGGTCACAGATGCGCCAGCAAGACGTGCACCAACAGTTTGTCCTCTTTTGAACTCTGGTATGTCACCCATAATGCTGTGTGCATTGCAGTATTTTGAGCAGAACTGTGCTCTTACCTGCTAACTGAACCTTCACACTCTGCTCTTACTGGTGCAATGTGCAATTAATGAAGATTGGTCAACAGGCTGGTCAAATTTAGCCATGAGACCTCCCACACTAAAATGACAGGTGTTTCAGTTTCATTGTCTAACCCCTGTATGCACATTGTCTTTTTTCATATTTTTTTCATCTCACATTCAAAGCAGAATTATCCTTTAAGCCAAGTTACGTCAAATTAAGCCAAGTTAAGTCAAGTCAGGGTTTATTTATAGGTGCCTTTTACAACACAAAGCAGCTCTACGGAGAATCTGCCCCCAAAGAGCAAGCCAAAGGTGACAGTGGCAATGAAAACCTCCCTCAGACTAAGAAGAGGAGGAAGAGTGAGGCTCGAGAGGAACCCGTATTATTTGGTTATTACACTGCTCAAAAAAATACAGGGGAACACTTTTTAATTAGAGTACAGCATCAACTCAGTTCAACTTCAGGGATATTGATCTGGTCAGTTAAGTAGTAGGGAGGGCCGTTAATCAGTTTCAGCTGCTTTGGTGTTAATGAGGAGCAAGAATGAGACACCCCCCAAAACAGGAATGGTTTAAAAGGACGAAGTCATTGACATTTTATCCCCCTCATCTTTTCCCACTGATTCTTCACTAGTTCTGCAGTTGACTTGGGTCAGCATCACTACTAGTACCATAGTACCACCTGGACCCTACAGAGGTTGCACAGGTAGTCCAACTACTGAAACTTGGAACATACAAGTTTCTGCTATTGTGTATACAGCACACCTCCCACACTAAAACACAGAGATGATGTTACACGTTTAAAATTAAATCTGCCTTTACAGCACTGCCTAATCTTGTTGTCCCAAAACGTGTCAAATATGTTAAGAGGCGTGTTCAATCTGCTGCTTCAAAGCCGCTAGAGAAAAGCTCCCGGCTTTGAGCTCCTCAATGAAAAAGAACCTGGAACACTAGATCATTTTCTCCCTGCTTCTGGACAGCAGTGACCGATCCTCGAGCACCACTTCAGCATGTCCAACAGGCCGTGAGAGTGTAAGAGCCGTGTACTACATCTGCTCTCCTCACCATGATGGCTGTGCTCTATTGTCTGTTGCTGTTTAAAGCATTGTTGGGCTCTAGTGTATTCTCTTATCCCTCCTGCTCAGCCCTGTGTAAAAGGCCTCACTATCATTTGAATGGAGAGAGCTATAATTACTGGACAATGAGGAGACGTTTCCACTCTGTTACGCTGTCCTTTCACATACAGTCAGCCTGGCCAGACATGCTGTCGTGGTTGTAACACACGCTTCAGCCTTAGTTCTGCCTTACCTCTATAATCAGGCAACACTAATAAGGCTAGATCTTGACAAGGAGGCCCGAATTCCTCTTTTCTTGTACTTTATATTTTTTCCCTGAGGTTCACTTAAAAGGTTTGTGTGGCTTTATGTATCACCAGTTGTCATAATTCATTGAATTCCTAAATATCGTCGCTGTCCAAAGAAAAACATGTATCTCCATTTTTGTTGATTTTTACTTTTATGCCTCATTTGATAGCATGAGCTGATGTCTATACTCTGTGGAGATTTCATGAAGAACGGACCAACAGAAATGGCCCAAAATCATTTGGAAAGACGTCTGGTTCCATTGACTTCTATTCAAATTAAATGAGGTTTTTGGCCACTCCTGAAAAGTTGCCGTTTTAAGATACCTGTTTTTCTTTGGACAGCGACGATATGCTGTATTTCTGTCTTAGAATTAAACAAACTAGGCCTTTTCATATGACGTACGTAAATTAGCCGTGATGAGACTCCTTATAATGTCCTCATGAGTGGGCGGGGCTAAACTGCAGTGATATGAATAGGCAAATCTTTGTACCCGAACTGACAACAATACATTTGATATAGGCTGTACTTCTTAGCATATGTGGACCATATGGACTGAGTGAATGGTTCTTGTAGAAATTCTAACAGTGTTAGCGTACTGCCAAAAAGAAGTGCCAAAGTTTTGTTTTTCTTCCAGATTGAGCTTTTAAAAGTAAATCAAACCTAATTACTGAAATTAACCCATATGGGAACTGTGTGCCGATGCTAATATGCAGTATGGATATGATTCTGATATTGTGCTCCTCTAAATAAGTAGAGTCCTGATTATTTCAGTGCTAATAGATACAGTCTAGTGTTTATCAATCTACAACCTACTGATTCAAATCACTATTGTAATGTACATCTATACATCACACTATGTTTCAGCGTCCGCTCATTCTCTTGTTGTGAGTCAATGAATTCAGTACTAAGTACAGGTTAATGTGTTGAAATGACTGTGTGGTAACTAGCTGTATGCTACAGATACAGAAAATAGAGATTAGGTTGAACCACAGCAGTATTTAACGGGATGTCCTTTCTCTGACCCTCGACTGCAGTTTTAGCCACTGGAAGTTCAGTCCTGTCAGGTAGAGGCAAGACTTATTCTGTTCCAAATATTGGCTTAGGGTTAGGTCAGGAAATGTTCTTGTGATAAGTAATGCCACAGTCCACTTTTCAGAGCATATTGTGGATATCATCAGTTCAAAGAACTACATGTTTTATTACAAAGTGAGCTTAATTAGGGCTGTTTAACTGGGTTTAGTTCAGTCCAGTAATACACTGAATAGAAATCATTAGAGATAATTAAATATATCTGTTATAATGTTTTTATGAAAACCTCTCAGATTATCAAAATATATTTTTCCAGATTACTCACCCCTACTTAATGTCATAATGACTTAATATGTTTAAAAATAATGAATTATTGACTTACTATGTCAATATGATGATTTGTAATGAGCACTTTGTAATAACTATTTATAATCCTGAGATAACTGACTTACTATCTCGAATATTAACATTCACAAACACTCATTATTTCCACATATTATCTCAAAATGGTGAGAAAAGTCATTTTTTTTTAGTTATGAAGTAAACATTTTAAGAAAATGATTTTTTATTTCATTGTTTCAATACATTTGAGAAGTTATTGTGATTGCTGTGTAGAATTTTGATTAAAATAATTTTAATGTAAAACTGCCAGAAACAGAAATGATGAAAAACCATTTCTCCTTCATCTGGTGGGAATGGGTCTTGGTGACACTAATCATAAATTTCGTAAATATTTGGCAAATATGTTTATTCCTATCTACGAGCCACATATTTTCACAAACTACAAAATACTATATTAAACCGCAACATTTGTGAAGTTACTAACTAACAGTTAAGTAGATATACTGTATAAGTGAGATTTGACAGTTCTTATTAGTTTATTGGTCAAAAACCAGAATATTGGAGATGTTAAATAACAAATATCGCTGGAGTTGTTAAAAGTTAAATAGTGAATATGAGCTCATAGTGCAGGCTTTCAGCGTTAATTTAAGGGTACACTGTTACGCGGTGAACAGGAGTTATAATCACTTTCATACACACCCCACTCAAGTTAGCAGCCCAAAAATAATTGGAGAGATGTGTGCTCAGCTCTTCCATGGCCATCTTTCATTCCATCCTTATGTCACTTACTAGGAATCAGATAAAAGGTCTACAGTTGGTTTCAAGTTTGGACATTTGCATGTTGAATCTGTTGCGGTTAAAGTGTTGCTCTAAAGTCCAAGTCTGAAAAATCCAAACAAAGTCATTATTTATTAAAGCCAGAACTGAGAGCAACATACTCCAAGACAGGGCTGGAACAGAGGGCTGCTGTAATAGATGTCTGGCAGAACATCATTAGGGAGGAAACCCAGCATCTTTGGTTGCCTATGGGTTTCAGACTTCAGACAGTCACTGAGTACAAGGCATTTCCAACCGATTAATAAGAAAAGAAATTTCTTAAAATGAAAAGTAAGACAATTTAATTTATGATTGTTAGTTTGTCCAAGCACTACAATATTTATGTGATTTAGTCATGCCAAAATTAAAGCTGGAAGCCCAATAAAAAAAGAAGAAGGCTGAACTTTGAGCCCATGTTCATTTATGAATAAAACTAAAACATCAATAATGTCAGCATCCAAATATTAATGGGCCTAACAGTATCAAGTTCTTATAGTCAACATTTTTATCCAAAAGCACTTCGAAAACGGTTTCCATCATCAAATAAGCAGGGCTAGTTACAGGGCTAGCGCAGCACGTGCTAAGATGTCTCCATGCAATGTGTTAGCTTTTTATGAGGTGTGAATTAAAGCCCACTATTAAAGCCCAAAGGTCACAGACTTGGCGGTGGTCAATCTGTATTGCATCAAGTAATCTGGACGGCTCTCCTCCTCTCTTTCCCTCCATCCCTCCACTTCCTAATAAATGAATTTAAAGGACAGAGTGAAGCAGATCTACAAACAGGCTGCATTAGCATATGCAGAGTAACTCTGGAGGCAGGCACATATGAGCTAACAGCACAGAGGAAAGCCCAACTGATCCAATATACCAACACACAGGGGAATATTTCCAATTACGTTAGGATAACCCGATGCTCGCTAATGACTGACCCTGAAGCTAATAGGGTGTGTGGCTGTTTAATGGTACTCTGTGCTTCTTACGGATGTGCTCAGGATTTGCTTGCATGTGGTTTTAGTTTCGCAAACACAGATACCTGACCTGCAATCTCAGTCAATTCCTGGCCCATTCTTTCCAGCAGGCCATAAAAACAAAGCTCTCGTTTAAGGACGTAAGTCCTGAGTGTGGTCTTGGCACACTTCCAGTTCAGAGGCAAATTATACTGTCTGATGTGAAGACTGTCACGAACCTGTCAAACAGCAGCAGCAGGTCTGCTACTGCATATCAGCAGTGGACTTGATGTTTGTCTGGTTACAGTATGTGACTTTATAACACCCTGCTCTCACATAAACACACATTAATCAAATGATTCCCGAAATCGTCTAAGAGAGGAGCTGAACCGAATCATATGGACTGCCAAAAGAAATGTACTGAGGAAACCAAGCTGATCAGCCAGCCTCTTGTTTAGCCCTGGAGCTACGAGATTAAACAGCTAATAAACAATAGTCTCATAAATCTGTTCAGTAAATACATCTGCGAAACTGTTGTACCAACCCTCTCAAACCACATCTAGCTTAGCACAGATTTATCTGTGTGGTTTAGGACACGCTATGTTCAGCTGAACAAAACATCACTATGCTGAACACTGCAGCCTTCCATCAGGTTTAATGCTGAATCCAAACTTCCCAATTTTAATAATAGCTGGATAAGGGACACTAGCATTAAACATATGGGTTACTATTGACTTCTACTGTTTGTTAGCTACACCCTGTAGCTACAGCGCTAAAAATAAAGAAGCTATTAGGACGCCAAACATTTTGGCTAACCAAGTACATCTGGGACTAGTAGAGTAAACCTGGTTTTTGGCCAAATGCTAAACATAATACTTTTTCACTTTAACCGGACATCTACAAGTACTCCAAGATAAATATCTAGCACATGGAGCTGATCAGCCAGGACTTTAAATTAGCTGTTTAGACTGTTAGCCCAAATCCGCTTTTGGGCCCAACCAGATTGTATCCAGATAGACTTTTGCTAGTCTGCATAGCAAAAGAAACTATGAGAAATCCAATTTTGAAAATCAGATCCAAACCACATTTGGAGGTGGTTTAAATGCAATTCCGATTAGATTCACAATGTTTCTGTTTCCCCATATGCAGCTGATTAGCCAAGACATCATTGGTGTCTGAGGTTTGCTTCTATAGTTGTGGGCTGTAGCTAAAAGGCTAATGTAACTAAGTGTAATTTCACACTGACTTGACTTTGTATGAAAAACATGTATCTCCATTTTGTCCATTTTTACTTTCATGCATCATTTGAACACACCAGCTGCTGTTTACACTGAGTAAGAGTCTCATGATGAATGGACCAATAGAAATGGCCTAAAACTGTTGGGAAACATGTCTGGTTCCTTTGACTTCCATTAAAGATAAATGAGGTTTTTGGCCTCTCCTGTAAAGCTGGCATTTTGGAGATACTTGTTTTTCTCGGACAGCAACGATATACTGTTACCTAAAAACACAAATGGACAGAAGTACAGAGAGAATACACCATGGTTGCTTCTGTTTCTGCCTTTAGTTAAGCAACATACAGTCAATACAGTCTACGGTCTACCGTATCTTATAAAAATACACTGAAGCAAATCTTAACCAAACACTCAGTTTTATCAACATTTTGATAAAAAATTTGACCCAAAAACTCCAGACCACTGTAGGACTTTTGTTTCCTGATGGACGGTCAGGAAAGCTAAGTGACTGGACAACAAGCTGCCAAAAATTTGAAAAGCACCAGTCAACTAACGCCAAGACACATGTCCCTCTTCACGGGCAGCGGTAGGGGCAACATCATGACTGAAGGCTGACCTAAATATGTGTGGCACCAAGCCAACTGGCCTCCATAACACAATGGGCAGAGCTGAGAGTGGGGACAGAGAGTGCCCATTGCAATGCGGGTGGCCTAGCAAAGTCTCCAAGACCTAACCATCATAGTTTATAGTGAAGATTAAAACTGTTGGCTGACTGAGACATCTTTCTCAATGTAAGATTTCCAGCTAGACTTCTAGTAGAAACAAGGTCAACATTAGATTGACAGAGTACTGTTCAAAAACAGATTACACATCATGAGGTAATAACAGGTTACCAATAAAGTAGATGGCTTATAGTCTATTCTTTCTGAATAAATATTGGCAGAATTGACAACTGCAGAATCTCTAATCACAGTGCTGGACAGCCACTACATTTCAAACTCTGATATCTTACTGTTTACTCCACTACATTATGACCTAATCTGTCCTTCCTTTCGGCTCATGTGTGCATAAAAACATAACATGGCCAAACGAGAGAAGAGTGAAGTAAGCTTGCCAATCAGGGCACAGCGGTCACTGTGTTTTGAGCTTGTTTTGACCTGTTGTATAGAGCTCAGTTGTAGCTAATGGAAACTGATCATTTGAAAACGTCAGTGTCAGACTAATTAATGAGCTTCTATTAAAGACTGGTGGACTGAGAGACACAAGAGTCTGATCCAGAAATGATAATAGGACATTACAGCCATAGTAAACCATGCTGCTGTTACTCTCCATATTTAAGTACATCTGAAGGCAAATACTTTAGTACTTCTACTCAAGTGAAGGTCTAAAGGGAGAAACTTCTAGTTTGACTTTGGATATCCACTTTAACTCAACTACATGGTTTGTGTAACTCGTTCACCACTGTTAAACACTCCACCTATTGTGTGCTTTGAGCCTTCTGACTAATCAATGATGTTCATGGTGTCATACACATGTACCAGCAAGTACAGCTAAAATGTAATCCAGGCCATTCCTTAACCACATTGCATTACTTTGAAGTTAATTGATGATTAACTATCCTAAAAATAATTGCAAATAACAATAAAACATTTTGTTCAATGTATGCATCTACAAATGCAGCTCCAATAATGGCAGAAAGTCCGTAAATGTACTGACTGTGACAGGCCTAGCTCCTTTGTGACTTTTCCCCTAAACACTTTTCATCCCTATCTCAGATCAGGTATTCAGGGTCTGTCTTACATCAGCCCTGTTACTACGTGGTCCACACATGGTCTGCGTTCATGTTGCAGGCGTATTAAACCCAGTTTCGCCTTGGCATGGCTTCTGTGGAATGTGGCGAAGGTGCACTCAAAGCAAGTTAATGAACAAAAGGCTTCTTCTACACAGCGCATGGTCTAAGTGCTTCATAATGGGGGGCACACCTCTCCACACTACCCTCATGAATCTGTTATGGATCTTGTTAACATCAGCAGTGACAGGCCTGCTTTGGCCCCTCTCAGCAGACTCAGCAAGAAACAGCACACAGCTCATTCCTGCCTCCCCAGCTGTGGGTGCTGCTGTTTACGGGCGTTTCTGAGTTTATGAGCGCTGTTGTAAAAGCAAACGCTTGGTTAATGTAATAGAGCTAGCAGGTATGAACTATGATGAATTACATATCAGTGTTTATGAGCTTGGCTATAAGGAAACACTCTCTTGAGACCGGACGTGGGATATCAGTGCTTATGTGCTGGAAATGGTCAAATTATGAAACCAGCTCATTTAAACAATGCATGGAAAACTAGTTCTGTGCTGACTTTTGCAGGTTTCTGTTTTGAGTGAGCTTCATATAGAAAGCCTGGTGTTTGACTAATGGAAAAGATAAAGGTCTGCAGGCCACAGTACAAAACACCAGTCAAACTACAGCTGTAGCTGGCATATCGTCACTGTCCAATGAAAACCATGTATCTCCATTCTAGTCGATTTTTATTTTTTGGCATCATTTGCTCACATGAGCTGCTGTTTACATTGGGTGGACATTTTACGATGAATGGATCACTAGAAATATCCAAAACATGCTTAGAAAGACATCTGGTTCCATTGACCTACATTCAAATTTAGTCAGGTTCTTGCCCTCTCCTATAAAGTTGCGATTTTGGACATACATGTTTTCCTTTGGACAGCGACAATATGGTTCTGAAGGGTTCGGGAACATGGTTTTACCAGGGAATTCCACCAATCGTCAAATGACAGTGTCATTCAGTGTGGTTTGAAGTGTAATGGTATCTTACAGAGGAATTCACCTTCCTTTTCTTACTATCATCTCATTTGCCATCCCAAACCACCAGCAAACCTTCATGTGTCGTCAGAGTTTATACATGTTGATATCTTAAGGGTCTGTTTTGCGTTACAGTCTTAGACATCGTACATCATAATTGCAACCATTTCTTCTAACAACTTTCTGTGAGGTGGCTTTTAGGGGCATTCTCTTCAGACATCTGGTTTCTATCATCACAAGTGTGAACAATGCTGTCTCAGTACGTTTGTCCAGAACAGCATTTCACATCATTTGCTTACATTTAATCATTTAATTCCATAAAATATTTCGGGTAATGGTGGAAGTCCCCTTTAAACAGGGTTGGATGTAACTGAATACAAGTATCTATATTCAAAAAATAAAGAACTTAATTTTATAATTTCAGTCCATGTAAAGTTTTGAAGAGGAAGTAATTAGAATACTATTACAGTCAGATTTTAGGCATTATTTTTGGCAATATTCACCTACTAAATAATAGAAATACAAGCTTACAAAAGTACAATTACTGCTAGTTTATTTATTTATTTATTTATTTATTTAGTTAGTTAGTTAGTTAGTTAGTTAGTTAGTTAGTTAGTTAGCTCATTTTTTCTCTCTACATACAGTAGGTGTGCAGCCTGGAGTAAATAGTGTGATGGGCATGTGATACTATGAGCTCTTTTGAGGGAACCTTACTGAAGTACCTACTCAGTAGTCAGCATGTTTACCAGTGATAATCTGTGCCTCTGTGTTTGTGTTGAAATGCATTAGGGATTGTTTTGCAGAAAAAAGCACACATAGGTCTTTGTTAGACAGGCATGGAATGTACTATAAAGCTGCAGAAAGTTTGTCCCCATGTGCTTTAAAGATGAGACATCGATACTATGCTAAACTGGCTTTAAAGATACTCGGTACTGGTACTGGTACTTCCTGGACTTGAACCTGCTCATCATTGACATGGATTATATTGTTGCTGTCCAAAGAAAAACAAGTATCTCCAAAATGGTAGCTTTACACTAGAGGGCAAAAACGATTTCAACTGTCCATGTCAATCCAAAGAGGCTTTAATCACCGCATTTTGGGAGCATTTCTGTTGATCCGTTCATCATGGAATTTCTACCCAATGTAAAGGGCAGCTGCTTGCTCAAAGTAAAAATAGCAAAACAATGGAGAAACATGTCTTTCTCTGAACAGCAACGATATTCACTTACAGTGTACACTGAAGGGAAGTGTGTAATGAATTTATGTAGGCACATACCTAGGCAAAAATCTATTTCATAAAAACGTATTGCAAGTACAGATAGAAAAAAGCCACCAATACAGCACAATCACACGCAAACACATGAGTGCCAAGCCCAAAATATAAGCTGATGGCTTCAAACAGGTGAAAGTCATTGCCAAGGTAGTTTAACCGGGTCTCTGCCCAGGTTAGAAACATCAATAAACAACCTTCTGTTTTGCAGAGAGGTGCATGTGTCTGCTGCCGTGCTATGAAACCCAACATACACCATCATATGTTGTGTTGGTTAACCTGCATGACCAAGTTGGATGACCAGCTAAGCTGGAGTTTGGAGTTCTGAGCTGGCCTTTTCACAACTTGATCACTTTACTGAGCTAACTAAGTCTTTCACCAGACTAAGTAATTACACATTTTGCATTGAACACTTTGCATGGCCAGCTGATTAGCTCACTGAGGCTAACGAAGTGTCTTCCATTTGAATATGACTCTCCTAGCAGTTCTTACTCTCCTCCAGTTCTGCAGCCGGGGGCCACTAGATTAAAACAGGTGTGCTGTACATCCGAGTGCTGAGTCAAATCTGACAAGAGCATCTTAAACAAAGAACTGCCACAGGCCAGTTTAACAACGGAGCAGTACGGAATATTGAAACTGACACTGAGAGCATTTCCTACAACATTTTTCATCAATCATAAAATCACACATGTTTTGCTGTCCTGGTCAAATTAGTAGCCGCCGCCCTGCTTTAAAATAAGGCGGGTCAAATGCACGTTCATCTCCAAAGGCCCAGCAGTCCTGGATGATATTTGACTGAAGTCTTAGGCCACACTATGTATTATATGACATTCTGGAGCTAAAATGAGGAATTTCCAATTATCGGGGGCCAAGTACTTAAGTGACCTGGAATGCACCATTTGCTTCCCTCTGTTTAAGGGTCTAGTGGTGGAATGTAGACTTGTAGGCTTTAATAACACTGCGTATAATACCCTTTGGCCTCTGAACTGGTGCAGTCCAAAGAGAAATCCCTCGAAGACCCTTTGTCAAATATTAGCTGGTATCCAGTGGCAACCATTTGTAGTTCATGTGAAAATGAAGAATAGTCATTGAGGAGCCGTGCCACTAAGCTGCGTTCAGGAGCAGCTCTGGCAGAACAATGGCAAGTTAACACTGAAGTGAGGACCAAGCATTGTCCTCTGGAAGAAGACCCCACTAAGAATAAGACAACCAACTGCAGACTGATGTTATACCACAAAAGAAGACTGTGGAAGGAAAATGTCAGCTGATATGGACAGCATGTCCTGACCAAATCTGGGTGTGTATAAAGGCCAGCCGGTGGCCGGAGGATGAGCTGCCGATAAACGGCTGACCGCAGATCCGCCACCATAGCCCAAGCGAGACAGAATCACCCTCCTCATTCAGCAGCTCCCTTTTCTCGAGTTTTCAGCACACAAACAGCTTTGTCTTCAGTGACAGAAATCTGCATGGGGACAATGGCCCACCCCCCTCCTTGTGTAAGGAACCCCCTCTTGCCTCCATCACAACCCCCCTCTCTTCTCATCCTTCTCCACAAAAGGGGCCCGTGCTCAAGCCCCCCTGTCCGGACAGAATGCCTGAAAGCTCCACAATGCACACAGTCACCATGCCAACAACAGACGAGAGCCAGAACTTCTCGAATTCTCGTCCTTAGGCCTTCCTCGGAAGATGAGGGGACAGCCACAGAGAACACCAAGGGGGATGCTGTGCTACCAGTATCCCGGATTCAAGCTGACTTGCTGAAAGGACACTACGGGAATTTCTAACCGAACCTTTATCTGGTGCAGCTGTAGTGTCTAATGGTCATCTACCATGCACAACAATTTTGATGTGTTGCCTTTTACTTGAAATAACAGGACGCAAGTTGACTTTAGACATATTTGTAGTGGAGGGGAATGGGCAGAGGCTGGGGCAACTGCCCACTGGTTTCTATTGTGGATGTGTTTTGTGTGAGGGGGTTATCCGTCCATTGTAAACACCAGGGAATTTTTTATTTGGAAAAGTTTAAATAGTTGGCCACACACTACAGATGCAGCAGATAGAGACTTGGCCATGAAATGCCTCATGCAATACCTTACCTTAATAAGCATATAACTTGTACCATTTACTTTCTTAGTTTTGATTTTACAGACAAACTCTCACACTCAGTTGTTTCCCAAAGTCTAGGTGCTCTTTTCAAAGTTTTACATGTACATGTTATATTTAAATGAGAGCTTTTATGTCTATTTTCAATATTCATAATGTCTATTTACATGAATCAATGTAGTAAAAACCAAAACTGTACATCTGTATTCACAGATTCACATATCTTTCTGAAATGAGCTCCTGTGTCTTAAAGCCCCACCTCCGGATAAGCCAACACACTACTTACAGTAGACTAACACATTACACTTACTGAGTTACTGTACACCAACACGCTACTTACAGTACACTAACACGTAACACTTCTTGAGTTACTGTACACCAACACACTACTTACAGTACACTAACACATCACACGTACTGAGTTACTGTACACCAACACACTACTTACAGTACACTAACACATCACACGTACTGAGTTACTGTACACCAACACACTACTTACAGTACACTAACACATCACACGTACTGAGTTACTGTACACCAACACGCTACTTACAGTACACTAACACACTACACTTACTGAGTTACTGTACACTAAAACGCTGCTTACAGTACACTAACATATTACACTTACTGAGTTACTGTACACCAACACGCTACTTACAGCACACTAACACATTACACTTACTGAGTAACTGTACACCAACACGCCACTTACAGCACACTAACACATTACACTTACTGAGTAACTGTACACCAACACGCCACTTACAGTACACTAACACATTACACTTACTGAGTTACTGTACACCAACACACCACTTACAGTACACTAACACATCACACTTACTGAGTTACTGTACACCAACACACTACTTACAGTACACTAATACATTATACTTACTGAGTTACTGTACACCAACACACCACTTACAGTACACTAACACATCACACTTACTGAGTTACTGTACACCAACACGCTACTTACAGCACACTAACACATTACACTTACTGAGTTACTGTACACCAACACACTGCTTACAGCACACTACCACATTACACTTACTGAGTTACTGTACACCAACACACTACTTACACTACACTAACACATTACACTTACTGAGTTACTGTTCACCAACACGCTACTTACAATACACTAACACACTACACTTACTGAGTTACTGTACACCAACACGCTACTTACAGCACACTAATACATTATACTTACAGAGTTACTGTATACTAACACGCTACTTACAGCACACTAACACATTACACTTACTGAGCTACTGTACACCAACACACTACTTACAGTACACTAATACATTATACTTACTGAGTTACCGTACACCAACACACTACTTACAGTACACTAACACATTACACTTACTGAGTTACTGTACACCAACACAGTACTTACAGTACACTAACACATTACACTTACTGAGTTACTGTACACCACCACACTACTTACACTACACTAACGCCTCACCCTTACTGAGTTACTGTACACCAACACACCACTTACAGTACACTAACACATTACACTTACTGATTTACTGTACACCAACACACTACTTACAGTACACTAACACATTACACTTACTGAGTTACTGCACACCAACACGCCACTTACAGCACACTAACACATTACACTTACTGAGTTACTGTACACCAACACGCTGCTTACAGCACACTAACGCATTACACTTACTAAGTTACTGTACACCAACACGCTACTTACAGCACATTAACACATTACACTTACTGAGTTACTGTACATCACTGGCAGCTTTCTGATAAAACTTAGTAAACTTAGTATTTTTATATATTTTTACTTGGACAAAATCTCATTTGACCAGCAGTGTTAAACTGAACATACATATTTACTGCCATCTCCTACTGAACTCAGTGACTGTTTTCAGGTATTTGCCATGGCTCCACCCTCCGTCACTTCCGCCGTTGGTTGCATTCCAAGCATGACAGTGAGAAGAAATGATTCCATAAAGCTTATCTGAGGTGCTTCTGGATTTCGGGACGGTAATTAATATCTGATTCTGAGTGTAGCTGAAAAAAACATCTGTAGTTCATTTTCAGCCAAAGTTTTGACTTTGTGTTGGAGATGGCTCACCTTGTACAGTTTCCAAGCTTTTCATCTTTATCTGGAGGACGTTTGATGTATCTTACGTGTGTGTTCTCTCTCTAACTCAAAGAGACAGGTTTCAGCTGCTCAGTTGGTTGCTGATGTAAAGCATGTGTCTTCAGGTATGCGCATATGAATTTCTGTTTTCATCCTAATTTCCTACTGAAGTCTATCTAAAGCGATGAATCAGTGCGTCCTGGAGTGTATCTTCTACTAGCGGTTGTAGTTGCAGTGAACAAATCATGTGATGAAGCTCTTATCATTCAGGTATTAAGTTTATAGTGTTCTTAGTGTTCAGTGACTTCTGAGCATTACTCGATAGCGTTGGTTATTACAGTATGGAACTGTCCTGTGTGCCTCTGCCATATATAGGCTACACCAGAGTTACACATTCCTAACTCCTTATTCTTGTAAGTAATTTCCAATGTCAATAAAGCAGGCTTTGTTTCGCAGGCACTATGGTGTCTGCAATAGCCAGCTACTGTCCAGAGGACCGCTGGGATACAGGAGAACTGTTTACAGTATGTGGATAGAAAACACTTGTGTTACATGATGTTTTACACTTGTGTTTATGGTCTGTCTTTGACCATCTCGGAATGTTTTAAGGATCTGCTTGTATTCCCATCACAATGATGACTGTCATGACTGGTTGGTGTAGCTTAGTGGATAACACCACTACCTGCCAGGGAGCCACCACTACATATGGGAGACTGGGGTTCAAATGGGTATGGGTGACTATGCTGTGCTACACCAATAAGAGTCCTTGGGTAAGACTCCTAACACTACATTGGCCTCCCTGTAATACTGTTAACCTTGTAAGTCGCTCTGGACAAGAGCGTCAGCTAAACATCATAAATGTTATTGTGTTTACCGGGTTGTCTATGCGGTCAAGGGAAATCTGATCACCCAAAACGAAAGTCGTAGCACAAGGTGTAAAAAGAGAAACAGTGAATTCGTAGTTCTAACATAGTGTGTCCTAGTCTCAGTCTTGAAACAACCAGCAGTTCAATTTTCCCTGTTCTAAACTACTGAATTCAATTCCTAAGTTCAATCATTCCATAAAAATATTACTTGTTTATGAAGTTCCTAGTAGATACGAAACCATTCACAGCAGCCACTGAGTAGTGAGTCATAAGGTGAACAATAAACGTCTATAGTAAAGGTGGGAGGTGTGGTGAATATATAACATCACGACACTTAAAGATGTTTTCCTGATACACAATATGTATCATATTTGGTGGGTAGGGTTGACATCATGAGATATGCGAAGTTTCAGACTCAGCTGTGCATGTGATGTAAGCAAGTACTGGCCTTATCACTGTACCGGACTGTCCCAACAGTCATTAATACAGACTGTGAGCAAGCAGTGATCCCGTCCATGAGTCAGCCTGCCAACTATTCTTTAGATAATGAGTGTATGTTCTGTATTGACAGGTTTGCGTGAGCACTTCATATCTTCTTTGATTATTAAAGAATAATGATCATAAAATCATCAAATATCTTTACTTAAAATATCCTAATTTATAAACAAGGAAGTTTAGCAGATCCACTTCAACAGACTGTCTCCACAATTATCTAGAACTAATTAATATCAAATCTCCCATGTTTTAATTTTGGCCAATGCCAAACATCTAGGGGTTAATGACTAAACGATTATAATAAGAATCCAGAAGGCCACAGACATTCCTCAAATTCTTAGTCATCATCATTAGTCAGAGGAGGCCACCAGACGACCACTAAAGCCAGCGGCACTGAAGAATAGCCCATTGCAACCTCACACCAGGTGAGAGATCACAGTACCAACTCATCTGCATCCAGAGCAGTTCAGTGAACATGACCAGTACCACCCACTCTCCCCATGTCCTTCTCTGCACTCTTTCTTTGTCTCTTTTCTTTTTCTCTCTTCATTCCCTCAAAGCTAGAGATAGACAAAGCGAAAGCCGGGACGGTAACGGCCGGCTGACTAGAGAGCGTTCAGGGAAGTGAGCTGAGGGATTAACATGACAATGTCCTTTGAATGTTTTCTCTCCTTCAGAAAACGAGAAAGTATTTCTAAGCAGCCGGCCTTCACTGCCACACGGCCGGTTTCCATTAAAAGAAGTTACCAGGAAGTAGGAAGTCTGTTTGGCCATCTTAATAAATGACTTCATTCAGGTTTACAGTTTACTCAACAATGTATTAAAAGGTGGGATCCATAGAAACATGACAATTAACATGCTCCTCATGAGCAGAACTGTCACTGGGAGATCCCGCGTGCTGAGAACTGAGTATGCTCTATTGGCAAAAGCAGCCTCCTCATGTAGTGTGCTGATAGCTAAAGGGATCAGACTATTGCGGTCTAAGAGTCTATTGAGGTATACTGGGTTTTGTTTAAAATAGGAATCAGGATGTAGATTAGTCCAAAACATTTTTCTTATTCCTTTTTTTATTTTGGCTGATTATATTATGGCTGTATGACATGACTAATGCCAGCCAAGCTGAGGCACAGTGCCCAACCAGCTTAGGTTTCACATCAGTACATTCATTTAGCGTACCAACTTCGGGTAAGACAAAATAAACAATCTATCTATCTATCTATCTTTTTTAAAATATTTATTCAACCATCTTTTCTCGCCAATTTCAGTCCTGGCCAGTGCCACACACTAGCTAGTACTCCCTATGTCACAAGATGCTCCTGAGGTGGAAAGGTAAAAGCCAGCACAAGCTTCCTTCAGGAAATGGGAAGCATCACCACTATGGCAACATCATTAGACAGCTCAACACGCTTGGAGGAGAACACAAAACTGCCAATCCTATTATGTTAGGGTCAGTTAGCATCATGCTGAGTGGTAGAGAGAAAACCATCCTACCTACCAAAAGAGAGCAAGGCCAAACATACACTCTTCACATCACTGGGAACTGAATTCATGATCTCCCACATTAAAGGACATCAACACATACAGTATGTTTCATATCCTGTTATGTACTGTTCAATTCTAGGGTTGGCTCGATACCACTTTTTTATGTCCAGTGCCAATACTGAGACCTTGAGACCTTGAGCTGATACCAAAACTAATCTGATACCGCATTTTCCCTCTCTTATACAGCTAAGCTGTTAGTAATACACTTGTCTGGATGGATTTTGCTTTACCAACCATCTAATCCAAATCATGCACTAACTGTGATACAGAACAGATATTCGCTTTAACTCATCTTCACTGTCATTACAGAAGGTTTTGTTTTGCAGCTGCCATGATTTCTGCAGTGGTCAGCTACTGTCCAGAGGGCCAGCCGGAGAGAGAAGAATCTAAGGGGTATATTACAGTGTACAGATAGAAATCAATCAATCAATCAATCAATCAATTAATCAATGTTTATTTGTATAGCGCTTTTTACAACCAACGTTGTCGCAAGGCAGCTCCACAGAAAATCAATTTGTTATATAAGAAAAGAGAAAAAAAACCCCACAAATTTAATGTACAGACATTTGAGGGTGGGGGTCAGGGATAACCAGGTCCAAGCCCACCTTGAGCAGAGTCAACAGTGGCGAGGAAAAACTCCCTTGACTAAGAAAGAAACCTCGAGAAGAACCAGGCTCAAGGGCGGAACCCAACCTCCTCAGGTCGAACCCGGATGAGACGAGAAAGACAGAACTAACATTAGAAGAACATCCATTAGATACAGTCTGATTAATCCTGGCTGAGGGATCCGATCGTAATCCAATCACAATGTGTTCTGACTGTGTTTACCTGGCTTTTCTTGCGGTCAAGTGAAACCTGATCACCAAAAAAAACGAGTTGTAACGCAAGGTTTAAAGAGACTCAAACTGTATGACGGGCACATTCCTAGTTCTCACCCAGTGTGTCCTAATCTCAGTCTTGAAACAACCAGGCACTACAGCAGCTGAAGCTTTCCCTGCTCTGACCTACTACATTCAATTTCTCAGTTCAAAAAGTCCATTCATCATCTGCCAAATATCACTTTGTGCAAAAGCTTTCTCTGAGGTCATCTTTAACATGGACCATCGCTTTCCTGATCATTACATCATTGCAAAACACACCATTCTCTCCTCCTCTCATTCCATCCTGTCTACATACGGCAGCTAATCTTCAAACAGCCCATTTTAATTCACTGTTTCTGTAAACCGACATATTCAGATGTATCCAAATCGTCAGCATATAGATATTTATCTCCACCCTCTCATATCGAAGGGAGTGTTCCAGCTCTGCATGCTTTTTGAATGAGGCACAATAGAGGACCGCCAATCAGAACAGAGCTCATTTATCTTAGGTCAGTCTTAAAGGCACCGAAACAAAAGCAGCCTGTTGGATTCTAAGGGATAAAGAGAGGTTGGAAAACGGTCACGTGAAAACAAATGATCCTTTCTGGTACATAAAACTAATGGTCTAGCGTTATCAATGGACCTCAAGAAACAATAAAACATATGAAAAATGGAGGACGAAGAACAGAGAACAGAAATGCTGAAGAACAGAGAACTTCACCCTAACAACTGCCACCAACCAACACTTCAGTGAGCTCAAACCTTGGCTCAGACTGGTCTACTGTGGAAAAGAGTGGACACTACTGCTCTAAAACATCAAGGGCTATTCAAACATATACAAAGCCAATGTCACGGCCAATCCAATTCATCAGTTAATTATGAAGCCCTTTGTGAGACGAATCAAGAATTTCAGAGCAATGAAAACACCAGATCGCTCCAAATATCCATGACTACTGTGGATGAGAATTCATTGTCTATTTAATTCATTCACTGATCACAGCATATTGATCTAACTGGCTCTTGACACATAATCAAGTCAAGTTAGAGCAGGAGGGCGACTTCAAATGTGTGTAAATTGAGCATATCGTACTTTACAGTTTTTTGTAATTCCTGGAAAATTCGCACCAGACTCGCACAAAGTGACGCCGTGCATCGGAGAACCGTTTGTTTTCTCTCTCCATGCCTATACCAGGAATCCTGCTTGTCTATTTATGCTAAGCAGTGGCACATGCCACGGCTAATTTCCTCAAATCAAATTAAGGGTGGCACCGTGTCCAGGACACATTCTCACCGAATCATCTGCATTAGCTCCAGCAAAGCTCAAGGTTCTAATGGAAACCACATGGCCAAACAGGCCTCTACAGACCAAGCAGTGATCTGAGCTAACAGACTCGGAAAGAGCAGCATGAAAACAACCTGGACCCGCCATCACCAAGGTCATGGCATATGTGCTACAGAACTTCAAAGCAATTCCCCTACAATACTCACATTGTCAAAAGACTAGATGCACAAATAGCTGCACCCAGAAGGAATCAGCCGACAGGAATGAAACTTGGTGGGTAGGTTTGATATAGTGAGACATGTGAATGATTACGCTCGACTCTACCCAACAGACCGAGCATGTGGACATTCAGCAAGCAGTGATGCCTCCATGAGTCATCCTGGAAGTGCCAGGACCGTTGACAGACAGCTGCACAACGCAAGATGACATGTACAACATCGTCAAAGACTGCAATGGTGTGGTGCCACCAATGAATTTGTGTGTGGAGGCATTGTGGTCAGCACCAAGATGCAAGGTTTGTTCTGACGTGTCACACGTCCAGAAGGCCTGATGTCACTCCACCTCCACTCCTACCGCACAATCTGCAGGAACTGTGTGAGAATATTCAAGCTGCATGGGATGGATTATCACAGGACACCATTAGGAACCTCTACAGCTCCATGCCAAGACGTCTGGCATGTTGCATTAGCAAAGATGGTGACCAGACACCATAATAAGAGACACTACTTCTGCATGTGTCTAAATGTATCATCATAGATTGTTCCTGGTAACCTTTATCTTCCTTCCCAATAGCACGCCAACATTTTTTGATGAGTGTATATCATTGCTGTCCAAAGAAAACCACCGTTTTTGACTATTTCTATGCTATGGAATTTTAACACAGCAGCTGCTGTTAAATTGTATGAAATATTTTCATGATGTATTCAGCCACATAAATGGCCAGAAGCTAGTTAGAAATGTCTGGTTCCATTGACTTACATTAAAATTCAATTGTAATCTCCCTCTTCTCTAAAGCTGCCTTTTTGGAGATACTTGTTTTAGTTTGGACAACAATAACATGCACCAAATGCCCTCACATTGATCCATGATTGTGCTGCTGTGCATCTGCGGCTGCAGTACCAAAATAACATTCAGCAGGTCCTGATAGACCCTTATCTATAAAGAACATTTTAATGTAAGGCTTTCAAACTATAGAAGAGCAATTCTCCCTTACCTAAACCATGTGGCATGCATACCTGTAATCCAGGACTATAAGGAGCGTTTGTGCACTTCGAAGGGAATGTAACTACATGCACTGAGTGTAAATAAAACTCAACAGTAACGTACTAATGTGCTTTAAGAACTACAAGTGACTCGCAAACAAGAAAAGAGAAACATTTTAGCCCTGAAAGGAAACCCAGGATTAGCCCACCCTTACAGGGGTCTAAATTACACTCCACTCAATCATGATGTAATCCTCAATGCCACATCACATCAGGTCATTCCAACAAATTATTATGTAAGAAGGGAAAAACTTCTTGTAGCTTCACAGGCATATGTGAAAATGCAGCATCAAGTGAAAAAAACAACGTCCAAAAAACAAAGAGCTGACAAAAGAATGCTTCCCAGATTGAACATTTCTGAGTATCTCAGTCCATTATGGCTTCTTTCAGGTTTGATGTGAGATGGTTCACTGCAGAGACACCCTTTCACACTAGTCTGTACAGTGGAGGTGATGGGATCAGGTGGCATGATTTCTACAGCACAAATATATAGTAGCTTATTTACTCTGCTGCGTGATCAGTGAACCTGCACACGTCTCCTGAGCTTTATATGTAAAGTAGCCAAAATAATAATGTCTGGCTATTTTACCTGGCAAAGCACTCCATGTATCCCTCCACCATGAATTGATCTTTAGACAATATCTTCCAGTTAAAACGTATCAACAAACGCAAAAGGTAAAGCCCTCGTTCTTATTTACTCTATTCTATTTTTGTAAGAGAGCTTCAATAAAGTGGCATTAAGCTCTTCAGATGTCTGGTTCCCATCACCACCACTGAGAACAGTTCTGAATCAGTAAGTTTCTGTAGAGCATTCTGTAGAGTATTTCACCCTATACGTCTCTGAATTACTTTGTTTACGCCTTTTGCACTTAATCAAGCAGCAAATTTTGAAAACTTTGGTGGAATTCCCCTAAAATATATAAATATAAAGTAAATGACATGGTCGAATGTGAAATGAAGTGCCATTCCATCTACATTTCACTTCCTATAGCCTTCTGTATATACGTTTCTCAGCCGTTTAT
The DNA here is from genome assembly GCA_024036415.1 of Prochilodus magdalenae. Taxonomy (NCBI): domain Eukaryota; kingdom Metazoa; phylum Chordata; class Actinopteri; order Characiformes; family Prochilodontidae; genus Prochilodus; species Prochilodus magdalenae. The sequence continues at coordinate 138,312 of JAMWET010002378.1, forward strand.
ACAAGGGTTGGCTTGACACCACTTTCTATGTCCTATGCTGATACTGTGACCCTGAGGATCTGCCAATACCAATACCAATCTGATACCGTCATATACCCTCCCTATACAGCTAAGCAGCCAATAACCAGCCATCCATAACATCTTGCTCAAACGGTGAAACAGATACTCTCCTCAAGTCATCTCAATCAGACTTTGTTTACATCTTGGCCACCAAAAAATAGCTGGAATTCCCCTTTTGTAGAGAGTAACTGACATGACTAAATGACACGTTTTGTTGATTTTCTAAGAGAAATTAATCACCATTTCACACGCATTTCACTTCCTGTAGCCGATACGTTAATACCAGGGTTGGTTCCGTACTATTTCTTAATCTCCAACAGATTCAGTATCAATCAGACACCGTCTTTTATTGTCCCTTATACAACTAAGCTGCTAATAATGCATTTGGATCCATGTGGATACATTTTGCTTAACCAGCCATCTAATCATCAGCATGCTCAAACTGTGAACCAGGTATTCTCCCTAAGTCATCCCCATCAGACATCTTCAGCACTTAGGCAGCAAATTTTGAGGAATTTGGTGGAATTCCCCTTCAGTATAAAGTACAGGGGTTGGACAATGAAACTGAAACACCTGGTTTTAGACCACAATCATTTATTAGTATGGTGTAGGGCCTCCTGTTGCGGCCAATACAGCGTCAGTTCGTCTTGGGAATGACATATACTGCGTCCTGCACAGTGGTCAGAGGGATTCTAAGCCATTCTTCTTGCAGGATAGTGGCCAGGTCACTACGTGATGCTTGTGGAGGTTTGTCCTTCTTGGTGGTATGCTGACATTACCCTGGATACCGTGGCTCTTGATACATCACAAAGACTTGCTGTCTTGGTCACAGATGCGCCAGCAAGACGTGCACCAGCAATGTGTCCTCTTTTGAACTCTGGTATGTCACCCATAATGCTGTGTGCATTGCAGTATTTTGAGCAGAACTGTGCTCTTACCTGCTAACTGAACCTTCACACTCTGCTCTTACTGGTGCAATGTGCAATTAATGAAGATTGGCCACCAGGCTGGTCCAATTTAGCCATGAGACCTCCCACACTAAAATGACAGGTGTTTTAGTTTCATTGTCCAACCCCTGTAAATGACACAGTCAAATAACATGCTTTTGCTGCTTCGTTGAAATTAAGTGAGCATGACCTTCACAGGGAACACACTTCTGTACACCTCAATGCACTGTTTACACTGTTCACTGTTTAATTGCTGGATTACACACATTGTAAACACTAAACATAAAATGTGGCCACTGCAAAAATTATTTTATTATTATTATTATTATTATTATTTTTATTATTATTATTTTAAATATCTTTATTTAATGTGTAATGTTTTCTTCCTTATGTTAGATGTTATAAAAATTCCGTTTTCTTTTCATATCTTAGTTTGTTTACTGTTTACTGTAGAAGATTTGTCAGAAATCAAGGGAACGTGTCATTTGACCATGTATTCAAATTTTGCATATGACCAAACCCCACTCCAGCAACAATTGCTGCCAGCCAGCACTGAACACAAGCGCTATGATTGACTGATGCTAAAGTGGATCTATACTGGTCCAACATTAAACCCATCCAAACATTATTATATGCTGTGATGCCTGACACGGTCACCCTCATGGTGGCTTCCAACTCATTCCAGATCATTAACAAGACCAGTGAGGTGAATCAATCACCTTAGAGCAGTTAACATACCTGACACAGTCACTCTCATGGTGGCTTCCAATGGCCTGTTGTTGTCCAGGTCCTTACTCAGCTTCAGCTCTCCCGTGTCCTGGTTCAGAATCAGCAAATTCAGCTCATTCCCCTCCACAAATGTGTAGAGGAGCTTATCAGACACATCCGGGTCATGAGCGGGCACCTTCCCAATGACACCTGCTGGGAAGCTGTTGGACTTATTAGTGACGTAGTTGTTAAAAATGATCTCGAAATCCTGCAGAACGGGGTAGTTGTCATTGACATCCACCAAGCGAACGTGTACGATGGCCCGACTGACCAGCGGAGCCGAGGTAGCCTGTACTACAATCAGGTACTCCATTTTGGCCTCGTAGTCCAGGTCAGTGAGGGCGATTAGATCCCCACTAAAAATGTCCAGCTGGAAGATCTCAGGAACATTCCCCTCCACGATCTGGTATAAGATCTGCGCATTGGTTCCCTCGTCAGGATCCGTGGCACTGATGCGAGCCAGAGTGGAGCCAACGGCACTGTTCTCCTTCACGTAGATGTAGAGCTCATCCTTTTCAAAGACAGGGGCATTGTCATTGATGTCTAGCACTGTCACCTGGATGTCCACAGCAGCTTTCAGAGGGGGGACTCCTCTGTCTATAGCAAAAGCCTTGAGGTTGTACAGAGCTACGTTCTCCCGGTCCAACTTCCTGGCTGTTCTGATTATCCCTGAGTAAGGCTCGATGAAGAAATCCCCCTCACCATCATCCCCTCCCTGAAAAGTGTAGCTCACCCTGCCGTTAGACCCCGAATCTCTGTCCGAGGCGGAGACTTGAAGAACACTCGTATATATGGGCGCATCCTCAAAGACAGTGCCTTGGTAAATGTCCCTCAGGAACTGGGGTGCGTTGTCATTGGCATCAAGGACAATGATCTCCACATAGGTGGTGTCTGATTTCTGAGGGATGCCATTGTCCCGTGCGATAATGGCTAACGTGTAGGAAGCTTGGTCCTCGTAGTCAATTTCAATCTGAGTGGTGATGGCACCTGTGTCCGGGTGGATCTTGAACTGGGGTACGTTGTCCTCCATCACGTAGGTGATGCGGGCATTCTCACCAGTGTCTTCATCCGTAGCACTGATGACCACGACGGTGGAGCCCACTGGCTTATCCTCGCTGACTAACACCTGGTAATTGGCACTCTGAAATACAGGCCGATGGGTGTTGGTATCTGTGACGTTGATAAAGATCTGTGCCGTGTCAGACCGGGTACCGTCTGAGGCTGTCACTGTAAGGACATATTGGCGTTCCTGTTTGTAGTCCAGCGGCAGGGCTAGGGTAATCAGCCCACCACCACTCTGGCTGGTGATAGCAAACCTGTTCCGTGTGTTCCCGCTGGATATCTGGTACGTCACCACGCTGTTCGCATCCCTATCCACAGCTGTGACGGTGAGCACACTGGCCCCAACCGCAGCATCCTCGTTGACTTTCAGGTTGTACATCTTCTGGGTGAAGGTGGGGATGTTGTCGTTCACATCCAGCACTGTTACGCTCACGCTCGCTGAGGATGACATCACAGGGACACCGTGGTCCCTCGCCTCCACGCCAAAGGTGTAAAACTCAGTGGTCTCTCTGTCGAGTTCCAGGCCGACTGTAACCCACCCTGTGCTGTTATTGATAACGAAAGGAAAGCCAGGTGACGTGTCCGTGAGCCTGTACTCCAAAAGAGAATTATCGCCTGAATCTGCATCAATAGCCTGAATGTGAATAACGGAGTGACCGATGGGAACGTTCTCCAGCACCGAGGCTTGGAAGGGGGTGCTGACAAACATAGGTGCGTTATCATTCACATCCACCACCTGCACGACAACCATACCCGTCCCATTAATGAGAGGCGGCCTACCACCGTCTTGGGCCTTTATCCGCAAATTGTATTCCCTGATCATCTCGTAATCCAGGGGGTTGATGACGTCAATGACACCTGTGGGAGAGTGAATGTAGAACTGGCCTTTCACATTCCCACTGATGATGCTGTAGTGCACTTTGGCATTGTTCCCAGCATCTCTATCCGTGGCCTTCACTTGGGCTACCTCCGAGTTAACAGCGACGCTCTCCAGAACTTGAACCACATATCTTTTCTGACTGAACTGAGGATAGTTGTCATTTTCATCCTCTATGGTGATGTGCACGGTGGCCGTGGCACTGCGTGGACCAGGCTCTCTGCCTTGGTCGTTAGCCTCCACTATCAGCTGATACTGTGACTGCACCTCTCGGTCCGGACGTTCTTTGATCTTAACCAAGCCATTCCTCGGGTCTATCTCAAACCCGGAATTCACTTCCCCTTCATTCACAATCCTATAGATCATATTGGCATTGGACGGAGCGTCTCCATCAGTGGCCCGGATGGTCATTACCTCGAAACCTACCTCTACGTTTTCGCGGATGCTCACCTTGTACTCGGTCTGCTCGAAGGTAGGCCTGTGGTCATTGGTGTCACTGACCGTGATGGTGAGATAAGCGGTGCTGGACTTTTTTGGCGTACCCTTGTCGGTGGCCGTGACTTTAAACACGTGGGTGTCTTTCAGCTCCCTGTCCAAGGGCTGCAGAGTTGTGACACCACCAGTTTCGGGGTTTATTTGAAAGTAGTCGTTGGATCTACTGTAGAACAGAGCTTCCATGTCATACTCAACAACACCTGCGTCACCGTCGTCCGAGTCGAACGCTTTGAGGGTGATGACCCGGGTCCCTGAGGGTTCGTTCTCGGGCACAGAAACCTGGTAGTTGGGTAACTGAAACTGTGGAGCTGAGTTCACATTCCGTTTCAGACGTTTAGCCCACCGCTCACTGTTCGCAGCCCAGCCATGACCATGCTTTGGCCTCAAGTTCAATTGCACTTGCAGGTATAGCACCTTGTCTTGAACATAGGGTACTGTGCAGCGGAAACTGGCATGGTGAGGCAAACACTGGTGGGTCTCTGAGACTTTCCTCTCAGACCTGTCCTCCCTGCATGCAGGCAGGAGCATTTGAGACTGCCGTGCAAAGGCTGGTAAATGCTCATATACGCTCATAGGTAACATACCCGAGTTAAAGCACGTCCCGTGTCCGGAACGCAGGTCGATGTACGCGTCCAGCTGACGCGTCTTTCTTCGGTACTTGATAAAGCAGTTCTGTCCGTGAACGAACGTGTTGAAATGAATCAGCACCGCGTCTCCAGACTTCAACGAGGTCATTCTCACGCGCAGCGGAGCCGGGCGTCCCGTGAAGCGCGAGCAGTGAACTTTTCGCGCGAGGGACACAACTCCATCAGTGCTACCGACCCTCACCAAGCGTCCAACAGACCTGGCCGTGAGTCTCCTGTCTATACTGTAAACCCATCCCGGCCCAAGAGAGACGTTCACCAGCGGGGCTCCGGGCTGAAGGCTCTCCGGAAAGTGGAGATCGAAGCATCCGTACAAGCGAGGCTGAAGGAGAACTCCGAACCAGATCCATACCAGTGGTAATTCCATGGCTCATCACATCTCAGCACCCGCAGAAACACAGACTATCCCAACGATCCGGAACCAGCAGGAAATCACAGTCCGGGCGGAGGTGTCCTCCAGAAGTTCCCAGACCGCTGCATGTTTCTACTGAGCGCTCTCTCTCTCTCTCTCTCTCTCTCTCTCACTCTCCCTCCCTCACTCGCTCTCTCTCTTCTCTCTCTCTCTCTCTCTCACACACACTCTCTCGCTCTCCCTCCCTCACTCGCTCTCTCTCTCTCTCTCTCTCTCTCTCTCTCTCTCTCTCTCTCTCGCTCTCCCTCACTCGCTCTCTCTCTCTCTCTCTCTCTCTCTCTCTCTCTCTCACTCTCTCTCTCTCTCTCTCTCTCTCTCTCTCTCTCTCTCTCTCGCTCTCCCTCACTCTCTCTCTCTCTCTCTCTCTCTCTCTCTCTCTCTCTCTCCCTCACTCGCTCTCTCTCTCTCTCTCTCTCTCTCTCTCTCTCTCTCTCTCTCTCTCTCTCTCTCTCTCTCACTCCCTCTCCGAGTCGTAATGCCTCCTCCAGTGGCTGCGCTCCTCCTCCGGGAGGAATTTGCATGGACCTGCTGCTCAACAGAGATCTGTCCAACCAATCACCAGTGGCCGGGCTACAACTGATCTGCTCTAAAACCGTCCAGCAAACTTTCATGAACATGATTTTCAACAATGACAGATGGTAGAATTAAACAACTGTAACAGAAGGTCTGGCATTTCATTACTACTATTAATTATTATTGTGACTTTTAAATACACCTTTAGAAACTCAACATCCTTTTTTAATCACACAACACAATTCAATTCAGTGTTCAGTAATGTTCAAATTGTGTTCATTTAAAATATAACAATAATGTGAATAATAGTTTAACTAGGAACATGAATAAGAGATAACCTTCTGAACAGCTATCAAATGTGCTTTAAATAATAAATAAAAAAATATTTTAACTTTATTAGAACTTGTAGGTAATGTTAAGGGGTGGGGGTGAGGGGGGTGGTGCTTACATACACTCTGCAAAGAGCTACAGATAGAACCAGTGTTCCCCTGGATTGTGATCTGTGAATAAGTTATAGTGGTTTGTATTATATTGTAGTTTTAAAGATGTTAAAAGTGTTCGCCTTAAATCTGCACAGAAAATACTCCCTGGGGAAAAACAGCATGCACTCTGAATGGCAATTGACAGATTTCATGACCGACTCACTTAGAAATCAACAATACGAACAATACACCATGTGACCAAAAGACCCGGTTAAAACGAATTGACAGTCACGTGACTTTCAGAGCTTTATAAAGATTTATGTTCATTTTTGCAACAAAAAAAAAATCACTTAACATTTTACAATTTTAAAACCAACTTCTTTAGGGATTTTGTAGTAAAGGGAGTGGATTGTTTTAGAACCACAAGTTCTATGAAGAAGCATATGGGTTCCAGTAAAAAGGGTTCTGCTATAGTTACACTGAACCATCCACTGCACACTCTCCCCCAATCTGGAGAATCCTGTCATGATGCAGAGTAGTCTTTAATCAAGTAAAGGGCTCTTGGAGTGTGGATGGCTCTACATAGATCCACATCCCTTACCTACAAACCCTTGGAGAACTATATTTTAAGATTTTAGATTTTTGTATTGGAACCTTTGGGAAAGTAAATTCAGCATATATCTACATACAGCTCTGTACGTCATCCGGCTGTTGTCTGTTTTTGTTCCTACACCTTTACTGTGAAAGGTGAGGTCAAGTCAGAGCTAATGGTCTGTAGGGTTTTACTGCCTGAGCTGAACTACTGCCCAATGATGTGGAGCTACTGTCCTACTGTGGGCTCTGCTGCTGCTTCATGTGCTCTGACTGTGTGTCCACTGCTTTGCCTGCGTTTCTGACCAGTGTGTCTACCATGGAGCTTCTTTCTGTCCTATACAACATATAAGCGTTGCCTGCATCCTGCTGACCCATCTGATTACCCTGCTCTTAAATCAGAGACTAATCAGACATGACTTCCTCCACCTTACCAAACACTGAACACTTCTCTTAGTCCTTCTAAAAGATTATCACTGTAGGCTTCTAGCAGCAGCTCGTGATCATAGTTTCTAGTTCGATGAACTACTTCCAGTGCTCACTGGTTTTACTGGTCACAGTGCCTGGGTTTCATTTCACCGTTCAGGTCTGCGACTCTATAGGACTCCAGCGGTTATCGTTATTCTCTAGTCAATATGGCATATAGCTGTAAATTCTTGCTTTTGTGCTTGACCTGCTATCCAATGGGTACCTGACCTGAGGAGGGTGGGGTCCCCTTTTCAGTTTTGGTTTCTCTCCAGGTCTCTACCTCTTCTTTTTCCTTGCCGCTGTTGCCCTTAACTTGCTCACCGGGGGCTTGGACCCACATTCACTGTTAAGCCACTTTGTGAAAACATCTGGTGTAAAATGAACTTCATAAACACCTTAACTCGACTTTACCAGACATATTCTTGAACCTCTGAAATACACTCTTAATGGAAGATTTTGGGGGGAATCAGCATATAGTTTCAATTTCAAGTTTTCACTTTTCTATAATAATAGTTGTAATGTTTTGGTCCAGTGACGGGTTTTGTTGTGACAGAGGTCCAATAAACACTGGCATGGCAACAACTGTCTCAACACTGCATTACTGGAATATCCCTGATCATCACTGATGTCTGAATTCTTCCTCCTAAATGCCCCTCAGGAGAAAAGAGGAGATTAGCAGCAGTATTTGATGAATGAGAAAAGGATGGGTTATCCTCTTTCTCAACCGATAGACTGCTGAAGGAGTCCTGTGATGTAGAACAGCAATTGCTCTATAGCACAGCATTGAGATGTTCCACTCTTTCTTATGGGAATCTTATTCGGCTAGAACCCGAGTCAGAGAGTTATGACATATGTGTGATAACAGTTTGAAGTGAGAACCGCTGGGGGCTATTACTCAGTAGAACTCATGAGATCTGTACCACTGTACAGAAATCAGTCTGTAAGTTTCTCCACAGTGAGTTACTTCAGATCAGAACACTCTGAGTGACTGTGTTTACAGGCCTGTCCTTGGATTGTGGAAACAGATTGAACTTCTCTTTAACTATTATTGGGCTTCTCCCATTGTAAGTTCTATGGATACAAACGTATGAGAACGTGAGACAATGTGCATCAATGTGTTGTAAGCAGCGCCCCCCTGTGGACAAATCACAGCAGTTCAGATCATTCAGTTCAAACATTACCTCCCCTTTTAAAAGATGGTTCTACCCAGGGTTCCATATAGAACCATGTTTCTAATATGTGGTCTGTACGAAAGTTAAGGCAGTTCTCTCTGGTATTTTTTAAAGACATTAAAAATCGTGCACCAAAATATGCACATAAAAGGCTCCCTGTAGAAAACGGTTTGCTCTCTGAATCGAAAAACTCTCGAAAAAACTCTGACCTTCATCAGTAATAAAAACAAACAAAAAAGGAATGTGTCATTTGACCAAAGACCGTAAGTCTAAACACACTTAAACTTGCCTTAAACTTTATAATATTTCACAATCTTTAGGGTTCGTTAGTAAATGCAATGGATTATGTTGGAACAACAACAAAAAATCTATATGGGCTCATATGTGCACCACCCAAAGGGGTTCTGCTACTGCTACAATGTCAGCTTGTCATAATAGCGGAACCTTTATGGTTATATAGAACCACAGGTTTGTGTTTGCTTTAGTTGTTCAGAGTGGTTTGATATGAAATGCTAAACTGGAGATAAACCCACTGACTCTGATTTCTTTCTTTACAGTGGTGGTGATGGGATCCTGGCAACATCTACAACACAAATATGGATCTTTATGCACGGTCCAAAACACCCAGTTTCCTTGAGTTACATTAATAATGGTAAAATTGGGGTAAAATGTCATAAATAGAAAAAATAGCAGACAGACAGATGGATAGATATAGAAACACTTTCCATGTACTACTCTGATATATATACAGTATATAGCCATAATATCATAAAACATGTTCTCAGAAAACAGACTTTTTAGATTTTTTTAACTTAACAGGAGCTTCTAGAGGAATTAAAACCCTTCGGACGTCTGGTTACCATCACCAACACTGTGAACAATTTCAATGTTATTCTTTTCCCCTAGAAAGATGCATTTAAGATCAAAGGAGTCTGATTAACTTTGTTACATCACAATTTGATAATGCAGAGGAGTTCACAAATTATTCAAACTTCTTTTGAACCACATGTTCTTCAAGAGTATGGAAAAGCAGATGTATAACATTCCTTACAACACCCTTAAAAGTGTTTTTAAATAGCACCACTAGATCCGCTTTAGCACTATACTGAATCCTGTTCTGCTAAGAGTGCAGTGCATATAAGGAACAACAGAATGCAGGAGGAAAACGTGTTCAAGTGTCGTTTATTGCAGTCGGTGGGTACAAGATTCTTTAAAACGTTTAAAAGGTTCTGATGTGTTAAGAAAAGTGTTCAAGCAAAAATATGTCATCAGTAACTGTAGCAAATAAGACATCTGACTGCACTGCACCATTATTTTCCTGACTTACACCTACTTACTCAACTCATCTGTTATAGAATGAAACACAGTAAGCAGCAGGGTACGGTCATACAAAACATCAGCATGTGAATCATATTACTTTATCATCATCACAGACACGCACACACGGCTCTACCAGTGAACTGAAATGAATTCATGTAAGAGTTATACTGTCAACGTCCAAACTGTGAGATAAAACTGACACAGACCATGTGTTATTGGTAGTACGGTCTATACCGGCCCTGCTCTGGGTGGTGGGGCCCAGGCATCTGGCCCTGAGGTGGAGGCCCTTGCATGCGTGGAGGGTGAGGTCCTCGTGGAGCGGGCCACATGCCTGGGCTCAAGCCTCCAGGCTGGTTGAAGGGTGGGCTGAGGGTGCCCTGGTCCTGTGGCATGGAGTTGGGGTTGTAGTGGTGAGGAGGTGGCGCGTTGACTGGTGGACCCCCGTGTTGAGAGAGTGGCCCGGACAGGGGGTGGTTCATGAACGGCGGCATCTGGCTGATGAGATGTCCGGGTGGAGGTGTGATGGGAGGCGGGGCGGAGGACATTGGAGGCGCCTGGTTGTAGACCAAGTGTGGGGCGGCTGAGGCTTGGGAAGGATGCTGCATAGGATGACTCATTGGGGGAGGTGGTGGTGGAGGAGGACCATAATGCTGCTGCTGAGGTGGGGGCATGATGTGATGAGGGTGGGACACCACAGACTGACCAGGGTAGTCCCCGGGGTGGTGGTGTGGAGGTGGACCTGGTGGGGTCTGAGGGAGGGGATCACGTGGAGAGGGGCCGGAGCCGCCAGAGTCGTCCTGAATGGGCACAGTGATGAGATTGCTGTGCTTGCGTGTAGTCACAGTGGCTATGCGGAAGGTCTCTGGGGGAAGGCCTCGAGATGAGGGGCCCAGGTCTGATGCAGAGGGTGAGGCTGGGGGTAGCTGGCCGTATGGTTCATGAACCTGCAGTGGTGGAGGGATCAGAGGGTGGGCCTTGGGCAGGTGAGGTGGCGGTGGCAGGCGGAAGCGGTCCGGTGGGTCTGAGACCGGAGAAGGAATCGGGTGAGCAGGCTCAGGCCGCGAGCCTCCGGGCTTGCCCGCCCTTATGTGGCGATGGTTGATGTGAGCCTGCAGGTCCCGCTGAGAGAGGTAGGTGCGCTTGCAGCCCTGCACAATGCTGCACATGTAAAGGGAGCCACGCTGACACTGCTCGATGCGCTGGACCGGGTCTGTGCAGCTGTATAGGGACAAACTGAACTTAGAATTTAGTATAGGAAGTGGAGCCAGCGAACAATCATACAATCATACAATTATACACTGTGGCTTGTAAATTAAAAGGCCCATAACTGACATTCATCTCTTAAGTTATCATCAGTGTGGGTTGCTATTTTTATCACATATTAGCTTGTGAAATTTCTGCCCTGACTGATCTGCTTCAGTCAACTGTAAGTGCTGTTATGAAACGGAAGCATCTTGGAACAACAGCTCAGCCAAGAAGCAACAGACCACGCAAACTCATAGAGCGGGCCTACCAAGTGCAAAAGTATACATTGCTCACTACAGAGCCCCAAACTGCCTTTGAAAGCAACATCTGCACAAGAGCTGTGCACCACAGCCGAGCAGCTGCACACAAGCTTAAGACCACTATGCGTAACACCATGCATCACCATCATGGAGGGGAGCAGCATGCCACCACTGTACCCTAGAGCACATTAAATGTGTTCTCTAGAGAGATTAATCATACTTCACCATCTGGCAGTCTGATGGATAAATTTGGGTTTGGCAGATTTCAGGAGAATGCTACCAACTAGAATGCATGGTGCTACCAACTAGAATGCATGGTGCCACCAGTAAAGCTTGGTGGAGGAGGGATAATGTACTGGAGCTGTTTCTTGCTTTGGGCTTAGCCCATGGTTTTCGAATGGGATGTCCTCATCCCATGGTCCACATACTTCCAGGCATACAGTGTTTGTCAATATGATTATTTTAATTTAAAAAAATAAAATAAAATACGGCAAAAATGATGAATACAAAACAAAACACTTAGCAATTTAGTTTCCATATATGAGCTGAACGTTCTGGGTAAGGATCAGTCTGTTTCACATTTTTTTAACAATATTTATATTAAGCTTTAATTTAAAAATAGCCAGGGAAAGTCTGTTTTCCATGATATGGGCCCTTTAAGACATAAAGCCTGCATAAAATACCAACACAGACAAGAAAGTCTATTAAATAAAAATGTTTGGCAAATAAGAATGCAGTGATGAGAGTTACAGACTGATATGGATATCTTATTATGTACATATGTACTGAGGCCAAAACATAAGAATCCATTAAACAGGCAAATTGGGACAAAATCTACTGTATCTAAGTTATTTGTAGAATGTTACAAAGTAAAATAAAGTGCTGAAATTGATCATAGTAAACCAGCACAGCATAAACGTTCTGTGTTTCCAAAGTTTAATAAATATCATGAATAAATATCAGTTTAAAATACTGGTCAAATACAAAGATCCACATGATTTTGCTATCGCTGTGCATCCCAACAGGCAATAGCAAGTTATTCAACAAAACAATTAAATATTATTTTAATTTTTTAAAGCTTAAAGTATCAAATTAAGTCACCAGACAATAATTCTTATTACCACAAATTGTAAACTGCAGCATATAAAACTAACACACTCAACAGTGCATTTGAAATGGTTACAGTAAAAGACTTACCCTGGACACTTCTTGTCATTTTTCTTCTCGTACAGCACTGCGCAGTCATAGCAGAACACATGCTTACAGGGAATCTGTTTAGGCATGACAGATCATAAATAAAAAAAAATAATAATAATAATAAAAAAGAGTTAGGTGAGAAGAGCAAGATCTGAATTACTGTACATAAATAATGCAGACACATGACTCAAATCAACAAATACTCAACAGTGAACTATTGCTTTATGCACAGTCTACTCCTAGAAAACAATATTTACTTACCATTCGACCGTATATATTAATGGGCAGGCCACACTTGTCACAGAAATGAACTGGGGTGTCATCTTTCTCTCCTACCAAGTTAAGCTGAGGGGGAAAAGGAAAAGAATGGTTTTCAATCTAGAAGCTGTAATACGGGTAATGAAATTTTAAAGGGCAGCTGAAGCAAATACCTTATAGTCCCAGAATAGAGGATGGGGGAACCTCCGCTGGCTCCCATAAGCATCTCCAGATTTGCACTCAATTCTTTCCTCCGGCTTACAGCTAAAAGAATCTACAAAACACAGAAGACACAGAGTTTCAGGGGCAGACTCATGGCATGTTTCCAACAAACCTAAAACCTGCATAAAAATTAAAAACAAAATTACCCCAAACTGGCCTGTGGTCAAAGACACAAGCTAGGCATATTTGGAATCATTCTTCTATGTACATAACACCTACCTTCATCATTTTGTCCATTTGATGGCAGCCTGGCGCTGGGCCGCTGTGGCCGGGCAGTGGGTTTGCCTCTTATATTTTGTTTGGATAGCAGCTTGATGGGAATCCGCCGACGAACGTCTTGACCTCCAAGAATCCCTGAACCATCGGTTCCCTGAAGATCGTCTGAGAAAAAAATTAGAATTTTTTTTTCTTACACCCCGATAATATAAATAGGCAAAACAGGAATGCGGCAGTAGCATTCAAATTGCTGGCCACAAAAGTTTAGGGGCTCAGTCACGTGTAAAAACACATAGAAGAGAAAAACAAAAATCCTAAATAAGCTATACCAACATGTTTTACCTGCTATACCTATGGAACATCTTCCCTTTGCATGATAGCATGGGACATGTAGTACTTTTATGAAACACATATCAGGATCATTTAACCTGGAAACCCCATCATAGTTGTAAATTAACCTGCTGACTAAATCATTGTTTCAGCTACATATAGCTCTATATTTGAGCTGTAGACATGGTGACTCCTGGGTATTCCACAAAGTAGGACTTCTTAGTTAGCCAGATATCTTAAGCCCAAAGACCCGCCTGTCCAAAGGCAGAGCTAAGGAACATTCTCTTAATCAGGATCGACCTAAGGAGGACGGCTTGGACCCGGATTTTCCCGGATCTGTACATGGACTCAGTGTTTTTCTTTTCTTTTATATAAACTGTTTTTCTGCAAAGCTGCTTTGAGACAACGGTGCTTGTAAAAAGCACCATACAAATAAATATTTATTAATTATAGATTTTGATTGAACAGTCCTCATCTATAGGCTTAAGATATCTGGCTAACTGAGAAACCCTGCTTTGTGGAATACCCCTTGGTTCCTTTCACCATCAGCTTATAATTATAAGCTTCTCTACATTGAACCACTTCACACCAAACCACACTGAATGAACGTGGATCTCAAGGATTTGATTAAGATCTTGAACATGGGTTAAAAGGTTCTTCAACAAGCCCTGTTGAATTTTGAGTTAGTGATTGATGAAGAATGTATCTCTGGACTAGACTATGTTAAGTGTCTATAATGTGCATCCCTGAACACACAGATGTTAGATATTTGTATAAGAGTCTCTTTCTTGCTTCCTGTTTACAGTCAGCAGCTACTGCTGTAGTACATTAGCCTATTATCTTACCAGCCCATACCAAGAACTCAGTCATGAGTGTGTTTATCTTTTGCTTCGGTTTTATGATGAAAATACCGAACATTTAACAAATAAAGCCGAGTAGCTGCTGCTCCACTGTAACGGTACATGTCCGATGTAACTGCTGCTCCGTTTAAGGTGCAACGGGACAACTTGAAGCTGATGAATAGGAAGAGTATTTCAGCCTCGTCAATGAACGGATACACTGGAAGCTTCCCATCCCTTTCTCCTGCACAGCTAACCCCTTCTACAGCTACACCACAGACAGCTATTAGCCCAGACACAAACCAGCTCTACTGTATTAAAATAAGGAAGCTGACTGTAATGAATACATGTCTAAAAGTGTGTCAACAACAGCGGCTCATTCCCGTTAGCTTCCCGGCTAGCTGGCTGAGTGTGGCGCGCTCTGTTCAGCCTGATTTCACTGGAAGAATAAACCACCAGTCGTATAAACTACATGCTCATAGTTTCAGCGACATGTTGGCAAAAATAATAAAAGCTATATGACTAGTTAAAGCATTCGGTAGATTAAAAAAAGGCTTTGTATTATTCGCTAGCTTGTTGCTCACCATTTTGGTCCATGACTTCTCGCTCTGCATTCTGGGACTCTCGCTTCCAGTCTGCGTAGGCGGGACGCAAGCCCGGTCTTGTTCAGATCATCATTGCGCAAAGATTACGCATAAATATATGATTTATACCGTATACAGTAGTTCACCTTTTTTTTTCCCTTACACTATTTACACAATTGTATACACATTGTTTGTAAATATATATCAAACGGTGTGATTCTTTTCTTAGCTTATTTTATTAAATATTTCTTAAAAACCATTAAAAAAAAAATATTTTAAACACCCAAAGAAGGCAGAAACTAATTTATTAATGAATTCTTCACATGGACTAATAAACTAACAGACTAATAACTTACTACAGCAGTAGCTGCTGACTGTAAACATGAGGCAGAACAGAGAAACATCTCACATCTATTTTAGAGTTCTGCAAAACACATTATACACACTTAACATATCACTTGTACAGAAAACCAATCTTTATAAATTACAAAATAATGGTCATTTATGGAACATACAAAATCACACAGATGTATTTGTAAAGATATTGAGAGGTTTCGCTCATGTCTAGTTGAGGGTTTAAGCATTGAAGCAAAGCAGTAAACCCAGAAAGGCAATATCTGTTGTGCTGGTGATGAATAAAGATGACTGAAGAGGTAAAAGCCACTCTGACATCCTTTTCATATTGGAAAGAATGAGTAACATTCTTGAGTAACAGGAATTAAACAACTTTTTCAAAAAAATTCTAAATAAATTACTTTTTGGGATGTAAACAGGTTCATTCTGAGTGGTTTGATGCGATTTGGTTCGTTGTACCGAAACTTACACCCTCTGGTGGCGGTAATGGGCCAGGAGTCACTTAGTCTGTAATTGATTTCCATACTCCTCCTTCTAGTAGATTTGATTGATTATTTGTAAATAGACTCTGTAAAGGAACTTTCAGAAGCATTAAACTCTTCAAACGTCTGGTTTCTCTAGAATGGAATGTTTCACACCAAACCTTTCTGTGACTTTCTGTATAAAATCTCAGCCATTTAATTCCGTATTTTAAAAAAATAAAAATGGTGTTGAAAATGAGGTTTGATGCCCTCTTGGTTCTAGTCTTGCTCCAATGGTACACAGCCCTCCAGGTCTATCATCTCTGGCCAGTCCACATACTTATTTGTCGACTTTTCATTCTTTATATACTGAAAGAAAGAGAAAGACAGCAGTCTGTGCATTATAGAAAGTTTGCAGATGCTCCATATAATCACTGAATTCAGCTGTTTTATTTTTTGTGTTCAACAATGTACATACAGCTTATATAACCTACATAGGATAAATATTACCAATAGCATGAGATGCTCTGGAGCAGTCTTACACTCACGTGAGACTGTGCCAGAGCAACAATCCAAAGCCAAGTGTCAGCTGGAGTATAAAGCCCTAGCGCATCAGCTGTAAAGCAGTGGGACTCTGTTCCCTGGGTTGACGAAGCCCCAACCCAAACATTTATTATGAGCTGGAGTGATCCAGAACTGATCCTTTAAGTCCTCACTAATGTTTTTTTGGCTGAATGCAATCAAATGCTCACAGCAATGATCCAACATCTAGTCTAAAGCCTTCTCAGGACAGTAGAGGCTGTAACTGGGGCACAGAGTCTGGGAAACTGGAGGTTGGATGAGTAGGACAGGTATCCAGATATTCAGTGAGATGCCATTAGAGGCATTTTGACTATACCTTCTCCAGCGGGTTGATATTTTTAAGTCCTTTTCCTCCAACAAAGACCCAGTTGTCTCTGAACCCAATCGATGAAATATATGAACTGCCAAGCTGACTGATGAGTGTTCTTGCTTCATTGTCAAGTCTGTAGTGTGATGAAGTCAAACAAGCCAGGCTTATTTATTATTACCACAAAAGCCCACAAATGAGTTGTACTGTACAGATCTGGAAATACATTTAACAGTACAATGAACACAAACACACTCAGACATTTAGACCAACTAATACTGCACCTTGTTGCTGGATCATCAAAGGATGCCATGAGCACAAGTGAGCCATTTTGAATTGAAGATAGAAGCTGTATAAGTGGCTTAACATCTGTAAAAATAAACATTAAGTCATTAAATAATCAAAACAGAAATCAAAACAGTCACTTTTACAGCAGTCGGCTCTGGTGGTCATAGCCTTCTGACAACCTACAGTGGTCTCTAGAGTGAGATTCACTGGTCTAAAGACAAGGAAATAGCTCCTAATGGTATATCTTGAAAGTGGGAGCAACAATTACAAGTGCTTTGGGGGGTGGATACATCAGGGCTGGCTTCTAAACTATTATTTTTCCCTGGCTGGCTAATGGCTAGTTCCCTGGTTGGCTAGTAGAAAGCCAATAGCTAACACTGGTGTCGGGACATGCCCCCGTGGAAGAGTGGACAGGATAAGCAATAACTCATTATCATGTAAGGAACAAGCTATTCTAAACAGGGCAGTTTAGACAGGGTGACAAGGGAACCGTGATGCTTGTTGTTATGGTATTTATATATGCCACCTTTAAACACGGACAACTTTAAGCTTCTAAAAGACATTCCATGTTTTTCCCCAGCTGGTTAACATACCAACAGAAAGTCAAGTGCCACATCAGGAAACATTAGCCTCTACATCAGTAGCTATGCTAACAGTCAAGATCTGTCAATGGCTACAAAATGTATTTGTATTAAGCATGATGGAAACTGCAGTGAGAGAACAGTGGTTAATGAAACTGAACCCAGATCCAGTAAGCCTGAGGCAAGCAATGCTGCGCTACATAATACATAGATGCGAACACTAGGTCTTTAGAGCTAGGTCTTCAAATTGGCCTCTAAATATCAAAACTAGATCCAAACTGCCTTTTTGAAAGTTTTCTATGTGCGCATAAAAAATGTGACATGCCAAAATGAAAGAAGTGCAATGTGAAACCACCAATCAGGGCACAGCGGTCCCTTTGTTTTGAGCTTGCTTTGACCTGTTGGACAGAGCTTGGTTCTAGCTAATGGAAACTGTTCTCCTTCAGTGTTTTGTGCTTATGATCATTTGAACAGACATCAGTGTCAGACTAACCAATGACCTTCTATTAAAGATTGGTGTACCGAGAGTTAACAGTCTTGTTGCAGAAATTATAATAGGACATTACAGGCATAATAAATGCTTGCTACTGTTGCTACTGTTACTCTCCATACCCAAGTACAGCTCTGGAAATAAATAAAGAGACTCCAGCTACTTCTTAAATTAGAATCTCCACATGTACAGCAGGTTCTTAGTGAGAAACGAACAGGACAACACAGTTACAGACTGGCAGAGGGCCAAACCCACTCTCTACTGTCCACGATGTGTGCCACCTAATTCCAATGAAAAATGTTTCCAGAGCTGAACATTTGAAGGTAAACACTTTAGTACTTTTACTCCAACGGAGGTCTAAAGGGAGAAACTTCTACTTTTTTTTACCATGGCTAACTCAACTACATGGTTTAATACCACTGTTAAACCTTACGAAACATTATGAAACGTTTTTTCAGTTTTTGTGCACATAGAACATAGATAATCCAGTCAGTTCTCTAGGCTGCCTAGACCAGAAAACATAGGATTTAACAAGTAGTTCAGATTCGGTTCCCCTTTCTATGTTAGATGAGCCCTCATTAAAATAATACCACCCACGGTGTTAGCATCCCCTCTGTACACAGGCACCATGTTTGTTCTCGCGAATGCTGGAACCACTAGCATTATGAGGATGCTAAGAGCTTCACTGCAGTTGACTAAAGGTTATTGATGGCAACATCCGGTTACAGTCGCCTGACCTGCCTGCTAATCACTGACACCAAGTTGGCTTCTTATTCTCTGGGTTCTCGTTGGAAATTCCCTGTGCCACCTTAAATTGTGCAGCAGTTACATTCTGGTATTTCAGGAAATTGTTGTAAACTGGCGCACCATTTAAGGTGGAATGGAAAATTCCACCTTAAATGAATAAGACGCTGACTGTGGCCTTGCGTGTCTAATGGTCTTTATAACCTGGGTCAGTATAAAGCAGCACTGGTAACAAAACCTTTCCTAAAGGAGGGTTCAGTATGGATTGTAGAGGAAAATGTAATGGAAAAAATAACTACTCTGTTTGTGTACCTGATTAGCACTCGCTAATGCTAACTGATGTTTTTGGCGGTACTCGCTGCGGGATCCACTGCTGTGTTTGTTCTTGTGGTATTTGGGTGAGCGCTACGTGTAGAAAAGTGCTTGTCATGTTGCATTTAATTTATAGTTATTTATGTCATTTTTAAGTACTGCAACGAGGCAGTACTTCTTTTCGTTTTCTTATTGGACGATTTCAGTCATATGACTAGAGGTCATGGTTCAGTTCAGTCAAATTTAACAACGAAAAAAGAGTAGTTCTATAATACTGGCAGTGTTTAAATATAAGCACGACAGACATGCATTATCAGTTCCCAGAAATCTTTAGGCCTTCTCTGGGGTTAGGTTCGTGCTGGAATGCCCCTTTAACAGTACATTTATTACACAGAAGTGACCTTTGGTAAATTAAATATTGACACACTATTCACCAAAAGAATAGTTGCACCCAGAAGGAAGTGTGGGATTGCAGTGCTGTTGGGAAGGAAGATAAAGGTTACCAGGAACAATAGAGGAGGTAGAGTGACAGCAGGTCTTCTGGACGTGTGACACGTGACGACAAACCATTTATCTCGGTGCTGACCACTGTGCCTCCACACACTGACTCGTTGATCGTTTCCTCCAAGACAAAAGCGGTACCTGTCACTCACTTTGTGACAGAGGTCTATATTGAAATACTTTGGTTTTGTACTCATACTGACAATAACTTTCTCTCTTGGTATCAGCACTGGCCCTTGTTCCCTAGTTTTAGACTCTAACCTTCCTGTACTAGCTGGGAATCGTTGTCCAACGGAACAATAAGCACGGTTGTGTGTCACTCTGGATAAGAGCGTCTGCTAAATGCCTTAAATGTAAATGACAGTCTGGCACGACACCATTGCAGTCTTTGGCGACGCTGATGTGGTGTTAAGAGTTGTCGTAGCGGTCTGTGTGCATGTAGTCCTGCATCGCGCAGCTGTATGCCAATGATGCTGGATGACTCATGGAGGGCATCACTGCTTGCTGAACATTCGCGAATGAGGCTGTTGGGTTAGTCAGGTACAGCGATAAGGGCCATCCTTGCTTATGCCACATGTGGGGCCAATTGTGAAATTGAATCATCCACATGTATCACAATGTCAAACCTACCCACTAAGTTTCATTCCGGTCCTTCTGGGTGCTACTATTGTCTTAATGATGAGTGTATTTTTGTAAGGAATAAATATATGTATGTATTATATATGTATGTAATAATGAGGGCATTAGTGACACAAATATCACTCCAAATAACAGACAAAAATCACATACCACCACCCCACATGTCGAAGGAGTCGGCATTGATGAGTTTACCAGTTTGGCCTAAAAACAAGAGCAAAAAGAGAGACCTGAGAAACTCTGTTCTGATACTGCTCTGATATTGTGCAGTGTGTTGCAGCTTGTTTAATGGAGTTCATGGTTTAGCTTGGATTGTATTACCATTAACAACAGCAATGTTAATTCCTACTCCTCCAGTCATACTCGTTCCACCTATTACACTGAAAGAATATGTGGTGTAAATAGCAGAAAGCAGATTTAAATAAATAAATAAACTTAGCATTGATAGAAAACAATGACTGGAAATATCATATTGATAAGCCCCGCCTTTTCACTTCAAATATGTCAACTTACAACATTCCATCCAGACAGATTTTCGCAGCTATCACATTTGCCGCTCCGCTGGACATCTTAAAGGTAATGTGATTCTCGGGACACGGCTGTGAGACGCCGCATTTACCGCGAGAAGCTGATTGCACACATAGAACAGCATAAAGTACAACATTTCAACACAGTACAGCAATTACAACTCACGTGCTCTGTGCACACACATGACTGTATAAATAACTGACCAGAAAATCTACTGTGCTATTAATGAATAGTGCACAGTGGCAGTTTACATGTCTTACTCAGCGTTAGTGCAGTTATCTTTCTTTTTTTATTTAAATAAGTATATACATTTTTAATGCTTACAAGAGGGCTCTTGTGGGATGGATTTCTTCACAATGGAATCAGGCTCTTCATTCAACAGTTTGAGTTTCAAGTCTAGATTTCAAAATAAAGAACAAATAACATACATTATATCAATTATATAAGGCATTTTTATATAAACTAATTGTCAAAAGAAAAGTTGACTCAGAAGGAAACAACCGACAGGAATGAAACTTGGTGGGCAGCTTTGACAATGAACATGCAAATGATTCAAATTTACACTCTGCCTGACATGTGATGTAGGCAAGGATGAGTCTTATTGCTGTACCTGACTGAGCCAATACTAACGATTGCGGACATTCAAGAGCAGTGATGCCCTTCATGAGTCATCCTGTTAGTGCTAGGACCATGGGGGACGGCTGCATCACAGCAGGTCATCTTTAGTGATGAGTCCCGCTTTTGTCATGGTGGAGACGACCAACGATGAACAGCTTGTTGTTATGTGTCAAACCTCCACCCCCACCACAAAATCTGAAGGAACTGCGTGAAGAGTATTCAAGCTGCATGTGATGAATTACCACAGGACACTATTAGGAATGTCTGGCATGTTGAATTAGCAAACATGGGGGCCCGGTGCCATACTGATATTCCCCATATCAGTCTAAATTTATCATCATTTATTGTTCCTGGTAACCTTTATCTTCCTCTCCAATAGCACTGCAATCCCACACTTCCTTCTGGGTACAGCTACCCTTTTCTCTCTGACTCCTCCACTCTCTCTCTCTCTCTATATATATTTATATTATATATATATATATATATGCTATATATTATATGTATATATATATACAAACAATGAATAACTCGTATTTAGTGGTCATTTTGAATGAAAATTAAATAAATGAAATATTATAAATACCCACCTGAGATAAAAGGCTCAGTTTCCAAGATCTTGAAAGTCAGGCCTACTAATATTACCAGAAGGAAAACCATCAGAAGTAATTTTAGAATTCCTGTGAAAATAAGAAAATACATTCATTTTCAACTTAAAAAAAAAAAAGGAAACATGATATTAAAACATACAGTTACAGACACGGCCTTTCAAAGGCATTAGAACGGCTTGACATATTACACAGTTTTGGTTAGTATGAAACAAGTTCAGCTAGAATTCTGCAAACAGGAAGTCATTCAGTAATATACTAATATACTAAATAATACACTGCATGTTCTATTTGGGAAGTTATCTGCCTTGAGATTTAAATTCTGGAAATTAATTGTATTCTATTAAATTCTCAGTGTTATGCAGAGTCTCGGTATCTCTTTTACTGAGTATCTCTCTTTATCTTCTTCCGCTCTGTATTGAACTTGTATGTTTCCTATATTCTGCCTCTCCAAGACTATCAGTTTGATATTTAGGCAATTGTGACTAATTATCACTAATTATGACTAATAAAGCATAACTACATTCATGTTCAAAGTACTCTGCTCCTGTCAGCAAGCTTTTCCAAGCTCTCCTGTTGGGTATTTTTCTGTGTCTAGTGTTTACTTCAGTGATGTAATATAATCACAGTATTTCTCATTAGGAGTGCAGGAGACACATACTTCTGTCTGGCTGTCTCGCATGTACCACATAGGGCCCCACTATAAAAAAAATTTTTATATCATAAATCTACAAATCTTTCACAGAAATGCCCGCACAGAGCATGTCTCGTTGTGTTTGACTGACCTTTGCGTACATAAATCATGCTGTCCTAACCAGATCTGCTGACTGATGTAAATAGGCCGTCCAGCTCCAGGAGTGTGAAGGGATGAATATGATCCAGCCAAACTTCAGCTTCCAGTAATCAGTCGATCAGTTTCACTTTTTCTTCAGGTATAAATGTTCCGTGTCACCTTCTGTTATTGCTACCAAATGTTCTTCTCTGTGAAGCCAATCTAACAATACTGCGGTGCTGCCTCTTTGCCCAGCTCTTCAAATCAAGTCGGGGAACCTGTTTTCTTTTCTTTTTACCTGGAACAAAAGCCGGCGCACACCAGTCTTGTCAGTCAACATACTTCCATGCTTTCACTTTTTTTCACCAGTAAACCAGACAGTCCTCATTTGTAACGTACAATTAAAAATTCACTGCAAACTGCAGCATGTATAGCAGTGGTAGATATCAGTGACTTTACACTGCTGGGTGGTATTTCTTGTAAAACGTCAATCAGGACAGTGAGTGGATGTCTAGGAATTTATAAAACTCCATCAAATCTCCTTTGGTGTTATTTGTCTCTTTGCCCATACCTGTTTTGAATTGACTGGTTCTGTGATATCACAAAAAACAACTTATTTGCATATACTGATACACAAATCATCTGGAAGTCAAATTTTTGTCTCTGCAATGGGGTGCATGCCTGGTCAAGCCCCCTTGGCCGTAAGCTGCTCTGATGAGCTGATGAGGACGAAGGAATGAAGTTCTTTGCCATCTGCCACAGTAATGCTAATAATGCCAGGCCAGCTTTTTACCGTCCACTAAAGCTCAATCAATCAATCAATATTTATTGATATTTATTTTTACAACCAACGTTGTCTCAAGGCAGCTTCACAGAAAATCAGTTTGCTATAAAGGAAAAGAAAGACACAGAGTTAATGTACAGGCGTAATAAAGTTAAGGGGAACTGGGTCCAAGCCCCCCTTTAGCAAGCCAGAGGCAACAGTGGTGAGGAAAAACTCCCTTGAGTAAGGAAGAAGCCTCAAGAGGAACCAGGCTCAAGGGCGGAACCCAACCTCCTCAGGTCGATCCCGGATTAAGAGAAAAGACAGAACAGGAAAAGGCGCTTTGAACATCTATTAGATCCAGTCTGATTAGTCCAGGACGGAGTAACTGCAAGGAGGAAGCCAACCCATAGATAGAGTTTATGATCAAAGCCAGACGCTGGTTATTTTAAAGGTTGTGGTCATGTGCAGAAACAGGGCAGGAGACCCACGGTGGAGCTGATGCTCAGGTGCCTCTAGCTGCTCTGGAGATGTGTAATTCTTCGTGTTTAACAAATAAGAGGAAAGAAAGAGAGAGAGAGGAAGACAGAGACTGATTAGGAGGACTAAGAGGTAGACATTTTAATTTGAAGCTAATGTTAAATAATGCTCTCTGTAAAAACGAGGACCTGTAGTGTCCTTATTGACTCAGATTTTTTGAAGTTGGTCTGTTAGAGTTTATGCTCATTTAGCTAGAACAGCATTTGTAAGGTTAGACCCCGATAAAGGCCTGGCTCGGAATCAGCATTCTAAACCATCCCAAAGGTGTTCTGTGGTGTTGAGCTCTGTGCATCCAAATGTATCCATCAGACACTGCCAGAGCGGTCCAACACTCCAGAGCACCCGTTTCCACTGTTCTGGAGTCCAGAGACAACATGCTTTACGTTAGTGCACCTACGCCTGGCATAGTGAGCTTACTGTGCAACTGCTCAGCCATGGAAACCTATTTCACACCCAGTTTGGGACTGGTAGTGAGTGATACGACAAAGGACTTTTATATGCTACACCCTTCCGCACTCGGAGGCTCTGCACAGTGAGCTTTCATGCTCTGCTGCATTGCGGTTAGGCTGTTGTTGCTCCCAGATCCATCCATTTCACAGTAATAGCACTTGCAGTTGGCTGGGGCAGATCTAGCAGGGCACAAGCTGAGTTGTGGCACAGTCAGCATATTATAATTGTGACATGTTTAAAGTCACCGAGCTCCTCAGTACAGCTCGTTTCAGTTTCTGAAACAGTTCAGCTTAATCATTAAAATGGCTATTATGTGAGCTATTGATCCCACTGTCTACAAATGACAGCAACTTAAACCAACTACTTTATGCAGCGTAATGCCCAAAGTGTATTTGCTAAACCACACACTGTCACTTTTTCGACATGTGCAGCTTCTGTTGAGTTAAGATAACTGAGAGGCTTGTTTTGTTCATTTACACTTTGATGGTTAGATAAAGCTTCAGGTAATTGTAGGTACAGTTCACGGATGTTGGCCCAGGTCATCTTACTTCATTAATAGGATGGACACAAAACCTCACATTTAAAATATATAACAGACAAAAAAAATTACTCCTGTTTTTAAACAAAGACAATCAGCATAGTTGTGGACAGTTCAGTATGTAGAGCTGTCAACTCACCACAAGAATAGCCCAGGCTTGATTCCCCCGAGGCTACCAGGGTCCTGTCAGCAAGCATTTTGCATGTTCGCCCTGTGTGTTTTTTTTCCAGGAGCTCCGGTTTCCTCCCACAATCCAAAGACATGTGGTCTACACATCGTCAAAAAACAGCTGCACCGACAAGGAAGTGTTAGACTGAAATTCAGAAGGAAGATAAAGGTTACCAGGGATCATAGATGATTAGAGGTTAGACTCATATGAACAATATTTATTCAGCTACACAAATATTTAGTATTATAAAGTACAACTCTTCTCAAATAATACAAAAGCATTAAGTTACAAGTTCTTTCCACCAGTTTCCCATCAGAAGAAGATGGCCAGACATTCAATACAGCTTTCTACAGAGACATTGGCTGTATTCAAAATGCCATACTACATACTTACTATGTGCTAAATCTGCCTAAAAGTAGTATGTAGTATGTAGTATGTGACCAAACTGAAGATCTGTAGTGCACTGGAGATTCTCGGATGGTGTTCTACTCCAGTCAGAGTTTCTAGTATACAGGGGGAGCTATCCTCATAGTGGGAGTGAGTCACTCACAAGTAAGCTTCAACCCTTTACCTTAAAGTCTTAAGCAAGTCCCAAGTCAAGTCCTGCTGAAAGTCAGTCATGTCTTAAGTCATTCCAGCTGTCACATATACATCAATCATATATATAAATCAGTTTCAGACAGAGGTCACAAATGCTGTTTCATTTCTTCCTGACCTTCTTTAACTCATCTGTTGAAGGTTTCTCATATGATGCTGTACCACTGTATTCCTGTCACAGTGTCTGAAAAGCCAGAGCCAAATAGTCATGTGAAAGAATACCATATACCAAAAGAACACCTTTGTGTTTTACACATATGTAAACATCTGATCTTCATATGAACAATACACAGAGACAATATAACTCAACACTTACAGCAGGGCAGGTTTTATATTCCAGCAGCTATACTGTATATACACTCATCATCAAAAGAAAAGAGCTTGATTGAAATGCTGTTGGGGAGGAAGATAAAGTTTACGAGGAACAATAAATCAATTTAGACTGATATGGGCAACATGTACTGAGCTACACATACAGAAGCAGTGTCTCTCAGCATGGTGCCGGGCCGCCATGTTTGTTAATGCAACGTGCCAGTCGTCTCGGCCTGGAGTCGTATAGAATCACTGTCACAAATTTGCTTATATTTGCTTGTTTTTGAGCTAAAAACTGTGAAGCGAATCTTAAATATTTCCTCTTATTTTACTCATTGTACCTTTGTTACTATTTTTTTTCCAAAGCTGTCAGTTCTCTATTTCCAGAAAAGGATATCCAGATTTTAAAGGTGGTCTGAAAATTAATAATTTGACTAAAGCAGACTCAAAACCTTTCAATGAGCCTCTTTAATAAAAATATCCATCTCTTTCTGTCCTCCATCTGCACAGGGTCCATGTTGATGGGTCCAGTGTTATTTCTGCCAAGCACCATTGCTGTAAATCTGTATTTCTCTCTTTGCAGTACCGCTCTCTCTCACTCTAGCGCTGCTCTGTCTTTTTTAATCCTGACTCGTACTTGCTCCAACACCGCTCTGTCCTGGTCTAACATGGCTCTGTCCAGAATAAAACAAAACTGCTCATTTTGGTCAAAATCAAACCCATAAACTGTAAAACTAGATAAACTGATCTATATATGTGTATACATATAATTTTCTTTTTGTGCTTCTGTACTTGCTGTCTGGGATGTAGTGCAAAAACTTGTTAAAGTAAGAATTTCATTGTGCAGTGCAGCTTCTTATGTCTCTGTGCATATGACAATAAGCTTTTGAATGTTGACATGCACTGATCTTAGGTTGGTGATTCAGTGGCATAGATTTCAGAGATGCATTAATAACAAGCATCCAAAACCTTTTGACCAAAGATGGTCCTATATGGCACACAGTTTTCGGCCAGAAGAGGACAAACAGGCAAATCAGTAATCAGTAAGGTTGGTGTAGCTCAGTGGGTAACACCACTACTCAGGGTGCCACCTCTACGTGTGGGAGACTGGGGTTCGAGACTGGGGTTCGAATCCCAGTCTGGGTGACTATGCTGAGCTACACCAATAAGAGTCCTTGGGCAAGACTCCTAACACTACATTGGCCTACCTGTAATCATTAACCTTGTAAGTCGCTCTGGATAAGAGCGTCAGCTAAATGCCGTAAATGTAATGTAAATCAGTCCACAGTGAAGTTTTAAAAACTAACATCTTAAATATGAATATAATAGTGATGAAAATGAGAAACAATGATCTTTAAATCTGGTCATGGCAAACATGGTCAAACAATCTAAGCAGCTAGTTAGATGCTTTTTACATTGGCTGGTTTCACAGCAACTCAGCAGCATCTGGTACTAAATGTTCGTCTCTTGGTTTAAAAGCTGCTTGTTCTACAATCACTTTCATGCTAATAGAGCCACCTGCTGGAGAAACTTCAGAGGAGCTGTATTCACATTAAACACAATGCTGTTATAGCTGAGACACTCTGGAATTCAGATGTGGATGCCTACAGCAAACCAAGTACTGTATTTTCATGATTTATTTTGCGATGAAATGAGAAGAATTTGTTATTATATAAACTATTTACACGCTTGTTTTCACGCACAAGTCACTCACATTACACATAGTAGAGCAGTGTTGGATTCCAGTTCAGTCATATTTATATTTAAGACAAAAATAGTGAACCACAATATTCAACATACCTGATATTTACTTTTTAAACTAGCCCACTTCTTTTAGCCTGGGCAGCAGTCCAGTCTCCATCCAATTTTGAGAGTGTTTCTCGTATAAATGTCCTGGAACAGAAGCAGATGCAAGTACTCTCACTGCATACTCTTTTCAACTGAGACAAAAGAAATTACATACTTAGAACAGGAAACTGTACAGGTAGATTTTGTTCCCACAAGGAAAACCATTAAAAGAATTTATTTCTCGGATTCTCAAAATGCATCTTGGGAGGCAACTGCAAAGTAGTATTGTCATGAGCTGTACATTATCATACTGTCCTGTGCTTTTGTATACATGAAGCAAAACACACTTAGTTTGAATTACTGTTTTGTTGACTTTTAGGTGGCATGGTTAGAATACGTCAGGGTTAGTGTGTCTTGTAAACACATAATATTCTGTTATGGGTGACAACAAGTTGCTAAACTTTCCGTACACTAAGCAGCCACAGGGTTGGGTTTAGTTCCAACAATTATCAGTCTGACAACATCTAATTTCCTCCATTCAAATTAATATTGTGGATGGCTTGACGTTCGTAATCATCATTAAATGGAAGATAACATTAGCAGACAGATGCAAGTTTAATATGTGAAAACGTGAAAGGTCTATTCCGAACAGTAAGAAACACAAACTGTTTCGCCACCATGCCGGGTCTCTCCTATAAAGCTTAGGCAGAAAAATCTGACGTGAATGTTTAAGAATGTTCTTTCTAAATGACATAGTGACGTTCAGGGTATCTGATTATTCAAAGAATCATTGTGAGCATGATACATCTGGCATCAACTATTGTATATCAGTAAAGCGATGAAGTTGATGAACAAGGGTGTGTGTGTACAGTCCAGTCTTGTATACCAGTAAAGCAAATGGCTAAACGTTGAGGAACGAGGGTAAGAAATGTACAGTAGTATCAAAAAACTAAACAATTCTTACTCCCAACCATTTCTGGCTGACACTTTCTTCCCAGAAAATAGAAAGTGATGTTCCATGCGCCACTTTATTAGCTGTTCTGTGTCACTGTCTGGCCCTACAACAAAAAAAGGAATGGCCATGAGCTTTATTTGGGAATGTACTCAACACTCCACAGAAGAAATCAGACTGGGAGACTCCATAGTCAGAGGTCTGCTTGGGCTTCTTTTAGTGGAGCACATGGGAGCACTAACCACTACATATCCAGTGTTACATGGTAAACATCTTTATAAACGTCTCTTATAAAGTTATATATACAATAAATAACTACAGGGCTTTTATAGTGGTCATTCAAATATATTGTAATCCTCTGTACACTGTAATGTTTCTGTGGTGCTGTATTATTATAAGCAGGTGTAGTATAGTGATATACAGTCATCTGTTTTCATGTTATTATAGTGAAAACATATATATATATATATATATATATATATATATTAGTTCATTTAATGTGCTGATAAGACATATATATACATATATTGTATACATAACCCACACTGTCCACAGTCCAGCTCAAAGTCCTGTCTGCAGCTTGCTTGCTAACAGCTAGCTTCAACTAACCTACTGCCTTAACACACAAGACCATGAAAGCTGAAGTCGACTGAAGCTGGCTGGCTCGGCTCGGCTCTGCTCGGTGTGAACGGCGGCCGGTGGCGCTTTAGCGCCTCCTATCGAGCTGGAGGTGAAGATGAACTGCAGAACGTGGAATTCACTGTGAGGAGAAGAGATGCTTCTGAGGTCACACAACAGATCAGTCCTAAATTATTTCCTGTCTCTTTATATTGTGTATATTTTGTATTTATTTAATATATCTCTTATATTTAGTGTGTTTAGTTAGTTACATGTATACATTATGTATATTGTATGTATGTTATACAACACTAAAGACTGTTACTGAGCCTGGATCACACCAGCACACGCTGTGCTACACTGCCTCACAAAACTGTTTGCACTGCACTTTAACTTTAACCTGTATACTTGAACATCTGAGCCGTGCATTTCTTACCTATATTTATTTATCTATACTGAACATCTGCAATTTAGCAATTTAGTCTAGTTTTTTTAAACATCAAGCTGCTTCTCTTAACTGCACTGTACACTTTATAGATCTATACCGTTTCATTATACTGTACAACCATGTATTGGCATAATGAAAATAAAGTTGAATTGAAAATTTAAAAAATTTAAAATTGTATTGAATATTAATGCTGCCCTGCTGGATAGTATTAACCTGAGCCTCATCACATGTCCTGACACTAAACTTGAAACATCTGCTCACTAACACCATCCTGCTTTACCTACCTTCTTCCAGGTGGTCCTTGATGTAGTCCAGACCTGAAATGGACATTTCCATGGATGCTAAGAATTGAAGGACAAGCCGAAAGGAAGGACAAATTTCCCATGGTGTAGTAGAGTAAAATATAAGATATTTGACTTTGCTAGTGTAGTTAAAAGTGAAAAGTCATCCAACATGGAAAAACTTCAGTAAAGTACAGATACACAAAAAACTCCTTAAGTACAGTAACCAATTACATTTACTTTGATACTGTCCCTCACGGAACATATAAAAACAGATCACACACTTGGGTTCACTGATGGCTTTGCATTGTAGACATCAAGACCACTGGTTCCCATCACTAACACTGTAAGCTATTCTGACTCACTTAATGAAACATTTCAAATCAAATCCCTCCAAATGACTTACGTTTTAGTCTTTTAATCAGGCAGTGATTTTGGAAACTGTGTAATTCTCATTTAGATTTAACTTTATGATTTAACTATAGAATTATAGAATCTGTGCATACAGACACTAGTTTCTTTATCTGTCCATTGAGGACCCAATAATACACATGACTGTATATAAACAAAAGATGAACAATTAATTATCAACAGAAAGTCACATCAGAATTTGATATGATGAATGAAAACAGTTTATTTAACATAATGTTCTACATTTATGCATGATTAACAAATGATAATCATGAAGGCTTTTTTAACCAATATAGTTCTTTTTCAACAAAGTGAAGAACCAACAAGGCATCAATACTGTTATTCATCTTTTAATACAAATTATGTTCATTTAACAGTCAAAAACAGTCAAACATCCCTGACATGGTTTTACCATGTGATTCACAAGTACAAGCAAAACTCATTGCAAACGTCAAAGAACAGATTTTTTCCCCGAACACAAGTCTTGGACTGCATCAGTGTGGAAATATACATTCTAGCCTGTATATGAATTGTGTCACTTTAAAGTGATGGTTCAATGATCAGATTTTACACAGCGAGTCTCCTCCAAACACGGTTAACCTTCCAGGACTAGTTTGGTGTCCCAAGTTTACATCTTTACCTCTGCAGTGGAGTTACGAGGTAAATATAATGGAAGTCTATGTGACCAAAAGTCTTTTAAGCTTCCAATTACTAGCGTCCACCAGCCTTGTAGCTCCAGTGCACAACGAAAAAGAGCAAACTTTTGATGAACATGTGATGCAAATCTGATTTTTGAATCATCTATTTAAGCCAAGGCTTCATTTAGAAAAGATTCACTGGAGTATAAAGGGCCTGGTATAAAACAGCTCAGATGTGAGCCACCGCAGCTTCCTTCTGTTCAAAACTTATCAATCAGCCGTTCGATTAAGAGGATTAACTTCTCTCTGTTCTTCTCATGCGGTGTGTCTAGAGGGCTGTTTTTCCCTTGCAGCATGGCATTCAGACTCTCTCTGTCTCTCACAAGGGCGGCCTTGTCCCTTTCCAACGCAGCCCTGTCCTTTTCTAATCGCGCCCTATCCTGGTCCAGCGACGCTCTGTCCCTGTCCACCGCGGCCCTGTCCTTCTCCAACTGTACCCTGTCTCTCTGCAGCGACATCTTTTCCCTCTCCGCCAGATCCTTCTCTCTCTCCAACACCAGCCTCTCTCGGTCCAGGTCAGCATGCTCCTTCTCGAGAAGCCGCCGCTCTCTGGTCAGTTTGGCCTTCTCGATGTCCAGACCAGACAGCTGTTTGGGGGTCTCATCTCCTAGCAGTCTCTCCTGATGCAGTGCAGCGGATCCTGAGTCGGTGACCCCTGGAATACCTTCATCGTCCACCAGTAATTCTAAAATATCACCTCCCACTTTGACCTGGCAGATCCTCTTGCTGGCCTGTGGCCCACAGTCTTCGTCACTTATGGAGGACGTCATCGAGCGGTAGTTCGTCTCAGTTATCTCGTCCTTCAAGGCTTCGTCCAGCATTTTATACCACCTCCAATGAGACGTTCTGGCCGCCTCCTCCATGCCGGGGGGAGGGAATTTTATTTCCTGGGAATACAGAAATGAAAAGCGTTGCTTATTTGATTTGTTCTGCTGTATGAAATCTCAAAAATGGGCAATCACATCACAGGAATTTCTGTAGTATTCCCAAAAGAAATCTGCAGTTAACAGACTATTACTTAATTGTACCTCAAGATTTAGAAGCTGCTGTTGGAACAAGGCCTTTGATGTCCATTTTTGGTATTTTTCTTTTTTTTTTTAAATGCTTGTGTATATGTCATGATGAATGTACCACATGAAATGGCCTTAAATGAATTGGAAATATGCCTGGTTACAGTGACTTACATTAGAAGTGACAGGAGTGTTTCCTTCTCCCATAAAGTTAAGTTTATTCTGACAATGCCCAGATTTTATAGATTGGAATAAAACAGAAATTCAGGTGGAAATAATACAGATTATTATAGAAGTCAATGCAGCACTGCAGACTCTTGTAACATTACTATAACTATATTTTTATATAAAAATACAAATAAAAATTTTGTAGAAATCCACAGTAACCCAACCTTGTACTTCATCTTTAAGTTTTCCCATTTCTTTGCGATCTGGTCAACTGTCACCTTGTCCTCCAAACCCAGCTCTCTGATAATTGCACTGAAGAAAAGCAAAAATGCGTCATTCACACAGAAACATAGTCACATCAGCACTGTCTCTCAGCACCGGGCTGGTTCGGTTACCTCCAGGCTGTTTTAGCTGCATTTCTCCTCCTGGTGAAAAGGGCCGTATTCGTTGTTCGCAGGCGAATCAGGTTCTTGATGTCCTCCTCAGTCACTACATAGCACAAAACAGAGGCTAGTTAGCGTGCTAGCTAGGCTATTTAAATAAGGATGGACTTACTGCTGCTGAACTTTGGGCCGTTGAATGAACCACCCTGGATGCACAGTCCACAGCCACTTACGTTTATACGTATACGAAGCGTTGGCCATGGTTTATCCGCGATAATTTAGTCATAAATGGATAAATACACCGAGCTAGGGCTCTTGAAAATAGTGCGCTTACGCTGTTTCCCTACAGCAAAGATGGCGTCGCC
Source organism: Prochilodus magdalenae (assembly GCA_024036415.1). NCBI lineage: Eukaryota > Metazoa > Chordata > Actinopteri > Characiformes > Prochilodontidae > Prochilodus > Prochilodus magdalenae. Next base: position 171,484 of record JAMWET010002378.1, read on the forward strand.
CTAACTCCGCCTTTGACAAAGCAAACCTAGCGAGGGCACTAGCCATGCAGCGTTCAACAACACTCCTCCGGGGTTTACACTCAGAGACGGCAGGGCGGTCTCGAAACGTTGGGAATTGAAAGTAGCGTTAGTCCAGTAAATTAATACAGTATGTAGATAATAAATACTCACAGCCTCTGATTTAAACTGCTTACGTGCTCTTTATCATAATCACTGCATATACCAGAGAATTTCTTTTTTATTTATGCACCGTTTAAAAGTTAGCATTTACATTTCTGTTTACAGTTGTTGCTCAGTTCTCGTATATATACTGTAACCCCCAGCCACTTTATTAAGCATTTATGTACACCTAACAGGGTGAAAGGGGATAACAAAGTATACAGAGAAACAAATGGACTATAGTCTGTAATTGTAGAACTACAAAGTGCTCCTATATGGTAAGTGGAGCTGATTAAATCAATCAACAATGAGTATAGTTACAAGGATGTGTATCAGGTGAGTGTATACTTCAGTACTTCAGTACTGGTATATGTTTTATATATATATATATATATATATATATATATATATATATATGTTATATGTTTGTCAACCTCAAATAATTACATTTTTCTGCATCATTTGAGGACAGCAGCTGCCCTTTATATAGTGCCAAAGTTGGACGAATCACTAGAAATTGTCCAGATTTACTTGGAAAATGTCATTAAAATAAAATAAATATCCCCACTCCAGTAAAGTTGCCATTTCATTATGTTTTTCTCTCCCTTAGTTAGCTATGAGGCTAATGTAGCTAATTAGTCACATTCAAACTTAGGATCATGGAACTGGAGATTCGGAGTGGTTTTGTGTGAAATGCCCTATTCTATAGAAACGTTCAGGAGTGTTACCGGGTTGGTGATAGTAAACAGACGTCCAAAGGATTTAAAGCCACCTCACGGAAAATAGTACATGAAATAGTCATAATTTACTGCCAAATGTAAATGTTTAAATGCAAATTCTGATATGAAGTTTTAGTTTAAAATAGAGAGCACTATGAGGCAAAGCAGTCCCAAAAGAGCCCCATATATCGTCACTGTTAGGACAGAACTACATATTTTCTATTTTTGCTGGGTTTTTTTTGCTGTTTATTATCATTATACTAATACAGGGTTGTACATTATAACGAAACACAGTCATGCTCCTTCTCCAGTACAGTATAGATATATGTGTGTATATAAAAAAAACAGTGTGGTGCAAAGACAGATAGGCAAATAGACAATGTGCGTATACAGTACAGTAGGACATGTGCAAAGTGTAGAGCAGCATCAGTAAGTATGTGGTTGTAAACAGTGCAAATATATAAAGTGTACAGTGCAGGTAATAGAAGCAGTTTAATGTTCAGGTAACAGCTAGGTTGCTTAGTACAGATGTTCAGTAGATAAATAAATATAGATAAATAAATACACAGCTGAGATGTTCAAGTATACAGGTTAAAGTTAAAGTGCAGTGCAAACAGTCTTGTGAGGTAATGGAGCACAGCGTGTGCTGGGGTGATCCAAGCTAGAAATCCTCAAGCCTTTCGAGTGACTTTGTGTGGATCACACACTGTGCAGAAATGTAGAAACTTTGGTGAACTTGCCCTTTTAAACTAGCCCAGAACTTAACCATACAAAAGCAGAACCTTCAGCAGAATATGAGCTACAAACACAGGCTGCCCAAAGCAATGCTGCTCCGGCACTACACAGCCATAACTAAAACATATCAATCTAATAAAACAATAATGAGAATCACCATGAAATCATAAAAGCAACATGTGAGCAACAGACTATTCTAAGAGTGTGGGGATGTCATTTATCACTGTGCATTATTCTTATGCAGCATCTCCACAGCAACACATTATTGCCTTATAGTGCCAGGCTGTATGATCTATTCTTATCCTAAGGCTTATAATCAATAGAAACTGTAAGTATACAATATTCCCTATTTCTAACTGGGCCTATAACTAGTGGCTAAAACGCAGCTCGATCCTAATGTGCTGAAACAGAGTTATAGTTCACACTGGCTTTTCTAGTTGTGTAATTATGAAATATTTCAATTGCTTTTGAAGTCTCAAACTAATTGAACCCCTTGACCTTATTATATGTCTTTTCGCTATAAATAATAGAGTGGAGCTTTAACCCCTACTAATGAAGACACAATCAAGAGGTCAAGCCGAGGAGCACTTCACGGCTCGCCATGTCTTACCTTCGACATAATCCAGGCTGCTATTAATAGTTGTAACTTATGTGACATGGCTTTTTGTCTATTCGAGTATGTCATACCAGGTACGAAACGGTATGAACAAGTTTATTTGACTGGGTTTAAGGCAAGGGTGTCATGATTTAGACCTGGAGTTTTCAGTCTAGGTCCTGCTGGAACCCTGTTTTGAACATTTTAGTCTTGGATAGAATATAAAGACTGCATGCTTTCAGGGTAGGGCACAATGCTAACTGGGTTGGTTACATTTACATTATGGCATTTAGCTGACGCTTCTACCCAGAATTACTTACAAGGGTATTCATATTACAGGTAGGCCAGTGTAGTGTTAGGAGTCTTGCCCAAGGACTGGAGGACAAGGATTGGTGTAGCATAGTATAGTAACCCAGACCAGGAATCAAACCTCCATCTCCCAGATAGTGTGATATCTCCCTGGTGGGTAGTGGTCTTATCCAGGTTACATTAGCACTGATGCTAATGTGCAAAACTATATAACATTCACTCATTGGCAAGAGAATAGCTGCACCCAGAAGGAAGCGTGGGATTGTAATCCTATTTGGAAGGAAGATGAAAGATACCAGAAATAATAAATGATGATACATTCAGACTGATATAGGGAATATTTATTGACCTACACATACAGAAGTAGTGTCTCTCAGTATGGCTAACGCAACATGCCAGACGTCTCAGCATGGACTTGTTCCTAATGGTGTCCTGTGATAATCCATCCCATGCATCTTGAATATTCTCACACAGCTCCTGCAGATTTTGCGGCAGGGCTGGAGGTAGAGTGACGCCAGGCCTTCTGGACGTGTGGCACGTGACAACAAGTCGTTCATCTTGGTGCTGATCACGGTGCATCCACATACTGATTTGTTGGTCGTCTCCACCAAGACAAAAGCGGGACTAGTCACTGAAGATTGCCTGCTGCCATTCTGAGTCACTCCATGACAGTCTGGCACAACACCATTGCAGCCTCTGGCAGCACTGACATGGTGTTAAGGGCAGTCACTGTAGTGTGTGGAGATCTCCCAGATACTTCATAATGTGTGCCTGGTGAGTGCCTTCTTTTATCCACTGCCACAAACAGCATGCTATGGTAATACTGGTATGGTCCCCAACAGGAACATTCTGCCTCCCAGAGTCCTGTGATGTGACCCTTCTCAAACTCGTATTAGTTTTAAAAGCTTCTCTGAGGCACACTTTGCTTGCAAAGGATACTACCAACACAACAGGACGAGTCAGATAGGACAGCATGCGCAACAGGACGACTTTATATAGTCCATTAGGTACAGAGATAAGACCAGTCCTTGCTTACGTCACATGTGCGATCAAACGTGATATGTGCGTGAAACCATTTGCCTCTCATGATGTAAAAACCTACCCACCCCTTTCATTCCTGTCGGTAGATTTCTCTTAGGTGGAGCTATTTTTTCGTTGGGGAGTGTATTACTGAGGAGCTCTGAATTTGGTAAATTATAGAACTGTGGCATTATTACTGAGCAAACTAAAAACTACAGACATACTGGAAAATCACATGGTAATCACTCAAATTACACCTTGTCCCCAGGTAACACTAACCCAGCTCAAACTGGACTTGAGTTTTGTGGTGGTGTGGACGTGAGTGGTCGATATAACGAGGCAGCCACAAGGAATTCGGAGACGGTCCAATAAATTTCCAGAATTTATTTGGTGTAACTCGTGTTCAGAAAAACAGGTCTGAAAAGAAAAGATAGAAACGGATAGTAGGTCCCTGTCCACCTAAAATGATACTTCCTCCTATGTGTGCACCTAGCTGCACTTTAGCCCAGACCATTTTCCCTCATGCCCCTTTCATATCCCATACGCCCCTCCCACTATATGGAGCATACCATTGCTGGGGGTTACCTGAAAGAGCATGGGACAACATACCAGTTCCTGAATTCATACATAATCATCATATACATTACAAGACTAGACACAAAGACTCTAGACAAACGACATTGACTAAACAATACCCAAGTGTAGGAGTCTAGTGATGTGTCTGGCGCCTTGACGTCATCACAAGTTTTCTTCTGGGGATCATACTGTATGTCCTGGGTAGTGAATGGGTCATTTTGAAGGGTTGACAGGGTTTACATGTCTACACATCACATTCCTTTATTTTACAAATGAGGAAATTGTGGTTTCCCATAATACGGGCCCCTCGATATACAGCAAACTCCTCTTCCTAGGGAAAGGCCTTTTGCCATTTTAACTGAAGACCTTTCTTTGTTGTCTAGTGCTGCATTTGTTCGAGTACTTGGGATTAAAAGGACACAGTTTAAATTTGGGATGAGGGGCTGGGATCCACTTTTTATTATGATGATTTGCTTTTTTATTATGCTGTTCGTTCTAGGGGCTAATCTGTGTGCATATGTCCTTAAAAGCACTGATGCTGTTTTCCTCTTCAATTATTAAGCTTCTTCAGCTGCTTTAAGCCATTGAGAAGAAGATTAGTGAGGTTATTTTGTGTCAGTGTGTGCGTGTGTGTGTGTGTGCATGCCGCACGCAATTTTCCGTGTGTATGTGTGTCAGAGTGAAGGTGGGGGTAGTGGGGGGTCTGTCTCCTGTTCTGTTCTGCCTGAAAGAGAATGTGTGTGTAAAACAGACCCATCGAATGGAACAGCAGCTGGAACAGTAAGTGCTGTCCTTTCGAGGCTAAACGGTCCACATGGACCAATTACACTGAAACGTAATACCATAATAAATACAGCAAAGTGCATGTGGAATGCATAGTGGCTCATTTTAGTGTTATTGCAGGTTATACAACCTGACTGGTTGAGGAGCGTTTGTGGCAACAACACGTTTAAGGTGTCATTCTGCAGTGAGCAATGATTACAGGCTGCAGCTAATCCTGACCATGGTTCTACTTTAGCACACACCTAAACAGAAAAATGATCAGATAGTGTTTGAGTTGCAGCCCAACTGCATGGCAGCAGAAGTAAGAACCTTTTAACTAAATACACTGGAATTTGACAGAAACTGAAGAAATAGATACAATTTAACAAACAAGAGAAAAGCTTTACAGTCACTAACTGGAACCAAACGACCTTTAGATCGCTTGAAAAAGCTAAGCAGAACTGGATACTGCAGTTTTATGGCACTATTAGTGCAGCAAAAACGGTACTACTTTTTTGGGCGGAAGGATTTACCGATACGAAAGTGTGTTTGATACAAGACTTGGCACTCCTTTGACTTTTTTACTGAAGCGTAGAACACTCAATAGTTTTCTGAGTTATTATGAGCAACATCACGGCTGATCTTCTGTACCTGCCTTTGGCTCCTACTTGCAACCGAATCACTCCCTCTCATGCTCTAGTGTTTAAATGCAGCATAGTACAAGATTCCATTGTGTGCTGTAAGTAACTGGAACTGCCTGATTGGTCGAGTGTCCTACTACTGCTGTTAATGTTTTTAAAGAACCTCATGGATCTGGCTGGAACTCACTTACTCACTCTCTTGGTCATAAACATACAAAACTAGACACCATATTGACTGCTTTGGCCCATTCGACAATATATCAGCATGTCCGCCATATTGGTGCAGGCAAGACTGGCCTGTACACAAGCATCAGAGTCAGATTAAAATTGGGCTTCCACTACTGGCTCATTTGCCCCTGGACAGGTGGGAGGCCTGGTCATGTGGAGCAGCCATGTGCACAACCTCAGTAAAAGTGACTTTAATCTGTAAATAAATTGGGGTTATGGACGTTACTAGTTCTGCTGTGTTGTTTGTGTCCTTCTGTGCTGGGCTGGTGGGAAGTTTGAGTGGAGTTAAGTAGAGTTGTGGGGTTAGAAGTGACCTGCTGCTATCCTGGCCATTTGGACTGGAATAGCATGGCGCTACGACAAACTCAAAGGTGACACAGCAGAGAGTGTCCCACATTATGGTTATATGGTTATATGGTATATATATGTTTTTACTAACTGCAGTCCTATATAAAAACAACCAGGCACCAGCCGGGACAAATGGCACATGCCAGGCCAATACTGCAGTACACATATCTAAGCATGTTGGTGACTGACTGCCATCTACCATCTAACCGTGCTCACTAGAACAAAGCATAAAAAGAAGATCCAGCCCAATGTTAGGTTCCCAAACACATTATCAACATTAACATTATGCTGTTTAGAGATACAATACCAGTAGCAGATAGTTTACTCACATCCTCAGAAGTCAGGTTCTAAAGCACAACTGACACTACAAAACGTTTTGCATGCTGTTACACTTCTCCACCAGAGAGGTCTCCAAATCCCCAAAACCTCCATAGTGTAGCTTTAACAGTGTTTATACACTACATCAAACTCCTTAACATTCATAATAGCAGATTCAGATTCAGTAGTCTGCTGAATGCATCAGCAGCTTGTGCTGCAGCTAACTGTGAGGGCAATAGACATCTTTAGGAAGATAAAGAGATTTACTTAGGGCATGTACTCTGCACTATTGGAATCAAAGAGCATTTTGCAATATAAAATGGTGGTTATGTTTTACTGTTATCATAATCTCGTGACCTTACAGATTCTGAAAGCATTTCGATTTGCTTATGAAATAAAGACTTCAGAGTTCAGATGTGCGCAGTTGCAATCTCATCTGTTCAAATCTAATTTTATTAATGGAAATGAGGTTGATTCCCAGGGAAGGAGTGCTGCTGCCTCTGCGTGGTTTACACTGTAATCTTGCTCTATGTGAGTGTGTGTTTCTGTCTAATCTCCCACTGTGTCCTGTGTGTGTTTATCTGTGTCTCAGTAATCTTGCTGTGTCTGTGTGGCTGTATGTTGATAATCCTGTGATGTGTGTGTATGCGTGTGTGTGTGTGTATGTGTGTGTGTGTGTGCGTGTGTGTATGTGTGTGTGTGTGTGTGTGTGTGTGTGTGTGTGTGTGTGTGTGTGTGTATGTGTGTGTGTATGTGTGTGTATGTGTGTGTATGTGTGTGTATGTGTGTGTGTGTGTGTGTATATGTGTGTGTGTGTGTTTATGGGCGTTTGTCTCTGCTGTAATCTAGCGAGTGTGTGCGTTTGTGCATGTGAGTGATTGTGAATGTGAACTTCTTCATGTTTGGGGTGTTTAATACCATTTGGTGTCGTATGGTTACACTAGCACACGTATTGGCCTGCCCGTGGCACAACATCATTCCTCGTCATCATGGTGAGGAGATATTAGCGTGGGGGGTGGTGAGTGGTGGCTGAGGCTGAGGCTAAGGCTGGAACGGGAGAGATCACTGTGCTTCCTGTCCAAAGGGGGCAGAGGGAGCCAAGGAGTGGAGAAGGAAGATGATGTAGCTAGTACAGACTTGTGGCTTGCCCTTTGACTCCTTTCTAGTGTAAACCATGAGCTCCAGTATGCTTAGAAAACCCCACATTCCTGTTCTCAGGTCTGTAGTAACTTTCTTATATCTGCTATCCTGAAACTGGGTGCTGGATAATACAGGGGCTCCTGAAATGTATTTGTGCCATTGTTGATAACAGCACATCTACCACGAAATCCACTTGTGGTGTAATAAGTCATACACACTCCCATCTTAATATATTCCATTAACATTACTGGAGGGAAGGAAATGCACAGTCGAACTGAGAGATCTCCTCCCACATCCATGACTTGTGAGGGCACAGTATATGTTGTAGATCCAGTAAATATATATTCTGTCATGTTAAGTGAATATCTCCTCACGGCCCGCCAGCTGTCTGTTCTTTGTGTGCATTGGCAAAAATCCAGTGTTGGCACACAGCCCTGGCTCTTTAATTAGGAAATAAACCAAGGGGCCATGTGGAACCCCATTAACCAGTAACAGGCAAGGGTCATGCCCATGCACAGAACAGGGTGAAGGGTAAGGGCTTCATGATGAACTCCAGGCATGGTCAAGAAGGGGAGATGGCTGAGAAACAGCCAAAGAGGAGGAGATCCCACCTTAAAAGATTCAGCAGTTCAGAGACCTGAATATATTAAGTATATCATTTAAATCACAAAAACACTCAAACAAGAAGCTTGCGGAAAAGAAACGGATTTGAGGTGCTTTGAAAGTGTAAAGTCTTGTGACGGGGTAGGAAGTTGCTCTGTTTAGGCTGGACAGACGACTAACATTTGTTTTTGCTGTTACACAGAACCAGTAGGTCAGTATGGTTTTGTCCTATTTGCTCATGTCTACAATAGCAACAGGTCGTCACTGCAGCAGCTATTGTTAAGACAGTTTGCTCCCCGCTGTTGAGACCCGGACTTGCTTGGTGTGCAATTTTAATTTCTGCTCGCTATTTGTGATTAGTAGGACCTAACAGGTATAAAAACTAAACGTTGTCTTTGGAAGTTGTTTTTTTAAAAAGCAATGTCCTCATAAGAGACCAAAGGGTCAACGTTTAAAAAGGTATCATCATGCAGAGAAGCAGAAATGTAATGTCCTCATATGAGAACGCAGGGGTCTCAGGAGGTTAACGTTATCAGTGCTCTGAAGTTATCTGATACTCTGATAAAACTGCTAAATGTTGCGAATTTGAATTTTAATGGGGCCATCCAGAACATTAGGGAAACTGGACTTGTGTAGTTATGTATTTAGGTATTTAGTACTTAAGTACTTATTTTAATATCCAAACATTAAAGTTTGCTTTCTGAAGTTTTAATATCACTCACCTCTCATCACACAATACATAGACAGGCATATTATGGGATTGCAGTGTATAAAGCCTTTATCAACAAGATAAAAGCACATAAGAGAGTGTAAACCTCAATGCTAGATCAATATGGCGGTATGGCAGGGGGGTCCTGTGGCTCTGTTACGCTGGGAGTTGAATTTAGCTGGCATGGTTTGGGTCTCGTCAGAAGAAAGGGCCTATGCAAATCCACACAAAGCTGTTCTGTTTTACACTTTAAACATTGTGTAAAAACCTGTAAAAGAAAAGTTAAAAGGTCCTGCGGCAGATCTAGCGAACAAAACCAGTTAATTAACACTAAAAGATAAAAAAAGTTTGTAAAGTTGGTGCTTTTATTTATGAATACAGACTTCAGTAGTCCAACTACTACAGTATTGTACCATAATACTAACTGTATCTAACCGTAACTGTAATTAACTGTACAGGGGTTGGACAATGAAACTGAAACACCTGTCATTTTAGTGTGGGAGGTCTCATGGCTAAATTGGACCAGCCTGGTGGCCAATCTTCATTAATTGCTCATTGCACCAGTAAGAGCAGAGTGTGAAGGTTCAGTTAGCAGGTAAGAGCACAGTTCTGCTCAAAATACTGCAATGCACACGACATTATGGGTGACATACCAAAGTTCAAAAGAGGACAGACTGTTGGTGCACGTCTTGCTGGCGCATCTGTGACCAAGACAGCAAGTCTTTGTGATGTATCAAGAGCCACGGTATCCAGGGTAATGTCAGCATACCACCAAGAAGGACGAACCTCCACCAGCATCACGTAGTGACCTGGCCACTATCCTGCAAGAGGAATGGCTTAAAATCCCTCTGACCACTGTGCAGGACTTGTATATGTCATTCCCAAGACGAACTGACGCTGTATTGGCCGCAAAAGGAGGCCCTACACCATACTAATAAATGATTGTGATCTAAAACCAGGTGTTTCAGTTTCATTGTCCAACCCCTGTTTGTGTGTGAAATAAAAGTGACCATTTATTTTGGTTACGTTCTATTTGTGAAAATAAATAGCTGCTGTGTTAAAATGCAGAACCTGTGGCAATTTTATCTCCACCATGATTAATAATGTTCCAGCTCTCTTTGCTGAGCATACTGATATCTTAAGTACTGAAGGAAAACTGACTAACTACATGTTTCAGGTAAGCATAATTAGAATAGTTTACCTGGATTTAGGGCAGTTCAGTCTGTAGATTAGTTAATAAAATCATCGAAGGTTTTCATCAAGTAGCACTGGTTCTATTTAGCCTGTTACCACTTATCAAACCTTAGAAAAAGGTGGTGTAGTGATGCATATTGATGCATATTGTGGTGTAATGGTTTTATCTATATGCCCCCCACCCCCCTGGAATTTTGACAGTGAAAACACAATCAGTGTAGAATGAAACATTTCTATTTAGACGGGTCACTGAACGGTTTGATGATGCCCTTCTGAGTCACCACACCTCTACTCTGGTCAGGTGAACACCCATGGGAGAGTCTGTGTGCTTTAGACCACCATCATCACTTCATCACTTGTTGAGGGTATGTCCATCTCTCCGGTGCAGTTCCAGAGACTTGTACATAGTACATGGAATATGTGCCAATATGTGCACTGAAGCTGTTCTGGCATCTCGTGGTGGTCTTACGTCTCACTCATTTATATCATATTTCACTTTAATGACATCACCGGTCTGCTGATAAGGCTGCTTAACACTGACACGTCAACACATGACCTTTATCTTCTCGGACTGCCCACCAGAAGAGGTTACTTACATCACTGTCTGCAGGTAAGCATACTTCCCAGTTGATCTCTGCATTACTCCATTAGCAGTCATGCTGCCAGGGCCCCCTGGTGGCCGGGGTTATAGAACAATATACAAGTGTGTATAGGCATGCACATACAGCTATACAGGCTTACACACATCACCTTGTATTTTTACCACTAGGCTATTCTTCCTCTCCCTCAGTGGTGGACTCTGGTCTCAGTATGATGGGAGCAGTGGAATCCCCTATGACTGTTACGTGTAGTGTTTTCCTTTGTTTCATGTGATAACACTACCAAACAACAGGAGACCAAGGGTCTTGGACCATGTAGTGAGAGTGGTCAGTGCATGTCTGTGGAGGGCTAGGTGGGCGGCAGCTTTTAGCCCCGCAGGCCGCAGAGCGAGGATCAGAGTCAGCAGCTGAGCCGCGGCCACGCTGCAGCCGAGCGGATAGGCAGCACTATTTATAGCTAATCCTGTTTAAGCGAGGTCATGCTCTCTACCATCCCTGAGACAGAGCAGTGGAGTTAAGCGCCTCGCGTGCCAGCGTGCGAGAGACAACAGCGGCACAGCATCACATCAGTTTCCACTCCTGATCAAACACGACCAGGAACACCTGCTCAACATGTGTGTCACAGGCCTCACTGACTGGAGTCTGGAGGGAGCGCATCACTCACAGGGGAAACCGACTCAGAGCTCAGCTTTATGCAGTGAATGAAGGACCAGGCTGGAGGTCAAACTGAAGTGGATCTGGGCTGATGAATACTGAGCTTCTGTTCATCTATGTCTCAGACATCAGGCAGCAGAATCATAACCATTCCATGCAATATAACCCTCTATAAGGGAGCTTTAACCCATAAGAGCCCACAGTGACGTATGTGTCACAAGCCATTTAAAATTCATTAAAAGTTCTTTATACAGCTTTATCCTCCACCTAAACACATGGAGTCCCTGAGTGACCTATATCCAACATCCTGGATGCAGTCACATGACAGTTGGTGAACATATGACCTCGTTTAGAAAATGGCGATGTGCACGGTTAGTGCAGTTAGAGACAAAACCAGCTCATTTTAAAGTCCTGTTTGTGTACCTATAAGGTTTCCACCCATTTAAGAGCTCTAATGTTCATATACCCATATTCTATATCACATATACCCATATTCTATATCACATATACCCATATTCTATATAACATATACCCATATTCTATATCACATATACCCATATTCTATATTACATATACCCATATTCTATATTACATATACCCATATTCTATATTACATATACCCATATTCTATATCACATATACCCATATTCTATACTACACATCCCCATATTCTATATTACACATACCCATATTCTATATTACATATATCCATATTCTATATTACACATCCCCATATTCTATATAACATATACCCATATTCTATATTACATATACCCATATTCTATATAACATATACCCATATTCTATATTACACATCCCCATATTCTATATTACATATACCCATATTCTATACTACACATCCCCATATTCTATATTACATATACCCATATTCTATACTACACATCCCCATATTCTATATTACATATACCCATATTCTGTATTACATATACCCATATTCTATACTACACATCCCCATATTCTATATTACATATACCCATTCTGATGCCATTTCTAGAAGACCATGATGGAATACCAGTTATGGAAGTTGTTGTGACATATGCTACCCGTATTATGACTCTATAATAGTTACAGAAGACGCCATGTGACCTCTTTGTCACAATAAGACTGATCTTTAATGATCTTTAACTGACCCTTCATTATTTTCCAGGTCTGGGCTCTTATGGGTTAAGGGCATTAGGTTCCCACCAACTACCACTGTAAGCAATTCTGGCTCAGTAAGTTACACACCAGACCACTCTGAATAGCTTTACACCTCTGTAATGTTTAATTATGAAGAATTAATGAATTTAAAAAAAAAAAAGTTCCCTGTAAGAATGTTATTCGTTGTCCAGCATCAGGAAAACCTGGAACGGTGGGCAGCCCTATCCACAGCGCCCGGGGAGCAGTTGGGGGTTAGGTGCGTTGCTCAAGGGCACCTCAGTCGTTAGCTGGTTCCCTAACCTCCAGCCCACGACTGCCCCCAATGAATAATTATTAAGTTTCTGAACTTCATAAAGGTTGTTGCTTTACATGTTGGCTGCATGCTTTCTGCTTTTCATGAAGTAATCAGAAACACATTCAGTGATGTTGAGGTTCTAGACTCTCAGGTTGGTCAGTCCACTGTTGTAAGAAAACACCAGCAGCTTCTCTGTTTAACTAGTTGTCTTTTTTCCTCTATGGCCTTTTCTCACTGATGTCTTTTAGCTATACTTTAAGACCGTTAGCACTGGGTCTTCTTACTGTGCGAGGAAGGACAGAAACACCTGTGGATGTTTTCAGACCTGAAGCTAGAGTGGAGCTTGATTTTTTCCGCTCTCTCAAAGATGAAAGCTAAGTGCTTAAGCTTAAGTGCTGTTTATCTGATGGGGACAGTTTGGTGGTCTACCAGGTGAGCCCATTTTCTCTGTATCTTTAAATCAGCTTTGTTGAGGAGCTCCTGCTTTTATTTGTTTACCTCCCAACGTCCCTAAGTAAGTGAATCTCAACCTGCTTAGAAATGAATGGAAATTAAACAAATGATGGGTGGTCTCTGACTTTTGCACAGCACTGCCCATGTGGAACAGCAAATGTCTGGTACTTGCAATAAGCATTAAAGAATATTCATGAGATAGATTACTCTAACACTGGACACAGACAGACGCACACACAAAATATTCTCTAGCCCTGTAGTTACATCATATCTGGCACATCTGGGGATCAGGATCAGTTCCCTCAACAACCTCTTCAGCAACGGCAAAGACGTCCCTGCCAGAAACTGGTAGATGATTAATGACTTGCTTGTACTGCATGGCTCATATAGTAGTCCAGTAGACCAATCAGACGATGCCACAATCAGCACATTATCCTTCCAGGGCAAAAATACATAGACTGTAAAGACAGCTTGCCAAAAATACACTGTCTGGCTAATAAGAGGTAAACAAAACCAGACAGCAACTACGAATACAAAAGCATACACTCGTAGACTCTGATTAGCCCGTATTTTATTTTCAAACGCATGGAAAAATCCTGCGCGCCAATGTATCGTATGATGTGTGCATAAGAAGATTTTGAGATTACTCTGCGTTGCTGGACCAGACATGACCTTTGATATGGTCAGGGATTCCCAGAAAAGAGAAACAAATAGTCCTGATGCAGATTCACCACATTTCCTTTTATTGCGGGCGAGCTCAGAACAGACGGGGCCCTGGACCTCTGCATAAGCCGTCCCTTATTTTCCTTTATCTCTCATAAGCACATGATGGCGTTTTGGGTGAAGTTAATGCTGTACAAACAGTACTAGGTGCATGCTGGATCAGAGAGTAAGGCCTTTGTTTTTGTTTTACAACAGTCATGTTAGATACTATTGCTCCCTTCAGTTAGTCTCCTGTATAGTTCCCAGGATAAAAGGGAATAACCACTAGTTCGGTGGTTTCCTCTCAGCACCTGCTCTACCTGCTCTTAGTGTGAGGTAATTAGATTGCTCTGGTCTTGAAGACGGGCAGCTGCTGCTCCACAGGGTGACACCTGTACCTGGGACGAGGGCGAGCCAATCAGGAGGCGAGTTAAATCCCAAAGACCCGCCCCCGTGACGCCAGCGCTCGCCGGTGTGGGCGGGGTTTTCCAGATGGAGTTGTAGAGCGCAGAGGGGATAAAGTGATGACAAGAGGATGGGAGCGACAGTCCGCGGCTAGAAGTGAGTATAAACGACGGTTTTCTGGAGGTTAATATAAGAAATAATGTGGTTTAAGTTTAGTAGAGTGGTGTTTTATCATCTTTTCTGTCTATAAAAAACCTGTTTGCTGTTTATAGCCTCTGGTTGTTGTCTTATTTGGACTCTCACGTGCAGTGAAACCGTTTGTCTCTCGTGAGGTATAGCTTTTTAGCTCTTTAGCTTTTTTTGTACTAGTAAAACTCTGTATTATCAGACTGGGTAACACACAACACTTAAAGTCAGGCCGGTAATGGGATACATGTCATGTATTTCCCCTCTCTTGGTTTATCTCATAAAATTTAGGTTAGATAACCACAAAAATAATACTCGGAGAGGCGCTGGCTGAGGCCAGCCGTCGTTAACTTTCCCTGCTACTAAGATTGGAGCTGATATTAAGGCTTTATGAAGCTACCTGGTGTCGCTAAAAGCCGATCTTCTTGTTGTTCTCCTGTTAAACCTATTGAATACATTAACGCAAGTTGCCGTATAGTCTAATAAATGAGTTGCATTGTATTTTTTTTTATATGAAAATATAACATAAACGTGTCCAAAATAAATCCATTGACTCTGCCCGGGTGGAGTTTAGTGCTCTGTAAGATTTCACCTCTCTGGATTTAGTGGTTCCCCCCCTCCCTCGTTATTTTGCAAGGTTTGACTTTAGCTGACCTGTCGCGCATGCGCAGACTGCGCTCGTCAGCATCACAAGATGTGTGAAGTGCTGACAAGAGAAGGTGCTAAGTTAGTCTTGTGAGATCATTACATATGCGTTGCACTTTATATTTAGCTTAGAAGACCTGCTTGTCCTTCACCACCGGAGAGAACTGCATCCAGATATTTCACTTTTGTCAGGAACAAAAAGGATTAGTGTATCCTGAATTTCCATGCACCCTCTGATTGCTGGTGGTATAGTGGATCACTCAGTGGGATCCAGAGGATACATAGCTCCATTAATCACTCTCAGGCTGTTTGGAAGGGTCATGTGTCCTTTTGTTTGATACATCAGGAGCTTTATCCCTTGCACATTCGTAGACAGAGCTCCAGGTGTCGGAGCAGCTGTTCAGGATATGATGCTGTGGAGTCCTGTTTTGCACCTAAATGTTAAACACAAGTGTTTTATGATTTGGAAACAGTTCAACCATCTTTCCTTTTTTTTTATTTTTTTATTTATTTATTTATTTATTTTTTGGGCTTCTTTGGCTTAATATAATCTAAAACTACTCTGGCCCTGTTGTGCTTACGTCATATTTGGTACATGTGGGGACGGTTTCGCTCTGGCTTAACAGACTCTCCAGTAAGGCGGCAGAGGTGCCTCAGTTTGTGTGGAAATGAAGGTTTCTCTGTGCTGCAGTCACACCAGCTTTTCCAGACTGTGAGATCCGGCTTCCGGATCATTTCATGTGACCAGTTTATATCTGGACTGTATCCTGATAAGATTTTAGCCACATGCCTTTACAGTTTACTTCAGTTGCTGTGTGGGACAGAATATACTAATTTAATATCCATTAAGCCTTTGTCATTTAAAGTTTGTTTTGGAAATCTTCCTTGTTTTATCTCCACAGACAAAATGAAATGTCTAATATACATAGACGGTAGTGATACATCCAGAGAATCAGGATTATAAGGTTACCTGATGTAAATGAGGTCACTGTCTCTGTAAAAGTAATTTAGAATGGTCAGAAGTAAAGTGGTACGTTGTAGAAATAAATATACTGACTTTTTTGACGTGGTGAAAGGTACCAGTGATCATGATGTCTATAATTCAACTATAAACATTGGTTTCATTCGATTATAAAGTAAAGCTACGTGTCTTCTAAGTTATTATAGTTAATAAGGGTAAGGTAGGGATTAATACAAGAAAAATGACCTGCATGTACCGCTCCAGCATGAGGAGAAAAAGAACTTTACCAGACTATTGTAAAAATAGTATTTCAGCCTTCTGAGGTATCCTTTGAGAGACTTTAAACCATTCAGATGTGTGATTCCCATGACCACTACCATAATCAAACATTTCTGAATAAGTTGTGTGGAAATTAGAAAAATTGGGAAAAAATTCCCATTTAAATATTAAACTACAATGGATAGGAATTGGGTAGATAGAAAACTATACTACATTTAGACCTTGGTCTAACTACTAATCTTATATTCTAGTCTTTACCGCAAAATAATCTTCATAGAAGAAAGCCAGCCTCATTGGAAGAAGTTGATATAATAACATATATATTTGAAAACACAAACTGCATAACTGCATATTTTATTACAAATTGACTGCAGTAATGTATTATTTGGATTGACACTGCATACAGGTCAGTTGCTAGCAGGTTTAAGCCCCTGAAATGGCCAGACCCCACCAGGGGGTCCAAAGTTGTACTGCACACTTATATTACCTAAAAATAGTTTGCTCAGTTTGTATTGCGGCCCATGTAGTTATTGTAAAATAAGCTTTAGTATATTATAAGCCCTTGTTGTCCTCAAAAAGAGCTAAAGAGATATTACTTCTTATCAGTATGTCATAGATCAAACGTAGGGAATTGATTGAAACAACTGGTTATAAACTCATTTGTCATGCGTACAGACTTGTTAAATACAAAATAACAAAAAATGACTTTGATTTGGATTAAAGTTAAGACAAACCCAGCTAGTGCGTGTGTAGGGGGAAGCATCTTGACCTTTTAAGCTTTCGTCATGTTAGTATTTTTATCCTCAGATTGCACAGCCTCCATGAATGCGCTGTCCAGTCTGCTACATGTCATATTTTGTGAGTCAGCGAAATGAAAAGTGTTAAGTATGGGTCATGTGGTTCTGACTTTTACTCTGTCTGTCCTCCGTCGGCCGCGTCTGCTTCTAGCAATAGAAACCTGTCTCTAACCACCGTTCGCTGACCTGTAATGGATTACTATGCCGACGTCAGAGACCCTTTTCCTTTGACTTTCTGCTTTCTGTTTGTACTGATTGTACTTAATAGGTGGTCTCTGACTTGTGCACAGCACTGTAAGGACTCTCACCTTTTGAACTGTGAGTAGTGGAGCAGCTTGTCAGTAAGACCCTGAGAGATGAGATCCTTTTGATATTCCTCTGCTGTGACAGCTTGTTAACCCAGCGCTGTCACTCTGCTGCGAATGCTGCCGCTTTTGGCATTTTGACGATTTGCTCAAAGCCAGTGAACATTTAGAGAAATGTGCTCAGGAACAGCACCATGTATGACAAGTCGTCCTGCTGAGAGCCCTGTGCTGTACAGCTGCTGCTCAGTGGAAAAGCTTCAGAGCACGCCGTATTAGTGCTGTTCTACTCCTAGTCTCCTCCCAGTCTATGTAGAAAAGACGCGTCTACATAATTTAGATATATACCAAAACACACAAGGCTTAACACGGTTGCAATA
Organism: Prochilodus magdalenae; assembly: GCA_024036415.1. NCBI lineage: Eukaryota > Metazoa > Chordata > Actinopteri > Characiformes > Prochilodontidae > Prochilodus > Prochilodus magdalenae. The sequence continues at coordinate 189,359 of JAMWET010002378.1, forward strand.
CAGACACATGGTTCACAAAATATTTATATTTTCAGAGTTTCTGAACACCAGCTGACACGAGACTTTAAAAAATAGATTCCCTGCAGTAACATCAATCAAAACATTGACCAGAAGTAAGAAATGTAAAGACAACATAAGCTCAACATAAAATGAATCACTTTTAAGGTGGTAGTAACTTCAGGCTCCTGCAGATGATGCCGCACGAGGATGATGGGGCTATAAATACCTGCGAGGTGTGAGTGACGTGATTCATAGATTAAGAAGAGGTGCTACAGTGCAGTGAATGTCTCATTCCATGTGTGGATAATGGCTCCAGAGCAGATGTTAATGATTGGCTAAAAGGATGATTGTATTTGGGCGTGCCAAAGCCTACAGTGTGAAGGAAGTAGCTGAATCTGCAGGTGTATGGGGGTGTATGAACGTACCGGTCTACCAGCAATCCCAGTCAATCATACAATTCATCATAATCCCAGTCATAATCCCAGTCAATCATACAATACATACATATATTTAAAATACATGTGTAAAACTAGATGGTTGCGGATGCTTTAAAAGTGTGCTTTTGAACAAAATCTATAGATTGTGCATTTAAAAATCCAGTATGTTCTTTTTAGAGGGTGCGTTAACTCTTATGAAAATCAAGAAAATCAAAAAAACATATTTGCCCCAAGGTGCCCAAACTTTTGTACATCAGTGAGAGAGATCAGGATGCCCAGAAATAAACATATTTTATGTTTATTTACAGAGTTCAATACTGGTCTTTAGTATTGTGGACCATTACATATGAGTCAGTATTCTTCAGTCCTAATGTATCAGCCCTGACATGCATATATACACGCTGGTGCAACTCTCCAGCTGGACCTTGTCGACTGCGCACTGAGATGCAGAAACAGCCACAGGTTGCCTAATTAGATTAAGCAAGAGGCTTTCCTGCGCTAATCATTTAGCGAGCCTTTCCCTCTGATGAAGACTGTGCTGCAAGACTGCACTCTGAAGGTCAAATTATTTTCATTAACATGAAGGAATAGTCTTTGAGCATTTATCCAGCTTTTGGCCTGGTTGTGATGTCAAGTAATGTCAGAGGGCCTTTGGAGCGGCTGGTGAATTTTGGGGGATTTTAGGAGCTGCTCTCGCTGACCGGACTGGCTTAGCTGCCATCTTCTCTGGCCGTCTCCTGCTGCAGGAACGGATATATAAAGCTGCCGTGTGAGTATTTCAGTCTTGCTGTATGTGATTATGGAGAACAATCTAAGTCTCCAGTCTGTCCTGACTTTTTGACTGCGAACATCTTGATTTGATTGTCCTAGATGGTAGATGTTTGGATTAAGTTCATTTAAGTGAACAAGGTTTCAGTCGTTTATGCGGGTATCGTAATAGTCAGATGCTTGCATGCTGTAATGATGCCTAAGTGAAGTGAAGAGGTTATGTTGTAAAGGAGTAGTCGTTTCACCTCTTCTATAGTACAAACAAAGAGGGACGTCATAATCTTCTCAATTGCACCTGTTAAGCTTGACTGGAACTTACTCTGATGGCCACGATCTTTGAGTTGACTTTAGATGTCTCTGACCGCGCTGTCGGTTGTCTCAATTTCTTGCAGCTTTTTGTAACAGAACTTTAAATCAAGTTTGCATATATTGTCTCGAGCAGATCACATCTCGAAGAGGAGGCTCTGTTTTATGTAATGGAACTAATTTTAGCCGTGCCTGTCTTAAATGGTTTTGACAGATCTTGCCTCTGAAGGGTCAGCAGAAAAGCTGACTGTCACTTCATATGCTCATTCACTTCTCCCCTAAAGATAGATGACAAACTGTTTAATATGACTCCTACAGCACCTCACCATGGTGTCGCTGCCTTATGCACAATTCTTCATCGGAATGGCACAAAGAAACGATAAAGGTAATTGGATTTGAGGGACTAGAAGCTAGAATGTAAAATGTACTAAGATCTTGTGGAGTATTGTCAAATATTCAAAGTAACAAAAAACAAAAGCTCCTCCTCTGTGCTCTGTTAAAAAAAATAAAGCAGGTCTTAGCAGGTACATAACACTTACAGCTGTAGGAGATATTACAGAAATAAGCTCACCGGTCCAAAACTGAACCATGACTGAAGCTTACCTAATAGCGTAAAATACCTCCACACTCACGAATAACGGCTGCAATTCCATTCGGCATGGACTGGACAAGTTTCTGGATGTAGGCCACATCAATGTTCAGACACTCTTGCATCAAATATTTGGTGGATGCCTTCACTGGCACAATTCTGAGGAGAGTGTCCTGTAGACTGGTATTTCAGCACCTGCTGGTAGACCTGTATGACCGTAAGCTTCCATACACCTGCAGATTCAGCTACTTCCTTCACACTATGGTCTTTGGCACGTCCGAATGCTCAGTCACTCCTTTTAGCCAATCATTAACATCTGCTTTGGAGCCATTTTCCACACATGAGGGAGATGGTCACTGCATTGTACCTCCTCTTCACAATCTATGATTTCTGTCACTCACACCCTGCAGGTATTTATAGCCCTACAGCATCTATAGGAACCTGAAGTTAATACTACCATAACCACACAGTCACTATATATTTTTTTCTTTCTGGCGAGGTTATATCCTATATTGTGAATATGTACATATTTACGTTGTATGTACAGTGGTATTTAGTAGGGTTGACAGAATTCAGAGGTTGATTGGATATGATACTGTATTGTCTGTTTTTTGATACAGCAGAAATAAGGAGTTGCTAAAATCCACAAAATAAGCCACCATATCTTATAAACTAGCATATAAACTACTATTTTAAATGTAAATCAACATTTTCTTGAACTCCTACTTCACACTTGCCAACCTAACGGTCACAATGGAACGGGGTACTATTGATTCAGTCTTTTATATTTTGTTTTTCTGAGGTGTGATACGTTTAAGTAGCATGTAATTTGTAAGGCTTCCGAAAGCTAGCATTGGGCCTACGTTGTTTAGACTGTCAGATACTGCACTTAATCCAAGCAAACAGGACTAATTTAGCTATACGTAAAATAAACGAACAACCAAAAAGTTTGAATATAGTCCTGGTTTTTAGAAATGCAGGATGTCAGTAACTGTGCTGTCTGCTTCCCTCTCAGATGTAGCATGAAATGCACCTAACCAATTTGGATCTTCAGTGAACCCGATCAACCAAGATGAAGAACCACACGAAGGTGCATTGGATGGACATAGCCGTTTACATGCTTCCAGTTTGCCTCTTGGAGTCTTGTTTTCTTCACCCCTGAATAATTAGCAGTTTTATGGGGAATTCTGGATTTTGCCACTGAAGATTTTGCATTCCCCAAGGGGAGCCTGTTCTCCGCTGACGTGAGGTGCACTGCAGGGGAGACATGGCCCGAAACTCTTTCCGCGGGTCCAAATACAAGGCCGACGCCAACCATGATGCTGATTTTGGCTGCACACTCAAAGAGCTGCGATCGCTCATGGAACTCCGAGGAGCAGAAGGATTACAGAGAATCCAAGATTGTTACGGAGATGTTCAGGGAATCTGCTCCAGATTAAAATCTTCTCCCACAGAAGGTAAATATAGATCCTTTTTCTCAGTTGAACATATGGATTGTTAAAGCTGTGAAGTCTGCTGGTGCTGTATGCTCGGCTAGGGTGGTGCTCAGCTAGTGGAAGGCAATGTGGTAAAACTGTGATGCTTCTCGCCAAACACAAGATGAGTCACATGATTTAACATTTCTGAAGTTTAGAAAAAAAGAACCAGTGGAGAATTTAAACACTACTTTGAATTCAATTAATTTAATTTAGCGATTCACCACTGTGCTGCACTAAATCTAGTTAAACAGGACTGTCTTTGTACACACAGACTGTTTGGTGTTTTTTAAATAGTAACTGTATCCATGATGTACTCATTGTGATGTAATGTGACACAGCGTGTCATGATAATAAGTATTGTTATATTACTCAGCCCAACTGTCAGTCATCATTTTCATCATTAACATTGTAATGGAAAGTCAAGCTCACCATTCCTAACACTGCCCTGATGCTTAATTAATTAATAATTTAGTATGCCTTGATCTGAGACGTCTGATTTTTTTTTTCCGTATGCATTGAAGATACGCTGATGCCATGATCCAGTATTTTTTTTATATAGCTGAAGATACATTTCTAGAATGATAATCTAGTGGTTAAATCTGCCTGGGTCCCTGCTCCCTGTTTACTGTGAAAGGGAAAATGTATTCCTGTTGGTATTTGCCATGTTCTGTCCATTAAGGCAGAATCTAGTCTGTGGTGTTATAGATCACCTTCCATGTGTGATATGCTGAATCAGGTGTATATGTGTATGTGTCTAAGATTTCAGGATCTTAATGCCACTTATATTAACCCTATATGGGACTATTTTACATGTGCTATTACCCTCTTACTGGCTAATTACCCTCTCGCTTTTGTTATCATTCTTTTATATGATCTAGGTTAAATACCAAAATTTTGTTGTGTTTATTATTATTATTATTATTTATTTTTTGATGTTATTTTAGTATGACTTGATGGTTTTTTTAACGTCTCATTACCAAATAACCATTTGCTTAATTTCCGAGACTTGAATTAATTTTAAAATGTTAATTGTCTTTTAGTGGTCTAAATCATTTACCAATGATTAGAAGCTTATTTGGTCATGTGATTGCTGGGATATGAACTCATGATTTCCTGGTAATGGACTAAAACTTTAAAGTGCTACACCAACAATATCTGACACCATCACCTTTAACTCCTATAGTCATATAGGCTGGACTGATAAAATGGTATCATGGTTAGAATTACAAAAGCATGTCAAATGTACCCAAACCTAACCACTAAAAAACTGGTGTGGTAAGTTGTTGAACGTTATTACAATACTTACATAAAAGCTGCAAAAACAGCCCATTTTCAGTTCATTGTTTTTGACACACAATTATGCATGTCCATCTACCTGTAAGTGTTCAAAAGAGGCACAATGAAGCTAATCAAATCAGGGCTCATTTATCTTATACTAACCGTAAAGCTGCAATAACAACCACAGGTGGTTTAAATCTGTGGCATAAAGAGTGGTTGGAAAATGGTCACATAAAACTTATTTTTGACCAGGTTTGGTGCATAAATGTCATGAGTGATATAGAATAAGAAATATAGCATATGGGTTCTTTCAGTTTAAGAAATGTGATTATTGAGAACTGACCAATGCACCGGTCGTAACAGTAAATCTGTTTTGAACCATGTAAATCAGTATCAGTTTGATTACACTTGCAGTTAATCAGTTAAAATGCAGATGTTTGAGCTTAATAACTTACCTGCAGTACTAAATATTTAGCAGTATTGATCTAATCCTTTATCTGATGTCAGTAACTTTATATAAGCACCTCTCTCTGCTGGTGCGATTTTGATGGCATTGTGTATTGGTATAGGAAACACATACAGTGTTGTGTGTATGTGTTTACTTGTGTATATACAACAAATAGGTGGCAATAGAGAATTTTTTTATGCAACTAAATATATATTAGTGGTGGCGATATGACAGAAATGTCTGTGATACATCAAGAGTGCGTGTGGTATCAGAATATGTATTGTTTCAGCTGGAAATGTTAACCTGTAGAGTCTAAGATAAACGTTAAACGGTTATATGGATGTTGTTGGTTAATACATCTGTATAGTACAGTGTGCTATACCCTCCTTATTGTTTGAAACTGCATGCTTTTTGCTTCATATTTAAACCAATAGATCTACATATGATTTTGGCATACTCCTCTCCAAATCATTTGTCTAAAACCATGATCAGCTTATACTGTATTTCCCTAGATAACCCCAGCCAAACGTTTAGCGTGTCGCTGTGTTCAGCATGCGCATTATTTTATTATTCTACTGTTCCCATGCTGACCGCTTTATTTATTTACACAAGATAGTTATTCTGAGTGTGCCAGCAGGCCTGACTCTTGTGCTGCCACAGTTTGCCCTGCTGTGTGCCATAGCATGCGAGTGACAGGTGGGAGTAGATCGATTTACTGCATGTAATCCCACTCACCTTAAACCGCAGAGCGGCATCTTCATTGCTCTGTTTCCCACTAATCTCCTGGAACGCTGCATGCCACACAGAGCTCCTGTTCTGTTCTGCTTTTGTCCTTGCTTGTGCTGTGTATGAAAATAGAGGATCAGTAACATCATGTGAAGGCAAAGTCAACCCAAATTTGCTGTGTTGGACAAAATCCTGCACAAAAAAATGTATGAAGTCTAATTGAAAATAAAGTCTATCGATCTATTGATCTATCTATGCATGGAGGGTGAAAATCACCAAAGGCCCCATGATGCAATATCATCACGATACTGAAGTCACTATACAATATTATTGCAATTTCTGAGATTTTGTTATGAATTGAGTATTGCCCCAGAATATAGCAATAACTGCACTGAGACCTAATGAGTTTTTTGCTATGATAAGATATTGATAGTTTGATGTGTATCGATAAAATATTGCCATGCAAATTCACAATATGCTGTATCAACTTTTCCCCACCACCAGTATACACTGACATACCAAAGGTCATGGGGTAGCTGTGTGCGAATTGACCACTGCGCTGTTCAATGGGAGTGGTAATACTTGCTATGACACATTGCCAGTACACACGTGACACTGTGGATTGAGGAATGTTAAATGCCAACACAACTTGGAAATGGAATGTCCTCTATCATGCCTTGTTTGTATGCCAAGGCAAAAATGAATGTCACCTTGATATGAGAACGCTGGCCAGTGTGCAGCCTCACTCACAAGATAACACAACGCAACAGGTGTGGGAGTTCACAAGCCGTCCCCTGAGAGAACACCACTGTCTAATCAGTTTACATACTGCTGTCCTATGACTTGGCATGTCAGTCTCTATGACAAATACTGTATCAAGAAGGCTAAACAACGTTTCACTAAAAATGTGAAATCTTAAAGAATGTTACTTTAAGGATGCTAAGTAAGAAACCACAGACCTTGTGCTTAAGCGTAGGTGAACTGGTTAGCCTACAGCTCAGGGCATCACTATTAAATCTAAACTGGGAATACGAAATTCAATAGTCAAGAGGATGTAAGAGGTATAAATGTGGGATACTGAGTCGGTAGAACTGAAAATGAATCTGTTGCTAATATAATAGTGAAGCCCTTTTAAAGGGTTAGAGAGAAAAACAGTTCTGGGTCTAATGTCATGGCTCTTTGTGTGCTTCTGATGTGTCTCCATTTTCCAATCAGAAATCGAAATTCATTTAAGCTGGGTAAATGAGAAGTATTGGATTTTAATGCCAGAGGTAGTTGTTGCTTGAGTGTTGAAAATTGTGCCTCATTCCAAAAGATTTGATTGCTTTGGCTTAGAATGCTGGAGCTAACACCAGCCGTGTCTGCTACGGCAGATCACACCACGGAATTCTTTTCACGCTGATTAATGTTTGTATGTAAGGGTATAATTATTTTCAGTAGAATGATAATTGGATTTCTTTATCTGTGATTTGCTTTGTTCATTTAGGTAAACCAAAGCGAGATCACAATGTTGTCCTAACTTAGCCATAGGGTTAACATTTTAATAACGGACAAATGATGATAATTTTATGTAGCCCAGTTAATATAACGTGATTGTAAAGGGAGATGTTTGTAGCTGAGGTTCTTATAATTATTTAGTCCTTTGGGACCCCCGACTATATTGCTTATTTGTTTTTGCTTTAGTGTCTGCCGGACACTTTTGAACATGTTATCTAATTTACAGACCCAGGTGTGGAAAGGCACAAATAAGCAAGATCAAATATCGGAGACTAAAGATGGTCGAAGGCCTAGACTGCATCTTAAATTCAGATCTATGTGTAATTTGGATGAGATTGCAGCTTTAGTAATCGGATTCCTGTTGTTTTGCCTCTTTGTGTTTGATGTGTATTGCTTGTAAATATGAAATCTGGCATCCTTTAATCAGTTTTTTACACCTGGACTGCACAGGTTCATCTTATTTGCTCTGAAATTGTGGTTTTCAAACTGGCCGTCGGGACCACCAAAAAGTCCAAATTTTAGCTCAATGCCATCAGTCAGCACCATATGGGAAGACAAACTAAATTTCAAATTTCAACTTCAGCAAAAATAAAAACAAATAAAACAGGAGTTCATAAAAATTCCAGTGTAAAATTATAAAAATTACTTACTTGTTCAGTAATATTTACGGTATAGATTATACTGATTGGTTTTATCCTCTACTAAGCTGTTTCTGAGCAGTTCAGCTTTGCGCTTAGATCTTACCTGATCTGACATAACCTTTTAAGAATATGTGAGTTATTGGTCAGTGAATTGAAGTGCATTATGTTGGACATGCTGGAGGAAATTCATGCGCACATTATGGAGCTGTAATTGTGTCTGTTTTCCCTCAAATTTTAAGCAATGCATTTTACTCACTGGATCTAAAATAAGATACTTAATACACGGATTCCATTCTTCATAATTCCCATGGCTTTCCTTCAGCTTAGGATGAAATACAGGTGTAAAATTATCTTGACTGGCCCAGCTGCAAGCAGTTTGTTTGTGCAGTATTAGCTAAAAAGTGATCAGGCGCAAATTTATCCCACGTTATTTCATGTATTGTGTACCAATAAAGAAAATTATTTTATAATGGATGCCCTTTTTGATCACCTTATTTATTTTCTTCCATTCCAGGATTGAGTGGCCATGCCGATGACATTTCCAGAAGAAAAGAAGAATTTGGGAAGAATTTCATACCTCCTAAAAAGCCAAAAACATTCCTTCAGTTAGTTTGGGAAGCATTGCAAGACGTGACTCTAATTATTTTGGAAGTTGCAGCCATAATATCCCTAGGCCTTTCGTTCTATAGACCTCCTGATGCTGAAAGAGAAAGTGAGTAAACCAGGCAACCATGTGACGCTGATTCTATTTACATGGCGAATATACTAAATGACAATAACATGGGAGGGTTAAAATAAGCCTACTTATTGCTCTAAGCTATAGGGCAGTTGTTGGTAAGAACTTACAGTATGTGAGCTTGAGGTAGGCCATTGCTGGTACAACAGCCGTTTAAGAGTTCTGGGATCTATTTATTAGTTCATAGCTGACAGTGTCGTGTTTGATGCACTGGACATTTTCTGGCTAATCACAGAAGCTTCATAACAGAAATAGGGAACACAAATTATTTGGTCTAAGAGAGCATTATGGTACGTTCATTGGTGAAGAAGCAGGAGGAGCCTACTGCCCTATGCCTTTGCTTTGACCTCACTGTGATCTCCCCTCTAGACTGTGGAAGAGCAGCTGGAGGAGTGGAAGATGAGGGAGAGGCGGAGGCAGGCTGGATCGAAGGTGCTGCCATCCTCTTATCTGTCATCTGTGTGGTGCTCGTCACTGCCTTTAATGACTGGAGCAAAGAAAAGCAGTTTCGGGGCTTGCAGAGCCGCATCGAACAGGAACAAAGGTTCACCGTGATCCGTGGAGGCCAGGTCATTCAGCTTCCTGTGGCTGAGATGGTGGTCGGAGACATTGCTCAAGTAAAATATGGTAAATGTGACCCATCCTTCCCCCTGCATCTCAGATATTTCATACATTTGACTGCTCATTCGAGAGGCTTCTTTTGTGCCACGAATGTGAATACTACAGATGGAAAAAAAGCTTCTTGCATTGAGTTGCTGGTTTATTAGGACCACTGTTAGAAATTCGGGTCTTCAAGAAGAATCAGGAGTCAGGAGACTGGAGATGCACGGGCACCAGACTGGACCAGACTGGACAGGACTGACAACCTAAGCCTGGTGCCCATGCATGATTCTTCATGCATGTGAATAAGACTAGATTGGTTGTGATCGACCGAGTTGTGCCCATGCATCTCTGTATGTGTGAACAAACTCAACACAACTCTGAACCTCATCTCCAGTCTCCTGACTCCTGATTCTTCTTGAAGACCTGAACTTCTAACACCACGTACAACTTTCTCTTGAAGTTTTTAAACAAGCTGGTACCTACACTCTCTGAGCATTTAGTTAGAAACACCAACTATATAAGTGGACTTTGCATTGGTATTTGTGTTTACAGTTACTGACAGTAGCACATCTGCTGTTGCACAATTTATCACCCCCCACTTCTCTGCTCATCACTAGACAGGGGCAACTTTAGGACCAACACTGACCAGATATTATTTGCTTGGGCATTTCTCAGCATAGCGTCATGGTGGTGGCGAATTCATGGGTGTTGGCCAGGTGCAAGAGAAACAGACACAGCGATGTAGATGGGATTAATAAGCACTACATGTGCTTAATGGCTTGGAGAGAGTTTAAGTATTTGTTCTTTAGCTGCTATCGTCGCAATATCGTCAATATTGCCGCTCGTTCCACAACAAGCAACCTGATTGGCTGATTTTTTTTTAAGGATGCTGTGTTGAGAAGAACAAGTGTTCCCATTCGTATTTTAACCTGTGGCCCATCTCCTCATTTAAAACAACCCATAAAGGCTCATACATTGTGCAGCAACACACAGGCTACAGTCAGTCATTGTTACTGTATGCCTGTCAAGAGTGTCTGTATGGTAAAAGAAGAGGGCCAAGGTAGCACTGTAGCCCTGTGACCTTGTTTTTGTCTGTCTGTTTGTCTGTCTAACCACAACCGACTTGTCTTTTTGTGTCACTGCCTCCTGTTTTGGCTGATTGAAAGCCCTTATTTTGGCTTGTGAAGTAAAGCTTCTGTGTTGTGTGTGAGGCTGACCATCTGGCCTGTACATCCAGGTGACCTCCTTCCTGCTGACGGGGTGCTAATCCAAGGCAACGATCTGAAAATTGACGAGAGCTCCCTCACAGGAGAGTCGGACCATGTCAGAAAGACACTGGACAAAGATCCCATGCTGCTCTCAGGTTTAAAGTCCTTTTAATTTCCGTCATACCTCAAACTTTAGTATTCCTTTTTACAGCTTTTTATAGAGTAATGAATGAAATGCATGTGTTCCAGGCCCAGTGCTACATTATACAGCGGCAGATTAATGAATAGAGAACAAGAATACAAAAGTTTATAAAGAAAGATCATTACATGACTAAACAAACAAAACAAATCCAAAGACAATGCCATTAATAAAGTTCACACAAAGGCAATACTAGGAAGAAATATACAGTCATTAATCAGTTGTACCAGTGTACAGGCTGGACAAGTGTTGATATCCAGTATTCAGTGGTGAGTGAAGTACACAAAGCTTGTACTTAAGGTAAGGTAGAGATACCCAAGATAAAACATTCCTCCAGTAAAAGAAGGAGGTCCTCTTTTTAGACCTTTACTTGAGTAAAAGTACTAAAGTATTTACCTTTAACTTTTCTGTGTAAAAGTAGCATCATTTATTATGGTTCTAATGTCCTGTTATCATTTCTGGATCAGGACTCATCATAATTTTTTTTTTATAATTTCAGTGAGGCCAGTCATTCTCTGAGTAGAGAGTTCTTTGGGCCATTTTGTGCTATTTGTGCTTTTAACCCATCCCTAAATGGAAAAACCAACATACACACACTAGAGGGCAGTGAGCACACTTGCCCAGAGCGGTGGGCAGCCCTTTCCACAGCACCCGGGGAGCAATTGGGGGTTCAGTGCCCTGCTCAAGGGCACCTTAGTCGTTACTGTCGGTTCAGGAAACCGGGTACCCTTCGGTCACAAGGCTGGTTCCCTGACCTCTAGCACATGACTTAAATCATCTCATTTTAGGCGAAGAGACTCTAGTGTCTCTCAGCCCACCAGTCTTTTAATAGAATGCCATTAATAAGTCGGACACTGATGTCTATTCAAATCATCACAACCACAAAACGCTGAAGGAGAACCATTTCCATTAGCTAGATCCAAGCTCTGTCCAACAGGTCAAAACAAGCTCAAAACAAATGACCACTGTATCCTGATTGGTGAGCTTGCTTCACACTACTTTTGTTTTTACATGTTACATTTTTATACACAAATAAAACAAAATGAAGGACAGATTTAAAGTACGATATTTGACTTTGTATTGTAGTGGAATTAAAAACAGAAATGCTTTAGTGAAGATACACAAAAACACTCCTTAGTCCATTAACCAGTTACATTTACTTCCTTACTGTCCACCACTGCCAGTGAAGAGGTATACCACCACATTCAACTTGCATCATGTCATATTTTTGTCATGGACACTTTGCATTGCAATTTAGTCAAACAGGGTACAGTTTCCCCAGAGATTGTTTAAATGTGCTGAATATGTATTAAGCATCCCAGAGAATAATGGAGAATGCTGTGCCATTATACAAACAGGACATTTATAAAGTATGTGAAATTCTATAGTAGTGCTTCGGTATTGTAACTGTTTTGTTATTGGTTTAGGCACTCATGTGATGGAGGGCTCAGGGAGGATGCTGGTCACTGCTGTTGGTGTGAACTCTCAAACTGGAATCATCTTCACCCTGCTCGGTGGAGGAGACGATGACGACGACAGTGAGGATGAAAAAGAAGAAAAGGAGAGGAAGAAGAGAGAGAAGGAAGAAAAAAAGAAAGAAAAAGAGAGAAAAAAGAAGGATAAGAAGGGCAAGAAAAGTAAGACTGCTGAAAATTTCACATCTATTTTTCTCACTGCTGTTATTGTCATGAGCCACACGCCCACCACAGCTATAAGTAGTAGTAATCCACCAGTAGTTTAAAACATATGCTCTAAGCACCGTATGTACAAAGTGGGTAGCTTTAGATATTTATTACGTAACATGAAATAAGTTATTAACTTTTGGGGGGAAAAAAGAATGAAGTATTTACAGAAAATGTATTTATGTTGTGACGGAAATGAATAGTTTGTGACGATGCCATTTAAAAGAATCATTACACTAACCAGTAGTGTCACCAAGTAGAACGTAATATATATGTGTTATGTAGGTAATAACACTGCATTCATATTTTTGTTCAATTTGTTTTTCCAGTTTTGCGTTATCACACCTCAGAAAAACTGAATATTGTGATTTATATTGTTTATCATGAAAATGTCTTCACTTATCATGATTTATCACCCCCTACTGCCCACCCCTAGGTCAAAAATCAGTCAAGCTCTTAATGTCTCTCTTCCAATTAAGGGAGTTGCACACATTAGTGAATGAAAATGCCCGTTGCAGCTACTGACCTCCTGGTTTTACAAAATGTAAGCTGATGGAGAGTAAACAGTCCTGTGGATTCAAACCCATTGAAACTCTCACTGTACAGCATGTGACTTCACTCTCTTAACTCTCTTCCTGTAAATGGAATTGAAGTATATCATGTGCACAGGGTGTTTTGTTGGGGTGCACCGATATAAGAATTGTGGCCTGACACCTGATAAGCTGTACTTGCAGACAGAGCCAGAGATGCTTCTTTATTGGTGTGTCAAAACAGACATTAACTACAAGTTCTTAATTTTTTAGGGTATGCTTTAAATAAAAAAAAAAAAGAATGAAAAGTGGATGAAATGCACTTGGTAAATATTCATTGTGCTGAACAACCTTCACTGAAAGAGCTTTGTGTAGAACAGTGGTTCTGGAGGATCCCCCGCCATTCCTGCCAAAACTCTCACTTCAGTTCAGGAAGGGCTTGTTAATTAGCAGATTACTTGGATCAGGTGTGTCGCTAGCAGAGCAAACACCTACATGTGTAGGGCAGGGGGTCATCCAGGACCAACAGTAAACCTATAGCAGTACTGAGACTGATTGAAAAGCATCAGATACAGAAGTTAGAAGTTAAATATTTAGGTTCCTTCCTGTACCAGTTCACTGCACAGCTGCATCCTTCAACCATTACTGGTTGGATTAGTGTCTTACTTATGAATGTACCATTTTGTTTCACAACAGACAAAAAGCAGGATGGATCCGAGAAAAAGAAGGGTAAGTACTTTCCGATCTAGCTGCTACACCACACTAGCTAGCAGTTAGCTACAAGCTACTCTACTCTCTCCTGCTTGTTCCGCTGTGCTATGTGTATATGTGTATACTTTTTGACATATGGTGTCTTCAGTGTCTTGTGAGGGCCATATGGTGTGCTGCAGTGGCTTAAAGGGCAGGTGCTCTTGACTCTTCTATAGCGATTAGAAACAAGCAGATTACAGGCCCCTCTGACGCTGTTTTGCCAGATACACAAATTACACCCACACTGATTTCTCCTTTCATAGTGCTAGTCGTCGGTTTGCAGCGCCTGCCTTGTTGGTGGGATGTGTATTTGCTTGCTTCGCCAGAATGTTTAGTTTAAAATGGTAGGGTATGAATTGGCTTAGGATAAACCTCAGGCAGGCTAGAGTAATCCCTAGCCTGGGATTAAGGCGTGTGAGCACACCACACCACAGAAAGCCACCTCCTAATATCATATCTGAGCCACTTCCACCACAGAGGTACTTGTACCTCCTCGTAATGGAGAGGCAGTAGTTTATATAATAAATGTGCAGGTCAACTTTAGGTATTTATTAAATGTCTGCTAATTTGCTATATGTAAGAAATCTAACAGGCCGACTGACATGAACGTTTTGTGAACACTAGCCTTTTTAGGAGATATAGATTCTGATGAGTATTATTAGCTGTATAATTTTAATGCAATAAAAAATGTAACAGTAGTTTAAATATATATTGCTATATATATGACTATCAATTCTCACTTGTCACAATTCAGACAGCAAACTTCTACCAAGAATTAAATAATATTAATATAAAAATTTATATGCAGGAGACGGAGCTTAACAGACTTGCTGATTGTTGTCCTGTGTTTGTGATACTTGGCTCAGATTTTTTTGTATTGGTTTACTTCAGAGAATTTTGTAGTGATATTTATATGATAATTTCGTATTAAAAGTTGAATTTAGATGCACTTTACATGGTTACACGTTTGGACAATCTTTTTATCAAGACTATTTATCGTCTGTAATAGAAATGAGCGGCATCAACATCATTTTCCTGTAATATATAAACCAATAAAAGCCAATAAAACCATTGTGCTTTAATCTGCTCGATTTTCACCAAGTACACTAAATCTCGGTATTGGCTGATATGATTGGCCAACCGATACATTGTTCAGACCCGAAAACTGCATGCTTTGTATTGGGTGCTTGGCATTAGATGCGAGTGCCAATGCCTTGGATCACTTGAATGAGTTGCAAAACTGTTTGGAACATTACTTGGTTGAAATGTATGCTGTGAAATACTCCATTTGACAAGTGATGTATGCTAATGTGTTCAGTAAGAAGATATTGATTTCATCACTGATGCTGATATTAATTGAGCAGGTAAGGACGGAGGTGGTGTGGATAGTGAGCCGCTCAGCAGTGAGGACGGGATTGATGGGGAGGTGAAGAAGAAAAGCACTCTACCAAAGAAAGAGAAATCCGTACTTCAAGGGAAGCTCACCAAACTAGCCGTACAAATTGGCAAAGCAGGTTAGAAAAATAAATAAAAGTTATCGGTTATTGTATTACATGTTCATTGTTGTTAATATCTGTTTGTTGTTGTTGTTGTTGTTGTTGTTGTTGTTGTGTCACGGTCATGTATCTAAGCTCTCGCAGAGGTCTTGTAATTTGTGAATGGCTGTTTTGACACATGTATATGTGGGCGTTTTACTCTCCAGGCCTTTTCATGTCAGCCATCACAGTCATCATCTTGGTGGTGCTGTTTTTGGTGGACACCTTCTGGGTTCAGGGGCTTTCATGGCTCAAAGACTGCACCCCCGTCTACATCCAGTTCTTTGTCAAGTTCTTCATCATAGGAGTCACCGTGCTGGTCGTCGCTGTGCCTGAGGGACTTCCCCTCGCTGTCACCATCTCATTAGCCTACTCTGTCAAGGTACGAGTTTGTGTGTAAATGATGCATTTTAAAGTGTAGTGATTGATAGGAGATAATGGAAAATACATTAAGCCCTGAAACTAAAACCAAGAAGTCCTTATAAATCAAGCAGGATTTCAGAAGCAGGCAAAAGTCTTTACAGGTTAAAGGAAAATTTAAAGGAAACTATTTTTGTCTTTTAAAGTATAGGATAAATTTACCCTGGAAATAAGTAAAATAGGCTTATTAATTAATTTAATGTATTTTTATTTGGGTTCAGGTTCATTTTAAATGTTTAACTAATCAGAGGTTTTAGGAACTTGGCATTACTCAAACACCTTGTAACCAAAAGCATGAAACGGCCATCTGCAAATTCCACTATACAGCTCAGGATTTCTCTACAGCTAGACTGGTTAGGCATGTAATGCTGGATGAGCTGTTTCCCTGGATATTTCATTTTTGATTTACAGTGGGTTATAGCTGTCCCCTTGATTTTGTCTTGTAGAAAATGATGAAGGACAACAACCTGGTCAGGCACCTGGATGCATGCGAGACGATGGGCAATGCCACTGCAATCTGCTCAGATAAGACAGGCACTTTAACCATGAACCGAATGACAGTGGTGCAGGTGTACTTGGGAGACAGACACTACAGGAAGGTTCCTGAGCCTGATCTGATTCCAGGCAAAATCATGGACCTGCTGGTCACAGGCATCAGTGTTAACTGTGCATACACCACCAAGATCATGGTGAGAACCTATATATAGTTTAGTGTTCATGTGTATTTATTATTATTATTTATTTATTTATACAGTTATTCATTTTACAGTTAGACCAGTGCAGTGTTAGGCTTCTTGCCCAAGGACTCTTATTGGTGTAGCTCAGCATTTGCTACCTAGACTGGGATTCAGCCCCCAGCTCCTACATGGGGTGGTAGCTTTCTGGTGGGTCCTGGTGTTAACCGATGAGCTACACCAACCACAGAATACATACTCATGTGCTGTCAAGAAATTTATAATATTAATATATTGTAATACAAAATGCAAAAGTCAAAGACCACACTTTTAGTTATTTAACTTCCAGTTAAAATCGCTATTGAGTTTTTAATTTTCAGTAAATATTTCTGAGGTGATTAGGCGTTAGAGAACGCATTTCTACAAGGATGAGAAAAGTCAAAGGAAAAGGTGTGTGTGTGTGTGTGTGTGTGTGTGTGTGTGTGTGTGTGTGTGTGTGTGTGTGTGTGTGTGTGTGTGTGTGTGTGTGTGTGGAAGGGGTGTGGGGGGTGTCAAACAGAAGTTTCCAGAATTGGAAATTTGAAAATGATTAAAAGCTCCACAGAAAATGGTACTCCTAACAAGACCTGGTTGACAACTTGGTTGATAAACAGCACTTACAGCTTTCCCAGACAACCCGTAGGTGCTCCTGTCTGTTCTTCCACTGTGGGAACACCATCCAGTGCCATGGGTCTGCAAGGAGTAGCTGTCAAGAAGGTCCTCACTGGAAAAGGATAATAAGACAATATTGTAAGAATCTGCTGGTGCTCTCAGAACAATAAACTGACCACCCCAAAATCCGAATCTGAGCATCACGGAATGTGTTTGGGGATTATTTGGATCATGAGTAGGAAAAGCTATGGAACAATATCCCTGCAGATTTCAGTCTCTTGAAAGGAATGGAACCTGTAATAATGGCGAAGGGTGAACAATCTGGATTTGTATTTTGTTATTGAGGCTTCTGTGTAACATTCTGTATATATCATACAGAAAAATGAATAACGTACTGATTTGCCATTTTCACTGGAATTTAATAAGTGATTGATGATACACAGAACTAAATATTCACAATGTGTTACTTTTTTTACTACTAACAAAATGCCTATTCATCTTCCCACATAACATTTGACTTGAGCTACAGTGAAAGTGAAGTTGTTAAGTTAATGACTGAATCGCTGCTTTTGTGTTTGTAGTCCCCTGAGAGGGAAGGTGGTCTACCACGTCAAGTGGGGAACAAAACTGAATGTGCCTTGCTGGGGTTTGTCCTTGACTTACGCAAAGACTACCAAATCATCCGCAACGAATATCCTGAAGAGAAGCTCTTTAAAGTATACACTTTCAACTCGGTCAGAAAATCAATGAGCACAGTCATGAAAAACTATGATGGAAGCTACCGGATGTACAGCAAAGGCGCCTCTGAAATTCTCCTGAAAAAGTAAGTTTTTAACTAAGCTGTTTTAAAAGAGCATTTTAACACATTTGCCGTTTGTTTTGTAGTGTAGTATTGTATTCCTTAACTTGATTGTTTTGACAGGAGTTACAGATTTTGTACTTTTTTTTCATTTTCTATGTTTTGGTCATAACTGTTTGAGTACAAGCTCAAATATTCACCAACTATGTTATGCAACTAAAAGGCACCTCTATGGTATCAACCAATCTTGACTGCTAGTAATCTATATTCTAATAATTACCAGTTAATGTCACAAACGACCCAGCCCAAAAATCCAGTCTGAAGCAGTTGTATTACTCCAGAGGTTTCTCTAGTGATTGCCAACCTCACTGTTGTAGCACCATCTCTGCTCCCAACATGCCTGATCCAACTAATCGACTCATTACCAAGCCTTCCATGGCTTGAAGTGGGTGTTTCAGGGCAGGGGTTATTCCAAGAGTAGGGTTGGGACCTTGTGCTGTGTATTACGGTTAATTCAGCACGTGGTTAATCCCCTTTCACCCTTTTCATTAATGGGCTGGAACCCCACAGAGCAGGTATTATGTGGGTGGTGGATCATTCTCAGCACTGAAGTGACACTGGCCAGGTGATAGTGTGTGTTGTGCTGGTATGAATAGATTAGACACAGCAGTGCGGCTGGAACTCTGAAACACCTTGGTGTCACTGCTGGACTGAGAATTCCCCCAATCCAACAGTGCCAACAGTGTCCTGGAAAACAGAGAAGCATGTTCAGCGATAGACTGATATAGTTGTGCTGTGCTAAAGAACGCCTTGTGAGATCTCTTCTTCCCACTGCAGTGAGACTTTACTTATTGCAGGGTCACTACTGATCTCCTGCTGTCTGAACTGTGTTGATTTAAACCATACTGCTACATTTCCACTTTATATTATTAATATTAATATTTTGTTATTTTTATCTGACCTGCTGCTGTTACTACAGTTCCACTGTATTTCCGCCTTGTAGATGACCACTCCTCACTGTGGCTCTTAGTAATAATATTTTTATTGTATTATATTTTATTGATAGAACCACTTTACTACTTCATATCTCTATTAATGCAGTGATACATATGCTGCCCTTGTCTTGTGCATGTTTGTTTATGCATATACACATGCCTCAGTTGTTGTCTTATTATGTTTATTAGTGCAGTATCCACCAAGGCTGCTCCTGCATATGTCTAGTACATTACATACTTCACTTTTATAACCTGTGGTTATCAGCTCTTCTGTATCCCCCGAACACTTTGATTGTATGTTGCTCTTCTATAGCTCTTCTAAGCTCTTCTATAACTCTTGCTCTGTTTATTCTAGTGTTGAATGTATTTTCTGTGAAATATCTATAGTACTGTAACACTGAAATTCCCTTTGGGATCAAGAAAGTGTTATCTTTGAAGATGACTACCACAAACTGTGCAGCAGCAGATTGGCTATAGTGTTCTAAGGGTTTTTGTGGGGGTTGTGTCTGTAATGGTTGAACTACAGAGTGTCCTATATGATAAGAGGAGCTGATAAATGGACAATGAGTGTAGAGACAAGGAGGTATACCTGTATGTTAGTGTTCACAAGTACGTTTTATTTGGTTGGTTAACGCTGTGCACTACCTTGCACTTTGCAGGTGTTGTAAAATTCTAACAGCAAGCGGTGAACCCAAATTCTTGAAGCCCAGAGATCGCGATGACTTGATGAAGATGGTGGTAGAGCCCATGGCTTCAGAGGGCCTGAGGACCATCTGCCTGGCCTACAGAGACTTCCCAACCTCAGACGGGGAACCAGATTGGGACAATGAAACAGACATCCTTACAGGTCTCACCTGTATTTGTGTGGTGGGCATCGAAGACCCTGTACGGCCAGAGGTGAGCACTTTAGAGTCAGGTGTAAGGTGCAACACTAAAAGGGTAAACTCTGCAGTTCCATGTTAATGCAGATTTCCACTGATGTATATACATGTGTATTCTACAGCAGCTTGCTATGTGGCTCATGTGCTGTTAAGTCCATTATACCCAAAGTCTGATGCATGGTGAAACCCGGCTGTCTGATGAAAATAGCTTGCCTACATGACTCCTCATTAGTGTATGTCACTATATGATGTTGGCATCTAAGTTGTGGGAGTTTTTACTATTCCAGGTCCCTGATGCTATTAGGAAGTGCCAGCGAGCTGGCATCACCGTGCGCATGGTCACTGGGGACAACATTAACACTGCCCGTGCTATTGCCACGAAGTGTGGCATCATCCATCCTGGAGATGATTTCCTGTGCCTTGAGGGCAAAGAGTTCAACAGACGGATACGCAATGAACTGGGAGAGGCAAGTTATAAGCAGATAGAGCATTTGGCTATACTTGAATAACGCTGCTGCTCATTTAACATGCTAGTCTTGTCACTTAGATTTGAAAAACATTTTCATTAATGGTCTTTTTAGATTGAGCAAGAGCGCATTGACAGGATTTGGCCCAAATTGCGTGTATTGGCAAGATCCTCTCCAACTGACAAGCACACATTAGTAAAAGGTATGATTCAGAAACTGTTATATTCAAACGTTGTATGATGTACATAGATTTTCTGTTTTGAAGAACATGTAATGAAATGTTCATCTCTTGCGCAGGTATAATCGATAGTACTGTTGTAGACCAAAGGCAAGTAGTTGCTGTAACAGGAGATGGAACAAATGACGGCCCTGCCTTGAAGAAAGCTGATGTTGGCTTTGCAATGGTATCTCTTTTAAAAACATTGATGGTCTTTGATTATCTTGCAGTTAAGTAGAATACGTAGACCTGAAAACCTAGAAACAGATGACTGTCAGACTGTTCGGTAAAACCGATGATGTACTGTTGGGACAGTGCTGTCTGACAGTTACATGTCACATTGACGAGTTGTGTTTCTTTAGGGTATTGCTGGAACAGATGTGGCCAAAGAAGCCTCAGATATTATCCTGACAGATGACAACTTCAACAGCATTGTGAAGGCTGTGATGTGGGGGAGGAATGTCTATGACAGCATCTCTAAGTTCCTGCAGTTTCAGTTGACAGTTAACGTGGTGGCTGTGATTGTGGCCTTCACTGGAGCCTGCATCACACAGGTCAGTGTCTTTTAAAATAGGCTTATCCTCTGCCCTGTCTAGACTAATGGGGTGTAAAAATGCATCCTGATTCATCGTGATTGTATATGATATATTTTGGTACCAAGAGATGTGGTTCCACAAATTTCTATGTTCAGTGCGTCTTTTTAAAAATGTCACCAAGCTATTATACTGGAATAAGTGAAATGAGTCATGTACTGTGAAAGTGATTGCTCCGGATTTACTGTAGAAGTAAACAAGCGTCATGCAAATAGTGAAGGTGAATAATGGAAGTAAGCAGCTAAATCACAAGCATGACCAAAGAAGAGCAGTCAGCTATTTGATGGTGTCCAGTAAAATTGTAGTTGCCATAATATGCTTTTCTGATTGTTAAAAACAACATTGACTACTACATGTTTCATTACAAAGTGAGCATAATTAGCCCTGTTTAATTGGACTGCAGTGCAGTTTATATAACACTGAATACATTTTTTGTTTTTTAGCTGTAGATTTTTTAAAATATATATGTGGCACTTCAGGTTCTGTTTTGTCAGGTACAATATATTAAATCTCAGAAAAACAACATATTATGCTCCATATTATGTAAAATAAAATTTACAGACGTTTGTATGCTATTTGTTATAAATAAGTTTAAAATAAATGTGAGTGAAAGAATGAAACAATAAATCTCACCTATCCCTCTCAATTGTCAACATGCTATACTTCATAAGTCATGTATTGGTAGGTGGGGAAATGTCTTTCAAATAAATGTGTGCTGCACATGATTGATCGTGTGCTGTGCGAGGTGAGACACGACGCAGGCGTGAGGAAATTCCAAGAATAGTAGTAGAATTACAAGAATTACAACCAGGAGGTGGTTGTTGGATCTTTAGTGTGAGTCAGCACAGCAACAGTTGATTTATTCTCACACAGCTCATCATTAAACCAATCAAGATGCAATAGGCTTTTATTTATTGGACAGTCCTGAGATTATCATTGACAGCTAGGTTGACAGTTTCCTCACTGAAAATCTTTTAAGGCAACCCAAGATGGTTATCATGTAAGGGGGGATTGTATGTACATGTGAACGTTTTTCTGTGTTCACTGCTCCCCTGCTTCTTAGCCTCTTATGGTTTCTTTTTCCTGACTCTAGGATTCTCCTCTGAAAGCAGTGCAGATGTTGTGGGTGAACCTGATCATGGACACATTTGCCTCACTGGCTTTGGCCACTGAGCCGCCCACAGAGGCATTGCTACTGAGGAAACCATACGGCCGCAACAAGCCACTTATTTCCAGAACCATGATGAAGAACATTCTGGGGCATGCCATCTACCAGCTCACCATCATCTTTACTCTGTTGTTTGCTGGTGAGCACTGTTCAAACTTAATTCTCCAGTAAGATTGTATAAGACTTCAATATGAGTGTCTTCCTTAATTTCTCAATATTCTTCTTTTCCTAACAGGAGAGCAGATCTTCGATATTGACAGTGGCAGGAATGCTCCCTTACATGCCCCTCCTTCTGAACACTACACCATTGTTTTCAACACCTTCGTCATGATGCAGCTCTTCAATGAGATCAATGCTCGCAAGATCCATGGCGAGAGGAACGTCTTTGATGGCATCTTCAACAACCTCATCTTCTGTTCCATTGTATTTGGCACATTTGTTATCCAGGTAATATCAGACATACTAGTAAAGTGTTTGGGTCATATGACAAGTATCTGTTCCTTCCTAAAGTAGGGACTAGTATGAACACATTGGCTCAGTTTCTTACTATAATCTGTTTTATATCTGTTTTAAATATTGCCTTGTTCTCTTTAAATATGAAATTCTTTTTGTTTGTAGATTGTGATTGTGCAGTTCGGAGGAAAGCCCTTCAGTTGTGTAGGTCTCAGTATTGAGCAGTGGCTCTGGTGTGTCTTCCTGGGCTTTGGATGCCTTCTCTGGGGCCAGGTGAGCCAGGTTTTTTTTTTTCTTCTTTTTTCGTCTACTCTTTTATAGTACTCATTCAGGCTTTGTTACACTTATCTGTAGTTGATCACCACCATTCCCACAAGCCGGTTGAAGTTTCTGAAGACTGCTGGCCATGGCACTCAGAAAGAGGAGATCCCAGAGGAGGAGCTGGAGGAGATGGAGGACCTAGATGAGATTGACCATGCTGAGATGGAACTGAGAAGGGGGCAGGTCCTATGGTGCAGGGGACTCCAGAGAATTCAGACACAGGTGAGTGGCAGCTGTGCATTTCTGTATGATAACCGCTTATTATGTAATAGCCTGCGTGCATGTATTGCATGCAACCGTCTGCCAGTGGTGCTGGCACTAACTGGGTGACTCATAGAGGGCATCACGGTTCACTGAATATTTGGTCAGTCAGGTATAGCGTTAAGGCCCGTCCTTGCTTACCTCCCATGCGCAGCTGAGTGTGAAACTTTCACATGTCTCACGATGTCAAATCTACCCACCAAGTTTAATTCCTGACGGTTGATTCCTTCTGGGTGCAGCTCTTCTTTTGACTTTAATGTATATTTATTCATTTAAATTAAGAATTAATTTTCTTGATTTTGTCTTTTTCTTATACTCCTCCCACAGATCCGTGTGGTGAATGCTTTTCGGGAAGCTATGTCTCCCTATGAAGGGCTGGAGACCCCAGAGTCACGCAGCTCCATTCACAACTTCATGAGCCACCCAGAATTTCGCATAGAAGACTCAGAGCCGGCCATCCCTCTGATTGATGACACTGACCCCGAAGAGGAAGCTCCCACAAAACGTAACGCCATACCGCCAGCCATTCCTCTTGTGGTATCTTCTCCTAACCAGAACAATAATGCTAAAGACAGCAGGAGCTTTCACCGCCATCAGGACATGATCAAGACTGCCATTCCTCAGCCCCCAGGAAGCCCCATGCACAGCCTGGAGACATCTCTCTGATTGCACCCATGCTAAAACCCTGCTAAGACCATGTCTGTACCACCCATGCCAAGACCACATCAACACCCTTGCATAAGAGCACACTTTGGAAGTCATTGAAAGTTCTGGTATTGAAGAGGAGTGATATCTATCAGTCTGGGTATAACTGCTCTGAGAAGGTAGCCAACCCACAGAAGAATGTTGGTTTTGATTTTTTTGTGGATTTTTTTGCAGGAGATCTACAATATTCAAAAAGAAAATGCATTTAATACCATATCAAATTGTCCTTAAGCAACAACAGGGTGAATTTCTTTTCTAGCTTTTCAATTTGCAACTGTACTCGTGCTTTATTGAGTGAAACACTGATATATGATGTTTTGGCTGTTAATATTCTAATGCAAATGGTCTGTTTACATGCTTTTGGAAAATAGCATCTTGCACAAACTGGAGAGCAAAGTGCAAATAATGAGACTTATAAATAGTTGCTGCTGTATCTGTATGTGAGGTTTGTTTGTTGGAGTAGATTGCTTAATAGAAA
This sequence comes from Prochilodus magdalenae, assembly GCA_024036415.1. NCBI lineage: Eukaryota > Metazoa > Chordata > Actinopteri > Characiformes > Prochilodontidae > Prochilodus > Prochilodus magdalenae. The sequence continues at coordinate 213,853 of JAMWET010002378.1, forward strand.
GACATAATGACTTGAACTTTGTGGTCTGGTTTAGTCACGTATGGGATCCATGTCATAGTATGCATGCCATTGAAACAAAATGTTGCTTAAATGCATGTTTTCTATAATATTTGAGAGCTGTATTCAAGTGGTCCATCACCAGGGCGTCTTAAAAGATGCACGAGGAAGCTTAATGCAAGTGGAACTAACACAACCAGACTTTTTCCTGATGGACTGTCAAGATTATCAGCCATCACTTCAGGATTAAGTCTAGTGTAACCAGCCCATCTCTATTGAGGACATCTAGTACATACATCCATCAGCAGAAGAGTCCTGTTATGCAAGTCAGGCTACTTACATTGCACTAAAGGGCTTTGGGAACAAAGCTGTGTAACAATTAGCTTTCTACTTTTATTAATAAACGACGTCAGTTATCTTACTGCACCCCTCAAAGCCAGAGCACGAAGCAGGCATGTTCCATCAAATTAATCCACAGTCCCTTGGGGAATATCACAAATATCAGAAATATGAGGATGAGAAGCTGAAATGAAGTGTTATAGCGTGATGTGCATTTCTTCAGCAGGAGCACAGATATTGTAATCGCTGATCTCATGATCGCAGTTCACCGTCTGTGGAGGATTTTACCATGAAGTAGGTCATAGGTTATGTTGGGTTGTGCTGCACATATAAATGTATAACATTAGAAACGGCAGATAGGAAAGAAATGCTCTTTGGTTCTTTTTTTGTTTCACTGTAGTTTCATTCCTGTTTGGGGAATGAATCTTTATCCATCTGTTTATGGATTATTATTTTTTCTATATTTGGTAACTACTTAATGTCTGTTAATCATGAGCAGTAAAAACAGTGATTGTGGTTCAATTTCCATTTGAAAGTGTGAGTAACGTGTATGGTTTTTTTTGACAATAAAAGAACAATAGTTAAATTACATCGTTTATTATTTTAGGAGATTTCGTTGACGGTTGTGAAGAACCGGGTTGTTTGGCACAGAGTTAACTGCAGGAGCTCCCACAACAACATATAGAACATAAAATTGACCAACCTTTTGATCAAGATTTATCCATTTTGTCAAAGGCTCTGAATGTTACTACCTGTGCAGGTGAGGATAATGATGATAAATTTTTTTTTATGTGTGTTTGAAGTCAATAAAATTCCTTCCTGAGTAAATACATAATGGAAATGTTTTTAAGGTTTTTAGAGATATTAAAAATGTATTAATTTCCAAAAATCCAGCTACAAGTAATACTGGCTATAGCAGATGTGAAATAAATAGAGCTAAGCTCTGATGTGGTTTGGTTGGGACTCTTCAGCTGGGCTAAGAATACAAGCTGATGACTGATGCTATTTTATATTGGTTATATTTATTGGCCTAATAATTTACCCATACAGCTCTGTTTCTTATCTTGGCTCAATTTAATTCATTTAATAGTGTAATTGTATGAGAATCCTTTACTTTGACATGATCATATGCTTCTGAAACAAGGCAGATATTTAAAGTGAAATTCTAAACATTTCATTAGGATTAGGATGTAAACTTAGTCATTCAGATTTGTGTAATGTGTAGTGGTGAGTTTGTAGAAGAGTCATCAGAGGTCATGATGGCTGCAGTCTCTCCCTCACTCATCTTATAACCCACTTAATCCTTATGGGTCGTGGCATGTGCTGGAGCCTATCCCAGCTCTCAAAGGGCAGAAGGCAGGGCAGTGATGGCTACAATATAGTAGTTTTATATATTATCCACACTTGTCGTGTTTTATACGTAATGTAGAAGATGTAAATCTGAAAAAAAAAAAGTTTTCTTATTGGACTATTTTGCTTTACAGCAACCTGCATGTATCCATAAACCATAAATAAGACTGCCCCATGCAGTATATTCATGACCATTTCATGTAGTGACTTTCTAAAACTTTTCTGACGTCTGGTTCCCATCACCACCACTATGAACAGTTTTGACTAAATAGATAGTTTTACCTACATTTCTACATTTGGAGCATTTCACACCAAACTCTGAATGACATCCTTTTTATCCGACCTGTTTAATTCTGTAGGCTTGTTCTAAGAAACTGTGAAGTTCCTCTTTAATGTCCTCTATGTAAAGTCAGCTATGTGCTTTGGAAGCATCACATGAACGCTGCAGCCACTTCCGTAAGTTTCTCCACCAATGACGCGTCGCCATTGAAGTCACGTGATGTTTGAAATCAGCCTGCGTACGAAATTTGAAAGGAGTTCAACGCTGCTAAGAAATCTTTGTGGAGGAGCTGTGTTCGCGGAAAGCTGCCAACTGAATAAAATACCCCTGCGTGCCGTGAAACCCATACGGAACAGACGGTAAGTCTCCTTCTTCACTTGAAGGAATATAGTTGTTACATTTCAGGGGATTTAACCTCTGTGTAGTCTAATGTCGGCCAGACGGCTAACTAGCTAGCTCGCTAACTAGCTTTCTGGTTCTGTGCTAATCATAAACTTGCTAAACGAAAATATCCAGCCAACTTAAATCAATAAGATCATACATTTAACATTTGGTGTACTTATTGTGGTCCAATAATTCACTGATGTGCTCGTTAAGTTGACTAAAGTTAGAAAATCTGAAGTCTGCCCGAGGTGTTCAGCTAACGGTCATCTTGTTTATTTTCAGGACTTTGGACTGTTTTCCTGAGGATGATGGCTTCATTAGCCGATGATGGTAATGTACACGTAGACGTAGGGATCTTGGCTCTAAATGACAAATTATATTATAAATGATTTGACATCTTAAAGATTTTCTTCTCAGATTACATGAGTGACTCCTGGTCAAGTGGGATAAACTGGTGGACATTTAGAATACGCCCTGTGTGTTAAATGATGCCTGTGACACTTCATGTTGTCTTAATGTTTTCACTCCTCTCCAAGATTTCTGCTCATTGGCTGAAGAGAAGTTTGATTTTGACGTTCCACTTTCACCAGCAAGGTGTGTTTGTGTTGTTGGTTAGTCTCACTTCCAGCCACATGTTCATTTTAATAGACTAGCTTACTAGATGCCTCATTTTCAGACGATGCATCATATCTTATAACACACAGTTTATTATTTAAAGGAGAATTCCACAGCTGTTTTCAAAATAAATGAAAGAGAATTGAATAATTGTGTCTTTTGAGGTGTAAGCTCGGTTATTCAGATTGGTTTGATGTGAAATGGTTCCTTGTAGAGAAACGTATCGACTCCTTACAGTGGTGGTGATGGGAACCAGAAGTTGTAGTATCTGCAGCACAAATATAGCCATTTAATGTACTGTCCAAAACCACCAGTGAACCTACACGTCTTTGGAGTATTCATATATAATGTTAATGATGGTACAGTAATCATAAGTGGGGACTGTTTGCCCCACAACAGTGCATTCACTACTCCTCCATGTATGGATTAAAATAAATGCATTAAAAAACAAATTAAGCCAAAACTTTATCACCAGGCTAGCTCTCTATACCTAACTAGTTCATGGCATAACATTCTGTGAGGGAGCTTTCAGACGCATTCAGATGTCTGGTTCCCTTCACCACCACTGTGAACAGTTTTGTCTAAGTGCATCAGAACTGCAAGTCAATGACTTTGTTTAAATCTCAGCCACTTAATTATATAGAATTCTTACAATTTGTGGTGTTCTCCTTTAAGCCTTGATAAAAAATATCAAACCATGAATATATAGACCTATGTCCGAAATGTTATTTACACCCCCACCCCTTTCTTTTGTTACAGTTCAAAGGGGGAAGACGATGTTGAAGATGAGGTCTTCTTGGGCCCCGTGGGTCATATGGAGAAGTGTATTTCTCATGGCATGAACACCCAAGTTAAGGAAAGTGTAAGCAGTGGGCTCTCTGTAGGTGAGGAGCCCAGCTGGAGCCCCCTGCTTGAGGAGAACTTTGAGGAGATCCGTAAGGAGGCACACCTTTTAGCTGGTCATCTTGAGAGAAGCTCTACAGACCCTGTATCAGGCATTACAGTTACTTCCGATTTGCCTGAAAAAGCAGAACGGTTTGAGGCAGACAGCTCAGTCAAGCTGGACATGTTCACCAAACCACCTAATGCACTTAGTCCCATCAAGAGAGAGACATTCTGTGTTCAGGACAGCCCTATGAAGCAGCTGCCACCAGCCATCCAGAAACGACTGCAGAAGGTTTGCCTCATGTCTGGCGGCAAGCAGCGCCTCAGCACATCCAGCCCAGTGAGGCATACAGACACTCGGCCTAAAGCAGCAACTCGTGGGCGAAGTCTAGTGGCCAGTAATGGGCTACTACCAAGCAAACCCACAGCTGTGGGCAACCCACGACTGTCCACTGGCACTCGACCAGCAGCGCCAAACAAAACTAGGCTCCCTGCACCCAGCAAAGTAAGGCAACTCCTACTTTTTGGACTTTGCAATATAAGATTAAAGCATACAAGTATTGCATGCAGAAACTTGGGAGCCATTCTCCAGCACAGTTTATACAAACACAATTACTAAGTCTAGTAATAAGCAGGGAAATCACAGTGCTGGATCAGCCCTCCAGAACCTGATATAGAACATCACACAGATAGGAAAAACAGATGTCCTACAGCTAAGAGTGACTGTAACAAGACTTGAATACAAACGGAACCTATAGTTCCACATAAAGTATTGTATTAATAATAAATCTGCATTGAGTTATACTAACACTAAATCCAGTGAAACCAGTTGTTTTAATGCCTACCCTTAACTACAAGATAATGCATTCTCAATAGATAATAACTATGTGTGATTTTGTTCTTCAATTGCTTCTGTGTTTAGTTGGGCCTTAAGCGGAGTCCCAGCATTAGAAACACAAGCAAAGCAGGCTCAACTGAAGACCTTTTGTCTGATACAGCTAGTATAGCCTCTGATGTGAGCGATTCTTCATTCAACACAAGCTTGCCTGGGAAAAGAGGCCTCCAAGCCCCCAGCAAGGTAAAATTACACAACATTTATGGGCATTGTCCTAAAATGTCTTCAAAATACATGTCAGCAAGCTTCTGCTGTCTACATGCTCAGTTAATGGCCAGGTGGTCGATAATTATTTGTTTTTATTTTGGTGTGGAGTTTGCATATGCCACAAATAAGCATTTTCTTATGTTCTTCTGATTTAGACTGAAGTAAGAGGTGCACCTGTGTGTAAAGCTCCTCCACTACACAATAGGCGAGTAGCAGACCGAAGCCGAAATACGTCCTCTTCCTCTTCTTCTGTGTCTAGTATCAATTCCAGCCTAACTGTCTCTCCAACAGGTAAAGGTGAGTCTTTCTTTGGAAACAAGGATGCAATCATGCTTTCCTGTTTCATATTGGCTGCATTTGTCTGCTTGACACAGCCAAGCTGGTGGTTTTACATTTTGGGAGCTTCTGCCAGTTCAGTGCACCATTTAAAACAGAATACAGTGCATCACTTTAAGGCATTTCACTGAGGCCCTTTGTCTAACACTGTAATGAATGATAAAATCTCTGAGGCAAGGACTTTGAAGTGTGCCGATTTATCACTTTGCATGCAGGTAAACTCAATTCTTCCCTGAACACCAGTGTGAGTGGTGTCAGTGTCAGGGTTACTACCAGCGCAAGCAGGCTTCCCAGCTCCAGCCGCAAGTCAGGAATCATCACCAGAGCTGTGGAGCCCTCTGTTGGGCGACGTACTTCTTTGTCCAAACAGGTCAGGAAAACCTCAGAGCCTCTCCCTAGACCAGTCAAGGCCACCCCAATTAAGAGACCAGAGCCTTCATCTTCTCTCCAGCACCAGACACCAGCTAAGAGGACCATGGAGAGGACCACCTCTGTGCCCATCATGCCTACTAACGCTGTAAGCAGTGTTAGGGTGAACTCAAGCTTGAAGGCTTTTGTTGCACCTACGCCCACAAACTCTCTGAAAGGAGTACGTAAATCTGAAGGTAAACATTGCAGCGTTGTTGACAGACCGGTTTTTTTACATTGACATGGTTCTGACATATCGATAGTCAGAGGGTCTCACTGTTGTCTATGTTTTTACAGTCATGTCTCCTGATGTCCCTCGAATAATGAAACCTAAGAGACTGATGTCAGCCTGTAGTGTGGACAGGTAATGTAGTGATACTGTTTGTTTGTAAGAATGGTTGTATTCTACTACACCCTACACTTTTTTAAAATGGATTTTTAAATGTTTAAATATTGTATTTATTAAACCTAGCTCTGTTTGACAGCTTTAGACAGATTAATGCCCAACATAATTAAGTATTTGAACTGAAGGCCTAGCATTAATAGTCACAGTTCACCAGTGTTTACAAGTTTGTGTCTGCATATTTGTAGTCTTCCTCAGCGGCTCATAGTTCCTGCACCACAGGGTCTTCAGACCCCTTCAGCTCAGAAGTCAGTACAGTCCAAACTGAGGCGGCCATCAGGTCTGCCCACACCAGTGACCCGTCGGGTGTCCGGCATCCCCATGCTCACACCTAAAAGCGTACCTCGCCTCAGCATATCATCTCGCACTCCAGAGCGACAGTCACCAGCCTCTGCCTTGGAGATGAGTCACGCGAGGTAATAGGATTTTAAAATGGAACAGTTTCTCGTTTACCATTTTCTGCCTTATTTACTGCCACTGCAATTAACCAGCCTCAAAAAAGAAGTGCAATTAAACAGATCCAAAAAAGGGACTAATTCCTGGTACATCCTGATTATGCCATTGTAAGGTGCGCCATCTTTTCCTATAAGCAATAGAAGTGATATTTGCTGTTTGTTTGTTTGTTTGTTTTTTTCCATTTATTTATTATTTTAAATCTTGAAAGGAGCCTGCTTTGGTATGTACGTAGGTGTATATAGATTGTCATGTCACAAAAAAATATCTTGGTGGCCTAATCTGTCTGAAACTGTTACTGTGTAGCCCAGCACATTTGAAGCAGAGTGAGCAGCAGGGAGTAGTTGAGCAGACATCACTTAATGAGGAATCGTGCACTCCGACGGAGCTTCAGCCCTGCTCCTTGGTCTTCAACGTGGAAGATGATGCCGAGAGGCCGGCAGCGTGTGAGCCAGTAGCAGTGGAGGATGTCTCCATGTCATCTACAGAGGCTCTAGAACCTCAGGAACCCAAACCTGAAATCACAACACACTCAAAGTCTGACGAGATACAGCAGAACCACCAGAACAAGCCAGTGACACAGGAAGTCAATGAGGTAAAACCAACTCCAGAGTTTCATCAATCATAGGATGTTTATCACAAGCATGATTTCTTAATCTACTGAAGACCACTCAGAGACTACAGTTTTTAATATGTTCTTAAGGCTGTGTGCCTGTGAATATTAGGAGCATACACCTGATAAACTGATGCAGAACTGTGAATAATAACTTGAGCACACTTGGCTTTAAAGTTTCAGCAATTTCATCGGTTCAGAGATGTGTGATGTGAAAAGAGCCATTCTAAAGAAACCTACAGAGGTAGAATTGTTCACAGTGCTGGGAACCAGACACCTACATTTCCTAATGCCTCTAAATTCTGCATCAAATGGTTATTACACCAAATAGTTATGAGTACATGCTGAGACATTATTTACGGGTAGTTTGAAATGTGTACACATGCAGGATGTTGTAAGGCTAACTAATCCCAAAAGACGACGTACCACTGTTTTGTCATGGTGAACATTGTGTGTTCAAACCTAAATATATGGACTTGTTTGGACACGATGATTGACTCTATTTGTGTTGTAGACATTGCAGTCCCTGGTTTCTACTACCACCATTGCAAAGAAGTTTGAGCCTGTAAGTTTCTCTACAGTGCACCATTTCACATTAACCATGCTAAATTACTTTGCTTGCATCTTAAGAATTTATTAATGCTGAAATTTAAGATGCAATATATTGGCTAAGTTATTGGCTTCTGCAATAACAGCTGTATTGAAGTAGGATGGCAGCTGTTTAGCTTTGTGTCTTCAGGTGCTGCTAGTGGATGCGCCAGCTCCTGTTTTGAAACCAGAGGAGAAGATTCTTATTGACCTCGCCAACACCCCAGACCTGATCAAAACCATCCCAAATAAGGCTTTTGGTGGCCAGGTAAGAGCTCAGCCATTTCAGCTTATTTGTATGCTATAAAATTACACGTTTGAGTGTAGTACTGGTGAGATGTTTTTCACTGCCCTCTCTGCTGTTTTTTATATATTTTTTTAATAAATCTCTTAAATTTCTGGTTTATTAATTTGTACTTGCATGTGGTGCTTTTACCCCTCAGTTGATTGACCTGAGTTCACCTCTTATAAAGTGGAGTCCTGAAGAAAAGAAGGAAAATACTGTGAATGAAGCTCCCCTCATCAACCTGTCCTTTTGAAGGATGTGTACCATGTTGTTAAAACCAGGGAAAATAAAAGTGCAACCACGAAACACTGAAAGTTAGTATAAAGAGAATGAGACCGCTGATGTGCTTGTCAAGACTCTAATAATGTACTTTTTATTTGTACGGTTGATTACATGTTAAGTGATTTGTTTTATCATGGAGGAACAACTTCCTGTATGTTTGTGTATTTTATTTGTTTGTCTTTGTTTGTTTTTCCACAAAGGTACAAATAAAATGTCTGATCCTTAAACCCAGTGTTTTATCTGCTCCATACATCATATAAGTGCCTTTTTGTAGCTCTGCCATTACAGACTGTTGTCCATGAATGCATGGTTAATCCCCGATCACCATGTTCTGCAATGGTACAGAACACCACAGAGCAGCTATTGTGTGTGGATGATCATTCTCAGCACTGTGGTGACACTAAGGTGGTGTGAGTGGATCGGACACAGCAGTGCTGCTGGAGTTTTTAAACACCTCAGTGTCAGTGCTGGACTGAATAGTCCACCGAGCAGAAACATTTGTGCAGCAACAGATGAGCTGTTGTCTCTGACTTTACATTTACAAGATGGGCCAACAAGACAGGAGTGTCTAATAGAGTGGACAATGTTTAATAATGCTGTGTCTGATCCACTCATATCAGCTCAGCACACGCTAACACCAACATGGCAGTGTCACTGAGTAATACCTGCTGTGTGAAGGCCCTGTGGGAGTCTTAACCACTGCATACTGTTAGCCCCCTTTATTCTGTTGCTCAGAGAAACAGGTGGACTACAGTTTGTAATTGCAGAACTATGTAAATGTTGCATAAGCTATAACGCAGTCTGGTTCAGCCGGTATGAACAGAGGGGGCATGTTACACCTCCGATACAGCAGGTGGCAGTAAACGTGTAGTGGGTCTATTGTTAGACCACTAACAGAAGAAGAGCTACAGCGAGCTGAATAAACTAAAGGCGCCTTAGAGATTTTGAAACTCCAAAACGAAGACACAATGTAATTTATTTGAAGTTTGTATATTTGTCTGTTTTGAGCGGTTACGAGTTTTAATAACTAGCTGGAAATGACGACCCTCGTCCTGGATAATGGAGCTTACACGGCAAAGATCGGATACAGCCATGAGAAAGTCAGGTAGGAGGTTTACTGATGGTATGACGCCATAACGGTAATAACTTCTGGTGGGTTAATAACATCGAGTTCATGTGTTCTTAGTGTTATTCCGAACTGCCAGTTCCGATCCAAAACACTGAGGCTGAAAACCTTCACCGCAAATCAGCTAGATGAAATCAAAGACCCCTCTGGACTCTTCTACATCCTCCCGTTTCAGAAGGTGAGCTAGTTGTACTGTAGACCCCTATGGACCCTTTTCTGCTCTGCTAGAGAAAGATAGACCTGATAGGCTAGTCACCAGTGAACCAGCATATGTTGGGTTGGGAAGCTGGTATGCTGGTCAAACATCATGCCCTTGCAGGGGGACCAGCTAGACCAGACCTGGCCATGCTCTTTCCTTTCAGCAGGGTAATAAGTGAATTTAGCTATTAGTGAGTTGCTATTATTCTAAGTATTCTATTGTGCCAGTATAAACACCATAGTGAAGCATATCCAGCTGCCAAGCAATGCCCAGTACCCAGTGTGTCAGCTAGAGAGGTTTAAACCTCACCCATGCAGTGAACTGTGGAGCTCCCTCCAGTACCTTTGGGATGAGTTGCAGTAAACATGCTGCATTAGTACCTGACCTCACTAATGCTCTTGTGGCTGAATGCAATCAAACCCTTACACCAATGTTCCAACATGTAAAGTCTTTCCAGCAGATTATAGGCTGTTGGTGCAGCAAAGACAGGACAAACTCTCTATAAATGCTTGAATTTGCAGCCAAAGCATCGGACAAGCAGGTGCCCATAGACTTCTGTATATCTGAAACCTGCCTGACTGTGTTTCACAACCTCGTATTTGTTTGTTTCAGGGTTACCTTGTTAACTGGGACGTGCAGCGTAAAGTGTGGGACCACCTGTTTGGAAAGGAGATGTTTAAGGTAGTCACAGTTTCCACTAAAATCCAAAAACACAGGAGTAGCCAAAGTTACTGAGCAGTGCTGTGAGCACTTATAGCAGCAGTGTGAAGCCTAATGTGGCCGTGAAAAATGAAGCATGAACGTTTACTGTGTTTAACTGTGGTTGGTTGTAGGTGGACTTTGCTGACACCAGCATAGTGATAACAGAGCCGTACTTTAACTTCACCTCCATTCAAGAATCTATGAATGAGATTCTGTTTGAAGAGTACCAGTTTCAAGCAGCTCTGAGGATCAACGGTGAGTTCAGCTTTATTCTTCTTAAAGCTTATTAGTCACAAGCACAGTTGGGGTGAATAGCCTAAACCCACCATCTAATAAAAAGAACCTTAAGGGGATGTAGTAAAGGTGTAAGACATTATAAGTGTGCTGTAATTTTATATCTATATTGTGTACATATTTACAACATATCAGTCTTATTATAAGTCTTATAGTGTAGTGCCCTATAGTATCTAGTGTCCTGTGTAATGCTAATGTACATGGCCAAACCTAGCCATTTGTGCTTAAATACGCAAATAGTATTTAACTGAATATGGTTTAAACCTTAAGTAATCCAGGGAGCTTCTTATTTTCCAAACAGCCATGCGGACAGGCCTATCCCATAGATGAGGAAAAGATATTTCTGTGTTTCAGACTGTTCAAATTGTTGCCCTGCATCCAGCAAAGAGAAAAAGGAGAAGCTGAAATGACTGGGGGAGAGTTCAGAATTGTCCACCACATTATTAAAACTGGATAAGCACTTGTGAACTACACCAGAGAGCACTTAAACACTTGGTTGACCCTCCACACAGAATACAAGCTTTACTAGGTAGCCTAAAGATTGGACTCTGGAGCAAAGGTCATGTGATCTGTCCAGACAGACCCTATTCCCATCATGCATAGTGCTCACCTTACAAGTCTCTAGAGGGAGTGTTTTGATCTTGGGTTGCTTCAGTCGCTCAGGTCGAGGGTCAGCACTGTTTTGCATCAGTAAAATGAAGCCAGCTGACTTCATGAACATACTGAGTGACCAGGTTGTCCCATTGTAACCACCCTTCACCAAGGGGTACACAGAGCATTGAGTAATTAACTGAGTAATTGAGTAATTTACATAAAACCCCTGTGTGATGTTTCAGCTGGATCTCTGAGCGCGCACAGATACTTCCAGGAGAACAATTCAGAGTTGTGCTGCATCGTGGTGGATAGTGGCTTCTCCTTCACACACATTGTCCCTTACTGTAGGGGAAGGAAGATGAAGGATGGTATCTGCAGGTCAGATGCTGAATTCATATTTAGAGATCTTCATCCTGTTCTGTTGGACTGCATCGTTTACATTCTGCCTTTGGCTTCACAGATTAAACGTAGGTGGAAAACTTCTCACCAACCACTTAAAAGAGATCATTTCATACAGGTAAGGAGGTTTCAGGCTATGGTTACATTACAGCGATCGATGTAGGACCAAATAATACTGTCTGAACAAACCAAAGGAGTTCTTAAAAGGCCCATGTCTTACATTTTTCTCATCTTATATAACCGTATATTTGATTTATTATCATAAAATATGGTATGCAGTATGATATCATAATTCATTTTACATGCATATTTTCTAGATTTCTTTAATCCTCTTTAATCCTTTAGAATTTAGATTGATATATGTACCAGGTGTCTGTTTTGATGGTAATGAATGCTGTAAAAAAACAGCAATGTCAGATGAACGGCTAATTTCCAGGTATGCTGTAGGGAGCGGGTAGTATATTTTGAAACACTGTTTCCCTGTATACACAGACATGCCAAAATTCACGGGATAGCTGTATGTAACTTGATTATGATGTGGCGTTACCTCAGGGGATGGATTGGGAATGCCCACACTTGTAGAAGTGTATGAGGTGAGGTGTAATGAGGTATAAGTTGTGAATGAGGCTCAACACTGGCCAGCATGCTCATGGGAAGGTGACATGAATGATCAGAGTTTGAATAAGGCGTTATGGTGGGTGCCAGGTGGAAGGACATTCCATTTCCGAAGTTGTGTGGGCATTAAGTGTTTCTTCCACGAGTGCTTAATGATAGTGACCGGAGGCGCCTGCTAATTTGTGTTCAAACAGACCAGCAACTCCACAGAAATCCCTTCCACATTCTATGCAGGAGACGAAGGTCAGTGCAGTATTATTTAGCTTCCATGAGACATGGGAGCAGGAGACCCACCAGAGTGGCTCTTTAAAACCACGACACTGTAAACAGCACCTTGCCTGAGCTTGTGAGGTTTTTAACTGGACCCTGGGAGACTGGCAGCATGAGGTGTGATCCAAAAGTACATTACCAATAGTTTCGCGCTGATGGCTGTAGTGTGTGGTGCAGACCCCAGGAACACATTGACCCCAGTTATCAACAAGGCACTGTGCAGGCTGATGGTGGTTCCATACTGGTGTGGGGTGTGTTCTTAGGGTATGGGCTGGGCGCACTGGTCCACCCTAACACGTGATTGACTAGTGCCCACTACGTTTCTCTGCTTGGTGACCTATTGGAGCCCTTCATGGACTTCATGTACATCCACAATGATGAGATATTCAAGCAGGATAATGCACTGTGCCTTCTGGCTTAAGTTTCCTAGAAATGGTTTGAGGAACATTCTGAACAAATGGTGTGCTCTGCATATTCGCTCGACCCAAGCTCTTCAAGGCATTCTGCTATCATGCCTCATTCGGACTCCGATCATCAAAGTCAACCTGTCATAAGCACGCTGGCCAGTGTTCAGCCTCACTCATAAGATAACACATCACAGCTTCTACAGGTGTGGCCGTTCACAAGCCGTTCCCTGATGTAACACCACTTCCTAATCAAGCTGCTTAGGAATCATTGTATATAGAAGCTGCAGCAAAGGTCCTACAGAATTTTGCTGATTCATGGCGGCTGAGGAACTTGGCATACTGAGAATTGTTCCCGATGTTTTATATTCCCCCTCAAAGGCAGCTACATGTGATGGATGAGACGCATGTGATCAACCAAGTGAAGGAGGATGTGTGCTATGTGTCGCAGGACTTCTACAAAGACATGGATATTGCTCAGTAAGCTTGAGTTTTGTTGTTTTTTCTCGTGTGGCCAAATGTGTATCATGTGTTTTTGGAATGAAACCAATCAAAACAGCTTCTCCTCTGGTTAACACATTTATTTATTTATTTAATGATTTATTTAATGATTTATTTTCAGGTTAAAAGGTGAAGAAAACACGGTGATGAGAGACTACGTGCTACCAGATTTCAGTTCCATTAAAAAGGGCTTCTGTAAGGTGTGACATTTAAATATATGCACATATTGGATTTTTGATGATTTGGAGTCTTTTTTAATAAGAAATATTATGGAACTAATTTGATACCATCTTCCTGTTTCTGTGTCCTGCAGCCTCGAGAAGAGATGAATTTCACAGGGAAGTATAAGACAGGGGAACAGATCTTGCGGCTCACCAATGACCGGTTTGCTGTCCCAGAGATTCTATTTCACCCGGCAGATATTGGCATCCAGGAGATGGGCATACCAGAAGCGTTAGTCAACTCGATAAACAAAATGCCTGAAGGTAACAGGAGTTCGAAGTACCAGGACTAAAGCCAGACTGTACAGATTGAAGGGAAGCTACAAGGCTGGCATAATGCATATGTTGGATGTCTGGGTCACCTATGAGGGTTTTAAGTAATCTGGACTTTCACTGCATCTTAGCCTTGTACATCCAGTGTAAATTAGAACACCAAACATTTTTACACATCACCGGCATAAAAAAGAAACCCTTTAGGACATTATTATGCAAAGTTATGTCATTAACTTAGGCCTTTTATCTGAAAAATAAAAAAAATAAATAATAAAAAAAATATATATGATAATAATAGGTTCAAAACTGATAAGTCTCTTTTTACATTAGTTATGCAAACCATATTATTACGAGATATCAGAAGTCTAATTTTTGTGAATAAGGTGATTGTAAGTTTATTGTTGGCTAGCAGATAGGCTTTTTGCAATATATGCTTTTTGACATCGTTCCTGGTTAGCATTGTGAATGGCTTAGCAAAACTAGGATGTCAGTTTATCATATGACCCATATGAAGTTAGTGCCGGGATACCTGTAGAGCCTGCGTGGATGGTTATTTCTGGACCTCAGCTTGTGTTCCTGGCACCAAACAAACAAACAAAAAAAAAAAGGCTCGATCGTTTCCCGCATGATAAGCAACCCAGCTTGTAGGGATTTGAGACGTCACAGTTTCTAACCATGAAACTTGTTATGCTGTTCAAGCTGCTCAGAAAGGAATAACACAGTGTCTAAGAGGTCTGATGTATAAACACAGAATTGAAAATCCTTTGCTGTTTGCACAAGATTTCAGTGTTTTTCATACATAAAGTAAAATTTAGTTTTTTTACAGCATATTATAATTCTTTTCTCCTCATTTTTACAACATACTACAGAAGGGTTTTGTAATTCTGCTTGGCAGCACTGTACCGCAGTAGGCCTTTTATCTAACAATGTTCATTTCTTCCCATTTTCAGAAATGCAGCCCCACTTCTACAAAAACATCGTCCTGACAGGTGGCAACACCTTGTTCCCAGGTTTCAGGGATCGTGTGTACAAGGAGGTCCGTGCACTCGCCCCTACAGAATTCCAGGTTTCTGTAGTACAGCCACAAAAGTAAGTTTACCACATAGAGAAATGGTGACTGTTTACTTCCTCTGTTTTATGGTTCTTTTATTGCTCTTATTGACCTGGGAATTCTTTTTCCAGTCCTATCTGCTACTCTTGGGAAGGAGGAAAGCTTTTAGCTGAAAATCCAGACTTTGAGGAGATGGTGGTCACACGAGAAGATTATGAAGAAAATGGACATTATATATGCGAGGAGAAGTTTGACATTTAATCTTTGATCAGCCCCTGTATTATAATTGTGTGTTTTATTTTTTGTTTTATGTTTGCCATGACAACATGTTGTTCTGTCACTGAAAATCCTAACTGTAATTATTTGTAAGTATTTTTAGGATATTTAGGCGGCAGGAATAAACGTATAATTAAATAAATGTATAATTCCTCATATTTTTTTAGTTTAAATGTTTTAAAACCTCCAAATCCATATAACCATATGTATATAACCAAATCTAAGCTGCATTGTTGTGAATCGTGTTTTTACAATTACAAGTACACATTTACATGAACTCACAGAGCAGCTAGGTACACCCCCTTACATCTACACTCTACACACTACACCTCCTTTTATCAGCTCCTTTTATCGTATAGAAGCACTTTGTGGTTCTACAATTATACTACAACTATATATTATGTTTCTCGTTATACTTTATGGACCCCCACAGGACCACCACAGAACAGGTATCATTTAGGTGGTGGGTCATTCTTGGCACTGGTGTGACCCAGAGGAATAAGTGGCTTTAAAGATGACTAAATGAAAAACATTAGAAACAAGGATATTCATATTAATGATAAATTACGTACATTAACAGTCATCAGCGTCAAAGAGGAAAAGTAAACCCACAATGACACTTTTCAGACTGTCAGGAACAGCAGACATCGCTGTTTCTTGCTTAGACATTCTAGAAACTCAATAAATAAACCAGTTTCAACTGTAACAGTTGACATATAGCAGTAAATAAAAACAGCCTGTTTAGTAAAGAGATGTCTGAAAGTAGCAATGATTTATGACTGGCTTGGTCCACGAAGACCGCCCTGCTGAAAAATGTCATCTAAGGCTAGCATAGAGTCGTGCCGGTTTGGGCTGGCTGACCAGCATTACATTCTCAAAATATAAGAAACTACAAGCATGATGCTAATGATTTGTTTTGACCGGGTTGTGCAGCAGGGAGACTAACTAACGTGATAAAGAGATTTAGGGAATATATTTAAAGAGAAGAACTGTATCTGTAAAAGGTCCTTAAACAAAAGATCTACCAACAGTTACGGTCCATATATCTAGGCCAAGCTATGTTCGATCTGGATCCTGTGTCATTTGAGTCTCAAATATTGTTTGAGAGTCGATTCTTCGACTCTGACTCATCTGCATGTCATGGTTAACGCTTGGCCTCTGCCTCAAGAGTCGAATCTCTGCGGGTCGACTTTTCGTCTCTGTTTTTACATCGTAATCAGTTCAAAGGACATGCAGACTCAGTAAAACAGAAGAAAGTCTGAGTAGAGTTTAATTACCAGCTTTTAACAACACCAGCACTGCTTACCAAGAGAATTACAAAAATAATTTGAAATGGTTCTGACTAGTGTGGCAATACTTTCACCCCTTCATTATAAATAAAATGAGGTTCTGTAATTTCGCTACCTAAAAGTGGCCATTAAACTGCATGTCAGATGGTTAGTCACTCAAATAGTGGTAGATGGGAAGTTGTACGGCTTGTGGCTTCACATTAATGTTTTTCTATTAGACATACAATACAATGTTTTTGAACGGAGGCCTCATGGGGCACTACACTGGGAGCCACTTAAGATTCATCCGCGGGGAAAGTCCCGCCGAGTTCTCGCGCGAGTTGGGCGCCAGTGGCGGGAAAGAGTTTCACGCAGAGGGTGGAGGCGAAATCAACGGTGGTAATTTACACTGTAATGTGTAAACCTGTGCGATAACGTAATTCTTAAAATACGCAAACTAAGGGTCTTTTAGCAGTTACCGATATTCTAAAGCAGATATTCGTCATTTAATGAAGGTTAGCTGGTTACACTAGCTAACCTACCTCAGTTCGATCGTTAGCCAGCTAGCTAACGTCCCCAGCTATCACTAAAACCGCACCACGGTCACTTACTGACGTGTACATATGAATGATGGTGTTGCTGTGTGGGGCAAATTCAGTAGAAAGTTGAACCTTTTTGAGGAGTAGCATTAGTAATTTAGCAGAACAAGGAAACGGTAAAATGGTTGCAACTGATACCCTTCTGTCAAGTGTCTAAGTAGTATTAGAGGTGTGTGTGTGTGTGAGTAGATATTTTTCCAGCTAGTCTGATACCTGCTGTCCTTCTTCTTATTCAAGAAAATGGCTTCAACGGGGAGGAAACAAAACAAGAAGACCAAACCAGCAGAAGATGCTCCAGACTTTCAGGCTTTTGAATTTAACATAACAGAGGAAAAGAAAGGCCTTAGCGGTTCTGAAGATGAAGCTAGAGAAGGTGGTCTGTCTGTATCTATCCCTCAGTAAATGTGTTTATGTGTTTAAGTCTGTAGATGACAAGTAGAAATGTTTTTAAAAAAAATATGCATTAAGATACCAGAGATAAATTGCAGTGCAATAATAAAAATGTGCAAAGGGCACAGGTATCAGCAGATAATGATAGTACTAAATAAACATGTACATATGTTGGTGTTTAAGTGTCTAGAGTGTCCAGGAGTGCAGATGTGCAGGATATACAGTAAAGTGTCATATAGCGCAGATAAATAAACCTGTGATTTAACAGAGATTCAGTCCTCATCTATCCTTTTTCCACTTGCGGCCACACCGGGACGAGTTGAAAAGCCTGATGGCTCTTGGCACAAAGGATCTCCTCAGCCTGTCTGCAGAGCAGCTCTGTCAGAGCAACCTGCCACTGAACGTTCTCCTTTTTGTTCATAATGATGGTGTGCACTGGGTGCCCATCAACATCCATAACGGACAGCAGTTTGTGCAGTGTCTTTTTTATAACATTTGAGTGTTATAACAGACATTAATAAAACTGGCTTCACAGTATTGCTTAAATTGGACATATTATGCTAATTTCCTATGTTCATAATTTTATTTGTGAGGTCTACTAGCATGTATTTGCATGCTTTAGTTTTCTCAAAACATTTTTTCTTATGCTGTATTAGTGCTGAAGAGTTTCACTGGAGGTAAATTTGAGTCGACTCTTGGCCAGTGTCTCTAAGGCTGTACTCGAAATGGCTCATACTCAATGCATGCTGCATACTACAGTAGTATGTACTGCATACCTTCCCCGTGTGTTTGGTTCGCAGTACTGTAACAAGTTTTGACATACAATGTAGCATACTAATACAGTCACATGACCACTTACCTCACATTTGCCTCAGAGCTGTTATTACATGTATACACTGTTTATATACATCCTGTACTAGCTCATTCTCTTAATGCACTTAATTTTAACCATATTAATTGTATTATATCCAAATATTTGTGAATGCTTTGTTAGAAACCCCAATTGTTGACAAGCTGGGCAAGAAGAGATCTGCAAGTTCATTTGAGGAAGATGACTTAGGTGTGGGTGTAGGTATGGGGTAAGTTCTACACTGTATTTATCTTGTAAGTTGTATACATGGTCTTTGGTGTGCAGTATTGGCTGATACACAGATGTTCTTGTCTTTACAGCAGTGAAGTTCAGACAATGTTGGAAAAGTTTGGAGGTGAGGCAATTTCACTTGTAAACTGCAAACAGAAAACCTGCTTTTTGTTACTTTACACTGCTAACTAAGTGTGATGTATAGGCAGATCATCTTTCATCTAGTCGATTGACCTAATATTTCATTTTGATTCATTTGATTATAATAATATTGAACTTTTTCTAGATGTTCATGACTTACTACTTCAAATGTCTAATTTTAGAGTATGCAACATTTTAACAAGTCACTGTAATCTTTGCAGAACTTGTTTCGGCAGCAGCAGAAGCTCTTCCAGCAGGCTCGAGTGGTGCAGAGTCAAAAAATGAAAACCATAAAAGAGCTGTATGAGCAGTTTGTTAAGGTTAGAAACCTTCATATGAATTTCAGACTTTTATTTTATACACACAGATAACAGTAACAACACAACCACGCCATAAAACATAACTATATATTTTTATTCCATAGGATTTTATCAGATTCTGCTTTTTTTCTTTAGTTAGACTGGAAATTAGTTTTACGGTTAAAGTTCTGTATTTAGTCATGTTATTATTTGTTAATTTTACACCCAATACCCAACGTTGCCATGAAAACTTGGGTATGACATCCCCTTGCATCCCTCATTCTAATCGAGCCCTGTATTTATTTCGTACAGAACATGGAGGAGATGGAGAAGACCCACGAGGCTTTTCTCCAGGGAGCACAGATGGAGCTGAAAAAGGAGATGACTTTGCTGCAGAAAAAGATAATGATGGACACAGTGAGCTCATGCATACATATTCATGTTATAATTCTCAGTCATAGTTACTTTACCTTGTTACTTTGTTGGTGGAAAGTGCTGTTGCATCGCTAATTGTATTCTGTATTTTATTAGCAACAACAGGAGATGGCCACTGTGCGGAAGTCCCTCCAGTCCATGCTCTTTTGAGGTGTAGCTGATGTACCATGGTCAGTTCAAAGACCTGATATACCTTATTTGCTCATGTTGTCCTTCCGAACTGTTATTACTAACCTGGGAAGAACTCTTCGGATAAGTAATGACTTTAGTTCCAATTTATTTACTTACTGCTTGCATATGTTCTCTATATTCATTCTGTGTGTATCATAAGTCATAATATATACCCCAAATAAAATTATATAGTCTTATCATTCTTAACTGAGCAAGATCAGTTACAGTTGAAGTCTGTGTAAAGCAGTATGTGTTCAGTTTGTCAAATTATTTATTAATAAATTGTATAATATATAAAATTAGGATGCAAAATTCAAAAAACGCAGCCTCTTTTCGTCTTTGTGTAATTGTTGCACCATTTAAAGTGGAACAGGGAAATACAAACAAGAAGCTGGTGTATAGAGTCAATCATTGGTCCAGAATTCAGTACTAGTTTTCTCGTATGTGTTCCATATGTAATAAATGGCAATTTCACAATTTTTTAAAAAATGTCTGACTAATAGAGATTTTAAGATGTAAACAGATGAAGTCAGGGTGGTTCAGTGTGAAGCGGTTCATTCCAGAAAACACTACGCCCTCCAGTGGTGGTGATGGGAACCTGAGTTCTTTAGGTCTACTAAACAAATATGCAGCCCTTCTCCAGTGGATTAAAATCAACTTTAATACATTTATATATACGTTAGAAATACATTTTAATACTCGTCTTTACATACGACTGTCATATAACAACGAGTCAGACACCAGGCAGGCCGTATATAACCACACAGGGCGGCATCATCAGCACTTCATGTACTAGCTTACAGTGAGGGAGCTTTTAGAGGTGGACGTCTGGTTCCCTTCACCAACACTGTGATCAATTCTGATTTGGCAGTTTAAAAAAAAAACAAAAAAACACATTTAACACCAAACCGCATAATAATATGATAAAATCAAATATTTATTTTATATATACACTAAAATAATATCAACAACAACAATGATAAAAAGTATACTACTAATATTATTTTTATGATTTTTTAATGTGCATAAAATATTTCAGAGGGGAGATATTTTTGTACAATTACAAAAGATTTTTAAAAACTAAATATCTTAAATAAAAAATGAAATGAGCTAATAAAAAATGAGCTCCGTGGTGGAAATCCGGCCGAGGGAAGTCTCGGAAATGACACTGCCGGAAGGAGTTTTTGAATGCGAGAAAGAGCAGTTCAACAGAGGTCGGGCTTTCTCTCTGTGTCTGGGCTGCTGTACCGAGTTAACTTTACTATCGTTTGAAGGCTGAACAGCTTTATTCGTCAGGTGATTCAGTCTACACACGCTGGACACGGTCTACAGCGTACGTATGGTATGATTTGGCTGTGTAGTCCTGATCATCTCAGCGTATCTGTCCATAGTAGTAGGTTAGCTAGCCTAAGCTAACTAGTTACCGGCTAGCAGGCAACAACCGCCTGCTATCACACAGTACTGTAATCAGTAACTCATGTCGTCTTTAATTCCGCCACACCGAGAGAAAAGAGTGTCTCAGACAGTGATCACTGTAACTGGTCGCTAGCTGTGCTAAGATCACTTACGGAGTAGCATCACTCTGTACAGGCTTACTCGGAGCGATCAAGCACCCGGCTAATAATCCAGTTTCGATTAAAGTCGCCGCGATCGAGTTCCAGTTGGCCTTGTTTGAGAGGTTTCCTCTTTCGCTTTGTTTTTCTTCAGATCTAAAATGGAGCCAAGGTGCCGCAGGTAAACAGCAGTGACCTACCATTACTCATGGATAGCACACTAGAAGACTCGAGGACCGAAGACGGTCCTTTCCGAGGGCTGGACGAGCCTGAAGCTGCTGACTGTCTAAATAATGCCTGCCTGCTGGATGACAGCGACCTGTCGTTTGAAGAGCAAAGAGCCTCCTATGATTTTTCTTCTCTACTCGTTCCCGAAACTCCAAGGTACGACTGAGCTGAAAACAACCGGTGTTGCATTAAACTGCTCTAGTGTGTCTGCAGGTTCGTCTATAGTTGATTCTGGTTAGTGAGTAGGGTCTCTGTGCTGAAGATCCCTCTAAACCTATAGGGTCAGAAGATTAAAGGAGCAGTATGTAAGAATGTTACCTTTAATATTCCAAAACTAACTCAAAGTATCAACACAGTGTTAAGAAATGACTGTTTTGGTGGCATGTCAAATATCTCTGCGTATTGTGTTGCAGAGATAACTACTGAAGTTAGCATGCTAACCAGCTAGCCTCGGCCAGTCCTGTAATAACACTTTGTACCTCAGGAGGTGATAGTGAGTGACTGTAGTCTGCCCTTACAAATATACTTTAAAAAGACACAGTAGGGTTTAAAGAGGGGTGAAAATTAATGAGACTGTATGGGAGGAAAGAGGGATTGAGAAAAAAGAAACGGATGATTGCAGATGAGTTGAACCAACACTGAATTTGTGCTTAGGGGTCTGGTGTTGTTTGTCTGTCAGTGGCGTTTGTAGCTGAAGCAGATGTACAGTAGATGGGCATGCACCTTTCCAACCCATTCATTCTTTATGAGGAAAAAACAGTGGGATCGTACGTCTGTACGATTTAAAAAGCCGTGTACAAGCACAACATTCAGGGTTGGAGCAGTGTTGATATCTCAAAATTGGCAAACAGAAGTCTCGTGACCAAGAAGAAGACGAGGACTATAAATAGCATATCATTTCGCACTGTTTCTGTGTATTTGGCTACACCATGAGTGCAGATAGAAGAAATTCAGCTCCTGGTCTGGGACTCTCTGTCACTTCGCGTGGCAGCCTGTGTAAAAACACTGACCTGTTACCATCAGCCACTCCACGTTGCACACACCACACAGCAGTAGCATGTGAATCAGGCCTTAGTAGTCCAACACGGGAGGATGAAGTAGTAGCACTGCTCTAGCAGCGTTTTGTAAACTCTTGCCAATCATGTTGACAGTTCTGCTCCGGGCTGGATCATTTATAAGCAGGTAGCAAATGAAAGGATCAGTAAAAACAGTGATAGCTGAAGTTCTGCTCCCAGCAAGAAACACCATCGTTTCTTCTTGAAAGATGAAAGGTGAACAGAGGCTAATGTAAACATTGAGGAGGAGGGATTCTTATGATGGGGGTGGACACCACTTTTCGGTGATATGTTGCCTCCTGTTGTTTTTGGAGTAAGAACTTGAATAGTTACGTCATCTTACGCATTGCTCCTTCAAGTTTCTCCTTTCTTGATGTTGTGTTTCACCTTTGTATGGCTAATAGACGTTCAATAAATAATCAGGGTCTTGTTGTTTATCTTAATTGAGATGTTCATTCTTGTAGGTAAACAATCTGTCGATGCTTGGCAAAAGAATAGTAATGGATGCTGGAATTAGCTTTTTTTATTTCCCATGATATTATGGAGAAAAAAAATGTTCTGCTTCTTCTTTGCAGCCCTCTAGTTTTTAGAAGAAAACGGCATTCCCTAGTAACCGATGACCGTGCTGAGGTAAGAGCAGCTTTCTTTTCTAATGTAATCTACCATACAGGTATTTTAGCAGGATTTTTAATATTCCTTTTATCCACAGGCTTCGGGATGTGGTTCAGATACCCGTGGGTCACATCAAGGGGAAATGGTGCCAGGGTATCTCCACACAACTCCAAGCTCCCAGAGAACAATGAAGCGACGGAGACTCCAAAACACTGGAGCAAGTACTCAGGAATCATGTGGAAGACCAGGAGGAAATGGATTTGTACCAGCGTCATCCCTTTTAGTTTCTGACTTCACTTGGCTAGAGTCACCCTCCACATCTTCCTCAATTTTCACTTCCACTACCGCTACATCTTCTGCTGGAGCTTCTGAACACTTTACGCCCGGAGCCTCTGCTGGTCAAAATGGCTTGACTGAGAAGTCTCCACCTGGCAAAACCTCTGGGCACAAAAAGCTCAGAGTAAGCACTAAGGAACGGAAAGAACACAGACCTAGAAAGAAAGCCACTAGAATTAGTCCGGGGTCCTCTGGCTGTACATCATCAGCGTCTTTGCAGAGAGAAGAGGCTTGTGTGGTAGCTGCAGGTGTGAACTCTCATTTGTGTCTAACGTTCATATTCATAGTGATGGATTCACCTTCTATTGTGTGTTATTAACAGATGCTTTATTGCGCATGTTATGCTCAGATAATGAGAGGAGAAACAGGACTGCGAATCCTCCAGCTTGTCAAATACAGGAAGAGATTGTCATCATAGATGAGGACGAGGAGGATGATGTGGTTGTGGAGGCCATGGTTCGCTCTGTTCAGATGGCTGAAGATGAGGCATTTGCCAGAAGCCTTCAGGTAGGATTTGTTAGTTTGTCCCTGTCTATTAGACATCATTCTACAAAGTTGGTAGGATCGGATTTGTGTCCAGACATCACCAACCAATCTGCATGGGGTGCTGTGGTAGTGATGTAGGCGTCCGCTAGCATTTCTCTTGACTCTGGATTTAAGACCCGCGTTCTTAGTTAGAGCTTAGGTCTGTTTTCCTCATTTGCTTTACATGTCAGGTATTTCTAGAGCCGAATCAGAGATTGCTAGTAAAGGTACAGCAGATGTTAGAAATGGCCGGTGCTGATGTTGGAAAGGGATGCAGCATGAAAGTCGTCGTTTATTTTATTCCTGTTTCATGTGGCATCTCTCGTGTGCCGGTTGATTTGTTCTGCAGGAGCAGTTTGACCGAGAAGAACAGCTGCATCAAGAGGAAAGGAGATCACAGATGCCTGCCACCAGCAGACACAGCCATAATCACTCGGTCAGTTGTATTAAATGCATCCAGTAAGTCCTAGGTTTTACCTGGAGCGTCGTAGCACTGCATGTATAATGTTTCTATGTTCTTTCTGTTTACAATTCATCAGGAAATGATTTGACACGTCATGGAAAAAATTATTTGTACCCCCTGCCTAATCTCAGCTCACTAGGTCATTGTTAAGTCCTTCATAATCTATAATCTATAAAGGAAAACGTGCAGTTTCTGAAACCAACATTCCTGTTACAATCTATTACATCTTACTAAAAGCCATTATTTGGTCTTTCCTCATTCCCCTTCAGGTTGAGTCCCATGTAGGTTTGGACTGGATCTCTCCCTGGGCGTCTATGGTTAACTCACCATCGTTCAGAAGCCTGGGTTTTGCAGAGTTGCAGCAGGCCATGTTTCAGGGGCAGACAGGTATGTCGCTGTGTTCTTCATAAGCCCGAAATGGGTTTATTTAGGACATGGTGAAGGTTTTAAAGTAAGATTAGCAGTGCATGTAACCCTGGAAGATGTCTCTGCTGATCTTGTGTTGTTCTGACTGGCTAGGTGCGCAAGCGAGACGACCTCAAGAGCGACGCCGTCGCAATACTCGCCAAAGACAGGGTTCCCACTTACATATGGACCTGCTTGATGACAGCCAGGGGAACAACTATGAGGTACTAACCTTTAATGACCAAAACACTGGTGCTATAGGGAGTATGTATGCTGGACCTCTTATGGCTGTCTACAGCTTTCCTCATGCTTGTTTCTTCTGTGGTTTCGTATGTAGGCTCTCCTGGCCTTTGAAGAGATCCAGGGAGCTGCGGTGGCCAAGAACACTCTTAGTAAAGGGGACATAGAGAGACTTCCTACAAAAGCCTATGACCCTGCACATAGTGCGGGGAAAACAGAGTACGTCTTCAGAGCATCATTTCTCTTTTGCCATGAGCTCTAACTCTGTACATTTTATATGGATATAATATTTAATCTCTCTCCTTCGTTCTGTACAGGTGTCAGATCTGTTTCTGTGACTACACAGTAGGGGAGAAGCTGAGAATGCTACCGTGCCTCCATGACTACCATGTGAAGTGCATAGACCGTTGGTTAAAAGTGAGTCGTGATAACGTAACTTCACAACTTCAGTGTTTTCTCAAATGCCTTCCTGTTGTTCATTAATCTGTGCTCATTTTTTATTCTGTTTAATTCTCAGGAGAACTCCACCTGTCCTATTTGCAGGGCAGATGTGTCAGAGTGTGGTGGCTTCTCTTGACCAGTTCAACTCAGGTCCAACTCTCTACCTCACAGTATAGGTCAGATGTATTGCAACCCCGCTTCCCACTCCCTTTTTTAAAAAATGTCTTAAATAATCCAAAGGAGGTAACCGCACAAACTATCCCCAGAAATGTTCAACACTGCGATTTTAACATTCCTTTTAATTCAGTGGCAGAGTTTATGTACTTCTGTCTTGTTTTTATAATAAATTCATGTTTTAGACCAGCCTGGAAATTGTGATTCATATGAGCGATAGTCATCATATGTCTGAAATCAGAACGTGAAATATGATAGCTAGCCCAAATTGGATTTTTGGTATATCCAGCGATTCCACATGCATTTTTACAGATAAGTCAGAGTCTGGATGATGTGGCCTTTCATTTCAAAGGATTTCAAAGGGTCTCAAATCTACAGTCAAGAGAAACAGCACCCCATGCAGATGGGTTGGTGATGTCTGGACACAAATCCAATCTGATCACTTGCAAATAACAGGGTGGACAGCCGTCCCAAAAGATCTGATTCAGGAATCAAATCTGATTTGCCTGCAGTGTGAACATGGACTCGAGTTTATGCTCATGTAAAGATATATAGGTAGACATCTATCATTTACTGTTACATACTGGAAACAGACATACTTTCAACATCAACAGGAAGTGTGTCATAAATAAGTATATTTATTTGATAAGTATATATTAAGTATAATTATCTGATAATTACAAATGTAATTACATCTACATTACATACAGGTAGTCAAGGAGAACAGACATGTTCTGAGCATTAAGAAGCACTTAGTTCTTGGTTCAGCTTACACGTGCATGGTAATGTGACTGAGAAGATTGAAAAGATTTCAAGTATTAAGTCAGGGGGTCCCAATTCTGCTTTCGGGAGACCCCATGTTATGTGTATTCTGTGCTTTTTCCTCCTCATCTATCACACCTGATTCAACTCCTTAACTTTTTAAGACTCTCCTCCTGTGTTGGGTCAGGTCTGTGGTACAGGAGTCCCTGCTAGAAAAAATACAGGGTAGACCAGCATGGCTGATCACCAGCAAAACCAGCATGCAGTTGCGTTTAGATTTTTAGTTTTCCATATAATCTGAGTTGTCCTGTATTTGGTTTGTTGTCAGGTGTAAAGTTGTCCTTTATACCACTTGTGTGAACGTTTAATGGCAAACGGACCAATAGAAATGCTCCAAAGAGGTTTCAGATAAAACCTCTTTTTATATAATTTTGCACTGAGAATAAATCTGCTCTCTCCTGTGAAGTTACTGTTTTGGAGAGACTTCTTAAAAATGTATTTATTTTATCAGAAGCCGTTTTCAACATTTCTGAATAACTCAGTAAACAGATTCCAGGTGGTTTGATGTGATGTGAGACACTTTAGAGGCTCAAGATGTTTTTACAGTGGTGGTGATAGAAGCCAGGGGTCACGATATCTACAACACAAATATAACCATTGTATTAACTATCCAAACCTGCCTGTACACAACTTTCAGCGATGAAGCGTTTAGAGATGGACGTCTGGTTTCCATCACCATCACTTAGTGTTCAGAGTATTTCACATCCTACCACTCTGAATGACCTTTAATCACAAATCTGAAGGATTTAATCAGAATTGATAAAAATCCGGTGGAGCTCCCCTTCCTAAGTGCTGGTAAACCATCATGCTGGTCTGTGCTGCTGTTATTCTTCCCAGCAGGGACTGAAGGTCTCTAGGACCGGCTCTGTGGAACCACTAGGTGCCCCATGGGTTACTCTGTGTCGTAGTAGCGCTTCTTCATGGCTCTGTACTTCCTCAGGTAGTATAACGCCTCCAGCTCCTTCACCACGTACTCTCCCCGGTTGATGAGCTCTCTGATTTCCTCTGGGTCTTTTACGTCCCTGTTCTTGGCGAAGGCAGCCCTCAGGCGGTCTCTGAAATAGTCGGCTCCTTTCGGGTACTCCCGGCCTAGAAACAGGAGCTGTGAGCGGAGAAGAGAAGAGAATGGTGTCTGATAGTGACTCTCGCTTTGACTCAGTGTTCACACCGCCAGCAGCTGCAGACTCACCGTCTTATACAAGCGCACCACCTCGCTCCTCAGTGGGTTGGCCATGTCCTAGTGCAGGGGTCTTGATAACGAAGTGGCTTTAATGAGAAATAAGATGTACAGTGTTTGTTCACGCGTATGTTAGTTTCTTTCTTAGTTGCCAGGCGTTTGTTCGAATGTCCCGTTCCACCTTAAATGGTGCAGCAGCTATATACTCATTTAAGGTAGAACGGAGAAATTCGAATAAGCAGCTGGCGAATAGGCAAGCAACTGTTTTTAGCTTAACATAGAGCAGAAACCGTGCAAACTCGCTTTAATTCGAGACATTACACGACACATAACACAAATCCACATTACTGCTCGCGTACTCACCAAAGCACTGCTCACTCAGTCATGTTGCTCTTTGGAAGCAATGAAAACAGCGTCAGGAAAAACGACTCGACAGAATAAAAGTCTCTACTAACTTGGTGATCCCAGCGTCCTCGGCAAGGAAGTTCACAAAATCTAAATTCATAAAATAAACAATCTTTTTTTTTTTACGTTTGATTTTATTGTTTACCCTGCTTTAGCTGCAGCTCTGATTTGGGGAGCCAACATGGGACCCCCTTAAAATATTCATCATTTTGAGTGCTGTATTACTTTAAGATTAGCTCATATATATAGCTCTATATATATATATATATAAAATATATATACAACAAATATTATATATATATATATATATATATATATATATATATATATATATATATATATATATATATATATATATATATATATTGTGTTCCACTGATTTTCACTGATTTTAATATTTATAATAACCTATAATAATATACTATATATATATATATATATATATATATATATATATATATATATATATATATATATATATAAAATATAAAATCAGTGAACGTACGTGAGTTTATGTATGCCATGATGATGATAAACTAATGAAAATTCCAGGGAAGGGAAGAGTTCTCCATGTGCCTCTACATCCCTGAATGGGTCAAAGAAATGGACAATGTAAGCCATAACTAGCATAACCCAATGTGTCAGTCATCCGGCTGTGCATTCAGAACCATTTCATTGTTTCTAGGTGTGGTCGTCTTGTTCCCACCACTCATATATACACTCAACATTAAATAAGTTATACTAGCACCCAGAAGGAATTGGTTTGACATTGTGTTACATCAGACATGAGTTTCATGCTCGGCCATGTGTGGGACATAAGCAAGGACGTACCTGACTGACCCAAGAGCCACAATTGCAGACATTCACGGAACAGTGAAGCCCTCCATGGGTCATCCTGTTAGTGTCAGCACCACTGGCAGATAGCTACAGGTCACCGGACTACACGCACACACACAGACCTTTACCAGTATAATCATCAAGAATAAATGGGAAAAAATTGTTTTGCTTAAGGCCTGCTCAAAAACAAAGGTAGCTTTGGGAGTGGAGTGAAACCGTAAACATTAATGGTCCCGTTAACTGTCAGCATTTCACGCTGAACAGAATTATATAGATATAGTACCAGTCAATCATTTAGACACAGCTACTCATCAAAGCTTTTCTCTACGTTTATCTTAATGCTATAGTGAAAAAGTGAAGAGATCAACTATAAAATAGAGCTCATGGAATTATACAGTTCACCTTAAAAATCCAAAATTAAACTTTACAGGAGGATAAAACAGATTTCTTAACTTGCAATGGTGCAATGCTGATATAGTTAAAAAAAATTAAATACAGCTTTAGAACTGTATTTAAAAAAAAAAAAAAAAAATTTTTATATATATATATATATATATATATATGTATTAGAGGTCATGATATATCAAAACTATAATATTGTGATACATTAAAGTATGTATGCTATATCAGGACATTTATTTTCTCCCCCTGACATCTCATCTGATGGAACTGTTAAGATAGACCCAGGATACCTCTGTAAAGCTTTACATTATGGTATAGTGTATTTGTAAATCTAAAAACTTTCCCAGTTTTCCCCAGAGTTAATAAAAACGAATTCCTCTCACACTAAAAAAACTAGAAAAGAGCATTTCCGGAAGAACTGGTAACACAAATATTTAGTTATCACTGAAGCTAGGACAACTTACAACACCCCTAAATACCAGGGGACTTTTTGTACACAGTAGGTGACTTTCTGTAAAAGATGATTAACAGCAGTCTAAGCAGAGTAGTTAGTTTATTTGTTTACTTAACAACCATTTCTTTTTCATATGAAACAGGCTGGTGTTCAGATCATCATGTACACTTCATGTGTATGTCTGCATTTCACCCTTGGATGTATCTACATTGATTTTTGGCCAAGGGCTTACAAATGAATAAACTACAAATATATAAACACACTCACACTGTGAAATCAAGGAGGAAAACCCCCCATCTCAAATGTTGCCACCACACAACATTCACACCTCAATATCAACGGTTTACTATAAATCGTCTATTGTAAAAGTATGCAAAATTGCAAAGTATGGCAAAAAAGCTCAAGCGTATTCTCGGTTTCTAAAGGCACAGTCATGGTTAAAAAAGACCTTCTGTAGCCCAGTAAAATGTGCAGTTGTATGACGTACAAAAAGGGATATGCGCCCCGGACCTGAGGGAATGAGTGCATACTTCAGACATCAGCGGCGAAGTATGACGTTCTCCTTTTACCTCCCTGCCCAGGCCAGTGCTGTAGTGCTACTACAGGCTTCGGGGCTAACCCCTGCACCGAGATCTGTGTGATGTTTATTCTACCGCATCTAAAGGGTAGCAAAGTGCTTCTTAGTAATTTGCTCGGAGTCGTCTGTTTTCCTCCTTCAGCTTCTCAATCTCCTCCACGAGAGAATCGTTCACTGAGTATTTCTCAATGAGCCCATGGATTTCATTCTGCAACAGCAAGACACTGATTTAGACGGCTATTCAAAACAAAGCTATGCTGTGGTACAGAAAAAGGTTTATGAAGGAATCCTTCAAACAGAAAGGAGATGCAGGTAATACCTACCAACTGAATGTAGAACTGCCTCACCATTTCCACTTGGAGATTTATAATGTCTCTATGGCATGTATCCCTGGAAGAGATCACAGAAGGGAACAACTAAACATCCAAGTAAAAGCACAGCCAAGCATCGTGTACACCTGATCATGTTTTAAGTTGAATGGACATACAAAGAAGTTAATAAAAGTTACCTGAAGTCTTCCAGTGCTTCATGGATCATGTTGCGTATAAAGTTCATCTGGACTGAGGTGAGTGGTGCTCCACTACTTCCAGCACCAGGTGCAGCTGCTGCTTCTTTGGATTACAAATGGACACACACACACACACACACACAAAAAAAAGAGTCATATTTTACATAAAGTCTCTCACATTTCATTAAATACCTCCAGTGTCTCCCATCACATACCTGGTGCTGGTACCGGCTGGCTGCTACTACCTGGAGAGTCATAGGTGAGCTGGGTCGGCACTTCCCTCCTCTGACTGTGCTCAGGGGTGTTGAACGGAGGTACTGATTGAATGTGTGTACTCTGAGATGCAGGGGGTGTGGTCATAACGTCCTGTCGGGGACCATTATTTTTCTCCACCTGTGCATCATTCAAAAAGTAGGCCTCAATTTTGAACCAGCCAAAAACTTTTTTTTGCGTAAGTAACTATAGCCACAGAAATGAGCAATGCTTATTGGATTTTGAAGCACATCACTGACCATTACGTTGTTCTGTGTGTCTGTATGTGCTGAGGATGTTGTCACTGGCTCCTCCTCTTTGATTGCAGGGGGCGTCTGGACAGCAGAAAGTGGACTGTAGCAGCGACTACCAGGTGTACCCAGCGGATTCTTGCGTTGAGCTGAGCCATGGTACTGAGGCAAAAAATCTAACTCTGGAAACATACATACAAAAATACAGAAATATTTGAATAAAGGCTTTTAGAAACACAGTTCCAATTCAGAGCCTATTTATCATAATCAGAGGTTGTAACTGCAGTAATTACTCAGACAGATAATAAAGCATCACCTTTCTTCCCACTTGAAGCATCACTGAATCTATGGGCTTTGTAATCT
Organism: Prochilodus magdalenae; assembly: GCA_024036415.1. Lineage (NCBI taxonomy): Eukaryota > Metazoa > Chordata > Actinopteri > Characiformes > Prochilodontidae > Prochilodus > Prochilodus magdalenae. Next base: position 245,563 of record JAMWET010002378.1, read on the forward strand.
GGAACATGAGAAACATGAGAAATTAATCAGAATGCGGTACTGGATAAAAGCAGCACAGACTTTAATAATGTGCTTATATTTAAGGTGGTATATAGTCACTGTAAGGACAAAACATTGCATCTCCATTTACGTTTTTTTCCCCCCTACAGATTTTGTTTGAATAAAGTGCCAGTTACCCTTTACATTCAGTCCAAGTCTTTATAACCCAGTACACAAAACAGTCCAATTATCCCTTTCCAAGTTAATAAGGGTTTTTCGTTCTATTCTTACCTTATATCTCTAAAATTGTTACCCTAACAAATGAATGAAAAGAAGAAGAAATGAAGATCAGAAGAATTCTCTCACCATCTCGGACAGGAGAGAAAATGTCCAGGCTGTTCCGGCCCACCTTGAACTTGTCTGAACTGAGCTGGCCTTCAGCTTCCCGAAAGAACACATCAGCACTGCTAGTGCCTCCTAGTGGCAACACATAACACCACCAGTACAGTTATTCATAAGCACCTATAACATGAACTGATTAATTTCACTACACATTCATAAGGCTGTACTGTGTACTGGCAGCACAAATATCATTCATGTAAGATACAAACCGTTTCTTGATGTTGGAGTATCACTGCTGAAAACATGCGATTTAAAACCTGGATGGAAAGGAAATGCACAGGAATCCATGATAAACAAAACTGCTCATGATAAACTACAAGTTACATAATACAGGGACACAGAGAAACCAAATACCGTCAGCAACAGGTGAAAAAATGTCCAGATTTAGGCTGTTTCGGCCCACGCTACTGAACTTGTCCAGGCTGTGTTGACCCTCAGCCTCCCTGGATGGCATGTCACTACCTCCACCACTTCCTACAGAGCAAACACAGATTTAAGGACAATACTACACATACAGTAACAGGAGTACAGGATTAATTTATTCCAGTGAATAATAAACTACTATTTTTACTATAAAAAAAAAACAAAATTCAGAGGTTGTGAGATAAGAACTACAAAACAAGAATAATTTAAATAAATTATATATATATATAATTTTAGCCACACAACGTATAACACTTACCTGTGTTTTGAGCCTGTCCGTCTGCTCTGTCTCCTGGCTGGTGTTCGGGGGCAGGGAAGCCAGAGGGGACTGTGGAAGTGGGTGTCAAAGGACCGCTCTGCTGATTTTGACCCAGCTTCACAGAGATTCTCTTGTTAGACTGTGACGAAGAAGTCTTGCTGGATGCTGATTTACTGGTCTGGAAAAAAAAAAAAAGATTGGGCATAAACTTGAAGCACAAACATTATGTGAACAGAGACGCAATAAATGTCTGGCTTTCCAAATGGCTGCAACTACCTACAAAGCACACAGTGCAATACCTTTAGCCTGGTGTTGGAGTGCTGGAAGCGGATGCAAGTGACTGATGTCTTGTGAGCTGTGGTGGTTTTAACAGGTGCACTCAAATTACGCAGGTCATAGAGGTAGATCCTGCCCTGAGTGGAGCCCACTACCAACCCTGCACCATCCGGAGTAAAGTCTACTGCAGTGAGCGGGGACTCGATCTGCTTACTACGGAAAATACTGTAGGAATTGAAGAAAGACCAGCAATCAAAATGTGATCTCAATCAGCTCTGAAATCTAAATAGCGTTAGTAGTTACTACCACCTGAATGTGAATGCTTCTTACATTTTGCTGGAAGTGTCATAGCAGACAATCTTCTTATCCAACCCCACTGTGATGAAGAGCAAGTCATTAGCTGGGGAGAAGGCCAGTCCTGATGCAGGAGCTTTGTGTGCACCTTCAAAAGTGTGCACCTCCTTTTGCGTATTCGCATCCCACAGCACCACAGAACCACTGTCTGACACACTTCCCAACAAAGACCGCTTTATCAGCGAGTACTTCAGGTCATGGACAGGCTACAAACAGAGAACATGGATTCACTCCCAACTGTCGACAGTGACAATCAACAAGGTCACACGGAGCATACATATGCTGACATAGAATAGGCTTACCTCATTGGGCCCATGGCCAAATGGTTTGCTGGAGAGATTGGTGGTGATGCTGTGGAGGATGATATCTCCGCTGGTGGAACCAGATGCGATGTAGCTATCGCCGCCATTGAAAGACACGCATGTCACTTCCTCCTTATGGTCCTGACCAGAAAAGGAATAGATTTATATTACAGGCGTGTGTTTATCAGTTTGTGTGTTTTTTTAAATGTTCTGTAACTGAAATACTGCACTTTAATTTAAAAGGCCTATATCTATATCCCCATTCCTCAGCTGTAATGTTTAAATGGCTGACTCAGAGATTTTGGTAGGCATAATGTGCTTTTGACGTTTCAAGTACCTTGAGGCTACGATGCAATCTCTTTGTCTTCAGGTCCCAGATGTTAACAGTGTTATCCAGTCCTCCGCTGACTAGAAACTGTGATGTTGAGTTTAGCGCCACCCGTGTTTGTTTTTTCTATAAACAGAACCCCAAATACAGCACAGCATGAGAATCCTGTGAACTATGAAAACAGGCACTAGGAATTATTGACCATTACCAACGTGCAGTGTGCCTACTAACCCCTTCAGCAAGCTCCATTACTGGCACTGGTGAAGACTTCAAGCTAGTCACAACCAGCTTGTCTCCTATACTGCTGGCACTGACAACATACTGATCTGACCACTGTTAAGGCCCAACACAAAATACTGTACATATCGCACACATGCGTCACACACTGATCTTCAGTACGGGTCTGTTTGACTAAAGGGAAAAAACAACAACAAAAAAACTGATATTCCAACAAGACAAGTGTAAGATGTCATACCATTATATAAAATTCAGGTCTGATATATATGCCTATACACACACACACACACACATATTCTATATATATAGAATATATATAGAAGCTATATGTATACATACATACATACATAGCTCTGGAAATAAATAAGAGACCACTCGTTTCTTGTTAAATCAGCATCTCCACATGTACAGCAGGTTCTTAGTGAGGAACAGAAGGTTCGGTTCTAGCTTTACTGGCAGATACAGTGAGCGTCTGGTTCATAAGAACAAGGTCAAGCAGCACACAGGACAACACAGCTACTAATTGGCAGAGGGCCAAAACCCCTCTGTAATGACCGCGATGAGCTCCACTTCATTCCAATGTCCCTTAACCACCGTAAGATGACCTCAAGTGACCTACAGAAAGACTGGTGAGCGATGGCTGGGGTGAAATGGTTCAAAAACAGGCTTCTGGAGGTCTTTAGTGATTTTCTAAATAAACAGATCTAAATACAATATCTGATCTGGAATTTGGGAGACATGTTTCCAGTAGGGTACAGAATAAAACAGAACTGCTCATTTTGGTCAAACACAAACCCAGAACCTGTACAACTAGAGAAACTGATCATTTTGAGTTGGTCTCTGACGTTTTTTCCAGAGCTGTATATATGACGTATAATGTTGTTCATCATTATGTGCAGGTATGAATCTGCTAGATTTGAAGCCTCAGTAAAGTGCAGACTGATGTGAATGTGGGTGACCAATACACCAGTACTTCTGGCTGTTCAGAAACCTGATGGGTAGCGGGGAGAGGCCGTCTCTGAACTGACAGGTTTGACACTTTATGCCTTCGTATCTCCTGCTGCTCAGCAGCTATGAGATGAGACCACACACTTAAATGGGTGGAGTCATTAGGAGTCCTCCTGATACTGGCCAGTGTATAAATTCTGGAGATCTGAATGTACTGGACTGTCTGCACCACCTTCTGCAGAGCTTTCTGCATGATGGCAGTGCAGTTCCCGTACCAGATAGTAATGAAGCCATTAAAATGCTCTCCACAGTTCCTGTGTAAATGTTCTAAGAACATGGGAGTTTGCCAAACCTCCACAGCCTTCTGTGGGACTTGCATGAAGATGAACAGGACTTGTCAGGGAATATATCTTGTCTGGAAATGACACCAGGCAGGAAGCAATAGAAAAGACTGAATATAAAAAAAACCTGAACAGTATATATAGTAGGATTTTTTTTCCATCACATTTTTAGCATCTTAAAGCAAAATCTTTTATGCTGGCATGCCCCTTCAAACAAACACACATCCCTGAAATTAAAGTCAGTATAGAAGGATACTGCTGCTGCTCCAGCACACTTGAGCTAGAGGGTGAGTGGCACTGTGGGGATTGAACTGCTCCACCACAGTCATGGAGGCCGAGTCCCAGATCTTCAGGCAGTCGCCTGATGAAACCAGCCGGGTGACCTCCTCCATAGTAAAACTGGCCAAAATAAATAAATAAAAACAGGAGACAGATGTCAGATGCAAGGCTGATACAAGGATCTGAGCTCAGATTACTTTTCGATAAATGAAGGGCTTCCACAAAGTGATTAAGAATGAGCCATGTGTAACTTAATCCACTCATGGCCAGCAACAGGTTCTTGCATGCAACCTGCTGTCTTGCTTACACATTAGACCAGAGGTGCACAACTTTGGTCCTGGTGGGCCAGTGTCCAACACAGTGTGGCAGTTTATCTACCTTAAACACCCACACTTAACCTGGCACTTTACACCTGTGGTTGTGCAGCAGTGCAGGTGTGTTTAAGCAGGTGAAATCATCAAACTGTGCAGACACAGGGCCACCAAGACTCGAGAAGCATCTAGTGCTGGTCATCTACCTTGCAGAGCTTAGTTCCAACCCTGACTTAATACATCTACACCAGTTATTAAAGGCCTTCAGGGGCATCTGACTATTAGAGAGCCAGGTGTGTAAGACAGACCAGCCCCGGCCTTAGACTAACAGCTAACAAGACCCAATAGGATTGTTTTGATTTCTTAAATTAATTCCTATTCAGATTTGATTCGGCGTTTGAATAAACCCAGGAACTTAGTTCCAGGTTTCCAAAAGCCTGCATTTCATGTAAGATACTGAGGCTCATGTTTTGATCGATTTGAAAATGTTCTTCATATGTGTTTACTTCAAATCAGACAACATAAACCAAAATGAATTATGATTTCAGATAGACACTACTGTTAAATTACTTCTCAAACTTATTACTGGCAGAATTCTCATTATATTAACCATCGCTGGTGAACACCAAAAGATGTTGTCCTGCCTACATTAACCTAAATGGTTAAATGGCTATTTCAACAGCAAGGAGCTGGCTAACGTAGCAAGCTAACTCTTAGCCAACGTTATAAATATAGTTTGTCCGTACTGTACAAAAGAGACATAACGCTAAACATGTTTAATGAAGTGAGTGTTAATATGTATGTACAGAGAGCAGGACTCTATATGTCCGTGTACACACTTTTAAGACTTATCCGCTAGCCGAATTAACCAGACCAGCTAGGACTGTTATGCTAGCTTCCCAACTTGACATCTCTAAACTGTGTTTGTGTTTCTGACGTTCAGCGAGTTACTTACCTCGAGTTTAGTGAAAAACCTTTCTCGGCGTGACGAAACAAGCTGTGTTTTGTTAGTAAAGTACACACGGGTTTTTGATATTCTCACTTTTTCCTCTAAACTTTCGGAATATCACAAAACAGTTTGAAAGTCTGCGGACTGAGGAGGGAACCGCCACTACGGCGCACCAGCAGGGCCAAACCGCCAACAGAGCGAAACGCTTTTCTCACACTGCCCACCTTCCTCCACACACTTTCACTCCATACACCAGACAGCACATACTGACCGACAGTGATTCCCAGCATGGATATAATCATAATGATAATGTCATGTTTTTGTATATCCAGTGTATTTGCATATATTTGCATATGAAGTAATATGGACATGAATTTGAATGTGTAAATTGTACATTCAGTTGTAATACAGTGAAATACTTAAAGATCCAACAGATGTGAAAAAAATATTCTTAAAGGAGAACTCCACCAATTAAAGAAAATCTGCATAAATGCAATTATGGAATTATGATGAAAGCCCAAGCCCAACCTGTCACACTAATTTAATAAATTAAATAACAAACAGTTATTATATTATATATAACATATGGAAGTGGTTTATTAATAAAGTGTTATTTAAAGTCATATAAAATATGGACATATTGGGTATTTTGGGCATATCGGCGTATTACTTGGTGCATATTAGCCCCCCAAGACTCAAGACTTTAGGCACCCTTGTTGTAAACAAAGCCATTCAGAGCGATTTGATGTGAAATTCTCTTTTCTAGAGGAACATACAGAGTTCTCACCCACTCAGTCGCTCACTCCGAACCACTTTATTCTTCTAGTTTGTGGGGGACATTGGAGCCTGTCCGAGTGCTCATTGGGTGGAAGACAGTCCATCACAGACTTACAGAAAGTTATTACATGAAATGGTTATGAATATGCTGAAATTCCTTGAATTTCCCTCTGGGATCAATAAAGTATCTATCTATCTATCTATCTATCTATCTATCTATCTATCTATCTATCTATCTATCTCTGAATGGAGACATTGTTAGCAATAATAATATTAATATTTTTATTAGGTTTTAGTTAATAATTTAATAAAATGGTAAATGAAACCTGTAAATGAAAATGGTAAATGAAACCTGTATCTGTGCTGAACAAATTATGAACCTTGGGTTTTATGACCACCACTGTAAAGATATTGCAAAATAATAAAATTATTATTAATAATAATAATAATAATAATAATAGTTTTTAAAAAATAAAAAAAAGTTTTTAAACTGTCTAAAATTATTTTTAAACCTTTAAAATTAAAACTCTACATCAGTGTGGTACTTAAAAAATTATTTGTGGTACTCAAGTTCTTTGGCTTATTAAAACAATACAGGATTTTTGCTATTACTGCCACTGGCATGATAATTACTCTATACACAAAGATATCTATTATTATTATTATTATTATATAGAATTCACGTTTTCACACCAAATCACTCTGGATGGCCTGATTTATATCTCAGACAAGTTGTGCAAAATACTTTAAAAAACAGTGGAATTCCCCTTTAACCACCATTAACCAGCAGCCAGCTTTTATTACTGCAGATCTACGATGGTTTTACAGAGTACAACATCAAGATCAAACAGAAGAGGTCAAGGCAGAGCTCAGTGACTTGCATAGTGGAAAAATGCTCAAAAAGTAAATAGAAGTACATTCGTTAAAAAAGGTGCTGATCAGTGAAGTACGTAGCTGGGGCTGGACACCAGGGACTTCATAGAGAGTTTGTTGTATGTCTCAGTGCACCGCTGAGCTGCTGTCATTGCGGCAGGGGTATAAGGACTTCGACGTAGTTGATGGGGAAAAAGCCAGACTCCCCGCTGAGCAGGCCTTCATACCAGTTTTCATCGACCTGGTTAGTGAGAATAATGATGTCTCCCTCCTTAAAGCCGAGCTCTCCTTGATTCTCTGGGTTAAAGCTGAAAAGTGCACGGCAGCAAGGCTGGTCCAGAGGAGAGCAAGATTCATCTGTGAAGAGAACATATGGTCATATGGACACACTATGATGTGTAATAGTATTCACACTCATGTGTATTAACGTTTTTAAACCATATTAAATCTTGCTAACTACTTTACTTTCTGTGTTACTGGTAAACTGATTCTAAAAGCACAGAAGAGATCATTAAAATCAAATCAAATCACTTTTATTGTCACATCACATTTTCACAGGTGTGAAGGTGAGTGAAAAACTTATGTGCGTAGCCCCTTACAGTCCTTAAATACAATAAATATACACATTAGACCATAAATATATACAATACTAAGCACTAAAACCTCTGTTTACACTAATTTACAGTTATGAATAACAGTTATGAATAAAAACTATGATATATGCAGATGTACACATTACCATATAGCACTATGGTAAGGCTGAGGTAGATGAGAGATGCAGGCCTTACCATAGTGCTATATGGTAATGTGTACATCTGCATATATCATAGTGCAGATCGGAGTTCAGCAAGTGTAAGATGTCTTTCCATTGTGTGAAATTTAACTCAGACTCTTAGCTGTTTGCTCACGTTTGTAAGCCGGAGGTTCTGAAGTTCGGGGTATGAGGGGCGGCGGGTTGACTGTGTGGGCCACAGGAGTGACATCTAGCAGGAATGAACAAACAGTATATTCACATGTAAACGGGGCTGAAGTCAAATTGGATTTAAAAATTCACCTTATAGTTTCGCTGGTCAGTGTCAGCACTATTCATCACATCATTATTTAAAAGACTTTTAAAAGATTTTACATTCTTGATTTCTCACGATCCTCCATCAAAACAATAATCACTTTTGCACACCTCTAATACTCCCCATTCATGTTGACTTTAGTTCTTTAGACTTACACTACCATTCAAGGGCAATAACAAATAAAAGTTCCAAATCTTGTATTTTACAGCATTACATGTTTTGCTAAATGACCTTTAAATGACTATTTTAGTAGTAAAATGAGAATGTAATATGCTCTACAAATATATCTTTGCTGACCAGAGAAAAACAGGTATCTCCAAAATGGCAGCTTTACAGTCAGGGCCAAAAATGTTCCTTACTTAAAATGTAAGCTGATGTAAGTGAGTTGTGTGTGTATGTGAGTTTTTATTTGAAGCGATTTTGGAGCATTTCTATGGATCCAATACACATGAAATTTTCACACATATAAAGGACAGCTTGATGACCCATGATGTCCCCATTGAGCCACACTTGTGGAGCCCTGGTATAGAGCTATAGATTAAACCGAGTCTAGTGTTTATATTTAAAACAAAATAAAAATACTTACTTTTCTCACTTAAAGCATCAGTCATCTCAGTATCTGCAAAAAAATAGTACCCAATGTAGAAATATTAGCCAGTGGTTTAACGAGAACTACAAAATCAACATTATTAGAGGAGTTGCATTATATCACATCCCTGAACATTGCTGTACCTGAAGATCGCGCTGAAGAGCAGGTGGAAAATCCATAAATGTCTGTGTAACCCATTGTACTTTCAATGGATTTTGACTGGAACTCCTTTTTTGGTCTGTTGCTGGCATCAGTAATCCTGGATAAAGAACAGGCCACACATTCACGACCTACATACCACTGTCAGGGTAAGACCGGTGTGTTATGATAAAGGAGACTCATCTGACCTGTTCTGCAAACTGCTTCGGAGGTTCTCCAGAATGAGGCTCGTTTGCCGATGGTAGTCTAGTGCTGCTTCAACGAGGCCTAATAACTGTTGCACCTGTTCCACCTAATCATCATCAACATTACAGGTTTGAGTCCAGTTTTAAAGGAAAACACTTGAGAAATGTTAAGTAGTGGCATACAGAAGAAAAAAAGCTTCTACGGCCTCACATCGTTCTGTAGAAGGTTAAACATGCTGCTCTCTGCCAGCTCTTTAGATTCCGCAAACTTCTCCAGCGCCTGTTTAATCTCATAGTCTGCAATCTTCCCTTTGCGCCTTTTCTTGTAGTCAAAATCTAACCGGCGACCCTCAAGCTTCCTCAGATGATACTGTCAAGGAGGAAATAGAAGCCAAAAACAATAATAACAGGAAGAATAATAGGCTAGTACTGTAAACAGTATTCCCGCTATTACAGTAAGTCAAACCAGCTCCTTTTCTTCATGTTTACAAGCACTGAGGAAAACAGTGCGGTGTTATTAGGGAATGCGGAACTGAATTCATTTTGTCTCCATGAATCATCACAGCAAGACTCACCACAATTTCCTTCAGCTCTTTGTCCTGCAGTGCCTGAAGTGGATCAATGAAACTGTGTTTCACGCGCACATCCAGGCAGTCTCTTACTTGGGCCATCTGCTTTAATGCCTGCCCCATGTCCGCCAGGGAACAGCCTAGTGGACAACATCATGATTTAGCCCAGCAGAAGACTATGTGCTTTTTGGTACATGGTCGTTTTCACATGTTTGAACATGCAGTGATAACGTGGTGTTAAGTGAGCTAAATAATATTTTTCAGATATTAACTTTTGTATAAACTAGAGATGGCAAACGAGGCACTGGTGCTTCAGCATAAAGGAGTGCAACGCGACTGCCCAGGTTAAAAAGTTTCATTTTCACCTTGTTTTTCAATGGTCAGGAACCCAAAGGACCACCACTGAGTGGTGGGTCATTCTCAGCATTGCGGTAACATTGACGTGGTGGTGTCACAGCAGTGACAGCAGTGCTGCTGTGACATTTTTATTACAGTTGATAAACATACCAAATGCTGATTCATAACCGAGCTCGCTCCCATAGCGTAGCATACAGTCTCCCAGTATTCCCTCTGTCTGAGGATAGCCAACTGTCTTCATCTGACCCCGGATCCTGGACACTGTGTTAAGCACGCTGAGTTTTGCTCGATATGCTGAAAATCGAGCACAAACAGCAGAAAATAATGATATCTTCTCTACATACGTCAGCAACATAATACATACTCATATAGCTATACCTGGATTTGGCTGAAGGTACTCTGTGGTCTTTGGAACGAGATCGAGAATCAGTTTTTGAGTGATTTCAATCTTCTGCAATAAAGAAACCAGAGGAACGTCATTTTCTTGAGAATGTTTTGAAAGTTGCACATTCTGGCCACTTTCTTTAATGTTGTTGGAAAGAAAATTCGTTCATACTTTCTCCATTTTGATGAAATCTTCATCCAGCTTTGTTCCTTCAACTCCATTGATCTTTTCATTGAGCAGCTGAATTGAAAAAAAGGGGAAAATAAAAACAAGGTACCGGTTGATTTGTAATGGTTTGAAAAGCGGGTACAAAGTTCATCAGCGAATACACTTAGCACGTATTGATTGTTGGGTGATTGTGCTGACGTCTTCACTCTGCCGCTGATTGTAAAGATAAGCAGCTTTAATTTTGTTTGGCTGTCTAAGAAAAAAAAGAAGCCTTAAGAAATGTAATAGACTGTTTGAAAGTTTTAGGGAGCCAAAAACTTCATCCTTAACACTTTCTATGCATGTTATATCTACAGGAATATATTAACACATTTAAAACATGATATATTGTATTTCCATGTATGAATATCTATACAACTTCATAACATGCCTTTTAACAGCCTATAAAGTTCTCTGAAATGGAATAACAGCCTATTGTCCATATAATGTATTGTATGTCTAAGCCAAGTGACTGATTTTATATGCTTGTCATTATGGCAATGGATTATTATTGATTGACTTATGATTTTATAACCATTTTTGGAGAATTGACAGGTATCTGTTAGTAAACTGAGGCCAATTTTAGACTCTACAGAGCTGTATAAAAAGTCAGAGACAGCACTTCATTTAATTTCCAGTTAACATGGACACAAAATTAAGTTTCTGACACTGGAGCTCAAACAATTATTAAAATATGTAGAGAAATGTGGGCCCTTAACAGACGTGCATGACCAAGTAACGCACCAAAATGGTCCCCGTCAGATAAACAGCACTTAAATCTTTGTAAGCTTTTTTATCTTTGAAATAATCCACGTGTTTCTGTCCATCCTTTCACTGTGAGAAGACAGAACTTTGATTCTGAAAGCATCTATAGCTGTTCAAAAAGATTCTCACTGAAAAAAAAAAACATTAACATTTGTGAATCAAACAAAGAAGCTGCTGGTGATCGCAGAGCAGTAGACAGACCAGCCCAGAGTCCAGACCTCAACACTACTGAATGTGTTTGGGATTATTTGGATCATGAGAAGCTGAAAATAATAAACCAACTTCTAAGACTGAACTTTGGCAGCGTGGAAAAATATCCCCGCAGTTTCTTTGGAAATCAGAAAAATATGATTGAAACTTCTGATGTGAATAATGACTATATAACTTGCACTAAATGTCTGTTTAGACTTTCGCCATTTAGACACTCATCGTCAAAATAATAGTTGCACACAGAAAGATTTAACCGACAGGAATGAAATTTGGTGGGGAGGTTTGACATTGTGAGACGATGTTTCATGTTTCACATTCAGCCGCACATGTGACGTAAGCCAGGACAGGCCTAATCGCTGTACCTGACTGACCCAACAGCCACGATTGTGGACATTCAGCGAGCAGTGATGCCCTCCATGAGTCATCCTGTTAGTGCAAAGCACTCTTGGCAGATGGCTGCACGACACAGGACTACATGCACGCAGACCGTCATGACGACTGCCCTTAACACCACATCAACATCGCCAAAGACTGCACTGGTGTCGTGCCAGACTGTCATGGAGTGACTCAGAATGGCAGAGGGTCATCTTCAGTGGTGAGTCCCGCTTTTGTCTTTTTGAAGATGGCTAACGACTCTGTGTGTGGAGGCACCGCGGTCAGCACCAAGATGAACAGTTTGTTGTCACACGTCCAGGAGACCTGGTCTTACTCCACCTGCACCCACTACCACACCATCTGCAAAACTGTGTGAGAATATTCTGAATAAAGCTGTATGGGATGGATTATCACAGGACTCCATTAGGAACCTCTCAAACGCCATGCTGAGATGTACACATGTTGAGTTAGCAAACTTCTGTATGTGTAGCTCAATAAATATTGGGTGGTCTTGGACTTTTGAATAGCACTATATATAACAGATAAGGTATTTCTACAGTAGAAGTACAGTGTGCTTCATTCTTATGGCCGTAGGTGTGCTGAGTGCTGATAGACAGGCGCGTGTGTACTTACACAGCCCAGATGTTGTTCTATGGTGTTGTGTCATTAGTGACGTCCGGTCCAGCCATAAGGAAGTGGAGACTGTTTTGTTATCAGGCACATAACCTTTAATGCCTTTCCCTGTAGAGAAGCTATCAACCATGCTATCCATGAAAGCCAACCACCCAAGACACTGAGGAGAGACGTATGTCTAAAAAAGGATTTTATTTTTATAATTTTTTATAATTTTGTTGGAGAGTAAGTAGGAGCCCAGTTCTGTTCTGATTGGCTCCCAATATCAGCAGCCTACTTAATGCCTGCATAACACTAAGAGGATTCGCTTTGCTATGAGAAAACAAGCTTTGCGAAACTTTTCCCATTCTTTCTCTGCCAAAGACGGATTTTCTTTCAGTAGGTAGATTTATATCCCAGCAAAGATTTGCAAGGGCCACTTTGCAAGGGGGAAAAGGTAACATTATTGCAATCCCAAAGCAGACACCCCATGTACCTGATGTCAGTGTAGTCCTAAACCTGGAAACACTCCAACAGGCTCTGTGTGTGCGCTTCTGCTGTCCTGTCAGCAAAGTCACTCCAACCCCTAGACCCTCCTTGTCCAGCACTCCTGCTACTGCAGTAATACAGTCCCACTTGGAGCCTACAAGGTGAGTGAGGTGTGTGTGCACTGATTTGATTACATAAGGTGGGACAACAGTCCTGCTGCTAGTCTCCCACTTTTCTTCCTGTATCGCTCCAGCCCAAGTCCCAACACATGCCTCAGTGATAGCCTTACACCTGTACAAAGGTTAACACTGCTAACTTTATCACAAACCTGCCATAACTTGATTTCTATGTGACTTTAAACAGCCACATTGAGACGCAGAGTACCAGGGGACAACTTGCACACAGGCTGACACAGTTTCTCGATGTAGGCTAACAACAAAATCCGGCTAGCTGGCTAGCTAAGAGAACTAAACGTCCAGTCGAACACTGGTTTGTTGTCATACTTTGTGAGTGACAGAGTGATGATATTTGTCTGTACACAAACTGAAAACATGTGTTACCTGACTTGCTTTATGTAACTGTTTCTTCAGTCCCGCCACCGACATCTTTACGTTTTCGTCTTCGTCAAATTCAACACAGAATCATACGAACAAAAAAACGCCTGCGTGAAGAAGTGCTAGCCATGACGATGATCCTCCATCAACGCAGGACCCGTCCGAGCAGGGCAGTGCAGCAGTTAGAAGACACGGGTGGGCGGGGCGCGGGGTTTATCCCCGCCTACTTTCCTTGTAGTCCGACGCATTGTCCCGAGTCCTCGTGCGCGGTGGGACAAATGCTGTGATGTGATTGGTGGAGCGGTTGCGTACAGAAGGCGTAGCACACCAAATACGCTAGTGTTGTTTTTGTTCTGATAAAGCCCGCCTCCTTTGCGCTGTGATTGGTTACCATGATCCCCCGCCTAAGGCTGTGGTTGGTTAGCGGGTTATCACATCCTGCGCTTTGATTGGTTGTCGTGGTATTACCGTAGCAGTTTTTATTAGGGGAAAAGTTTTTTCTTAAAGAAAGGTATATTATATTATATTATATTATATTATATTATATTATATTATATTATATTATATTATATTATATTATATTATATTATATTATATTATATTATATTATATTAAAAAATGAAGTGAAACAGGCCCAAGTTTCAGAAGGATCTTTGACAGTTTTCAAATACACAAACCAATAAGACAGATTAGTCAGATAAAGCAAGTTTGCATTTATTGATCAAGCAGAAAAGTTCTCATAAACCAATATCAGTAACTGAAAAAACAAATAAACAGGTCCAGCATGCCACACAAAGACTTATCCAAAGCAACAGGTCTCAAAGTCTGTAAATCACTGGCCTTTAAAGCTGTAGTCCAAAACTGCATGAGTACTGCAAAAGCAAGATAGGTGCCTCAACCCATCGTTGCTGTTCCAAACTCCATGGCATTAAAACTGCTTCTCTGTCATAAACTCTCTTCAAAGTCTGTGTACTTCTTCAGAAGCTGTGCAGCAGGACCCTGATTGCATCTTATAGCCTCCTCCAAAGCTGTGTTGCCCCACCTGTCAGCATCAACACATCGCCAGGTCAGTCATTGCAATTCAGTAACTTGTATGTGTTGGAGGCAGGGACCAGGGTTTGTGATGTCTATTAGTAAAATACAGGTATTTTGTTTACAAGCTCAAAATGACCAGTGAAACTAGATGTGTCTTCTTAGTTTATATACGTAATGTGTTTATGTGACGTGGACACATCTATAAGTCTATGGTGAGCTTATCACCTGTCAACATGTCTATTAGTAAAGTTTAGTCATTCCTCTAAGGATTACAGTAACACTAATCATCACATAGATTTGTGGCCAAACCGTGCAACTGGAAATATTTCTATGTCTGGTCAATATATTTTGCAGTTTTATGATAGAAATAATGTTAGCAGAGTAACTGGACTTGAATGCTGTCACTGAAGTGAAACATTGTTTAGTAGTTGCACCTTACTTTCAATGCAGCACCTCAACTAATGACTGGTATTTAAATAGGCGACTGATTTTTCATTTACAAAATATTATATACACACATTTACAACCACATACTTAACTGCACACCTGGCTACCTTAACATACTGTACTTTCCAGCATGTACACTTAACACCAAACTGTATTTTGCTCTACTGCATATGCTAATTGTACCTCAGTTCTACTATTCTAACATTCTGATGCACATATACTGCCTCTGCAACTCTTGAACATCTGATGTACTGTTGAGCACTTTGCACTGTTACATTATTATTTACCTATTATTTATTACTGCACTGGATAAGCAGCCCAATAGTGTTCTGTTATAATGTACAATCTTTTGTTGGTATAATAAGAAAAAAGTTGAATTAAATTTAATTTTTATTGAAAATGCCAATTTGGTTCATTAACAAGCCAAATAATGTTATTTATGTTGCAGCTTTGGCTAATAGAAAGCACTGGAAATGTAATTGCCAATAAGCCCACACAGTGTGAACTTCAGGTGAAAACGAAGGCAGATAAAATCTGTAATTGACCAATTTGTCTGTACACTGGAATCAAAATTGGAATCAAATATGAACTGGAATCAAATCAGCCATGAATATGCATGATTAGTGCTTTTCTAATATCATCCTAATTTAATTTTCCCATAATATCATTTTGTATTTTAACCTTACCTGTCCTTCAGTGTGGAGTTGGCGCCTGTGTTCTCCATCAGAAACTTGATGACCTCCAGGCGCCCTTCTGAGGCGGCCACATGAAGGGCAGACCTTCCGTCATAATCCACGGCATTCACATCTGCTCCGGAGAGGAAGTACCTGCAGAGGTGATGCATGACACATCACAGTATGTCAAGCATCCTGTTTACTAATTAGTGAGAGAGGTCATGGGCTGGGTGTGAAGTGAGGAGAGCGATACTTGATTTAGCAGCACTTGCACTACGTCATTATATTTGGACCATCTGTAGCTTTTACAGAGTGCCAGTGAGTCTGTTCTCAGATCTTAGGATCAACACCAGGCTAAATTACCACACAACCACAAAACTGCAGTATACTTTGTTTACTTTAATGAACAGAGTGTTTTTGGAAATCTTTTACTGATCAGACAAGTAATGGGCTAAGTAAAGGGGGCTTTTGGGAACCAAAATGCTATGATGATACAGTCGGCTCTATAATTAATGTTTACTGGCTCTCTTAGAAGGGTCATGAAGGTCATGAAAATGACTTTGTAGTTAATTAGCTTAATCTCACAATACAAATATGAGAGAATTGCACGCTTTAATCGAAGGCCCTACACTTATATTCCACTTTTATTACTAAGAGTTCAGGAATTCTTATATGGACATCCATGATTTCCATGACATCCATGGTTTCACTGGGGTATAAAAAACACAAAGCAACAGAAAATCTCTTCCTTTCTTAACATGGAAAAGAGAAAAGATAGAGAAATACACAAATGAAAAGAGCCAAATACGTGGCAATCTTCCTTAAACAGGCTGTGAAAAATATCTACATGTCTAAAACACCTATGCCCCCCCTTAGGGCAATGATTAAGAAGCTTAAAACAACCAGAGCTGTAGTGAACCTTCCTAGATAGGCAGCACAACTGTATTTGGCCCCTTGTAAGGAGGATGCTTGGAAAGTCAAAAATGTCTCCAAAGACTACAGTTGGAGGTTTGCAGAAGATGGTAGTATTTTGGGGTCACCAAGTCCAAACCCACAATTAGACATGACCTTAACGCCAACAAAGCATCCAGAAGGCATGCCAGAAATAGATTTTCCCTACATCTAACTACAAATGCAAGCATTACTAGACTGTGCTGGAACTGGGTCCTGTGGTCAAATTAGATAAAACAGAGCTTATTGGCCACTGCAGATGGGATTAGTGTAAAATATAGGAAGGTCATACAGAAAAGAACTTTGTTTACACTGTTAAGTAGGGTGACTTTGGTGATGTTCTACAACTGGTTTGCTCCAAATGCACTGGGAACCCTGTTATTATACATGGGATTACCATGTACCAAAATATAATAACGGGAAATCTGGCTGTCTCTGACAAAAACCTAAAACTGGCTTGTTGTTGGATCTTCCAGTAGCATAATGATGCATAGACATAGATCACTCACCACAGAAGCAAGCTTCTAACATGGCCATGTTCCGTCACAGAAACTCATTAGGAAATCTGAGGGGTCAACTGAAGAACAGAATCCAAAAGAGAGAAACCAGGACTCCAGAGGATCTAGAGAGGTTCTGTATTGAGGGATCCTTTCAGACTGCATGTGCTATATCTTACCAAGTGGATGAAGGGGTGCCAATAATTGTGACACATGGTTAGCACATGATTTTCATTTTAAGATTGAGCTAATTAACTGCAAAGACATGTTCCCCATGTTTTCCACGAATGCCAGTCATTCTAGAGCTGACTCTTTAAATAACATCCTCAGCAAAGTAAGATGTCATTACCGCCTTAAGGAGTGCAGGTCCCCTCGGTAGGCAGCCAAGAGGACGTTCATGATTTGGTAACCCTGTGAAGCCAGACAAACAGTCAGTGCTGAATAGATTAGAGTATCTCATTAAGAATTGTTACACTGAAGTCATTTCATAGCAGTTCAGCTGACCTCAGACTCCACTTTCCACTGCCTATAGGACAGCACCTGTCTGAAAGGGGTCCGGATGTCAAAACTGTGCAGCTGGAAGGCAGACACCAGCTCCTGCAACCAAACAAGGTGTTATCAGGAGTTACCTATCGCTGTGTGGGAAATCTGACCTAATTAAAAAACTGCATTTAATTTGGTTTTACCTCACAGAAATGCACACCCCTCCAGGAATTCCCATGTGCATCCAACTCTGGTGACCAGCACATGAGGCCCAGGACTCCAGGGACTACTATCAGCACCGCACCAGAGCTGCTGGATTTGGCAGGCACAGATGTCTACAGAGCAGTTAGTGTGAAAGACACTATATCTTAAAGAATCACCTAGATGGATGTAGGCCACATCAATGTTCAGACACTCTTCCATCACAGAATTGTGAGAGAGAGGTTTATTGTAAAATGCTCCATTCTAGAGAAACCTAGACAGTATTGCTCAAAGTGGTAAGAGGAAGTAGACATCTGAAAAGCTTAATGCCTCTGAACGCACCCTCACAAAAATGACTACATGAAATGGTAATGAATACACTGCCTGATGTCACTGACAGGACACCACAAGGAACCTCCACAACTCCATGTTGTATGCATGGCGCGTTGGCAAACATGGTGGCCCGACAGCTTACTGAGATACATTACTTCTGTATGTGTAGCTCAGTAAATATTCCCCATATCAGTCTAAATTTATCACCATTTATTGTTCCTGGTAGCCTTTATCTTCCTTCCCAACAGCACTGCAATCCCACACTTCCTTCTGGGTACAACTACTATTATGACAATGGGTGTAGTATTAAATATTCAATATATTACATATAAACTCAGTAGACACATGTAGGCTCACTGGCTTAGAGAGTTAATAAACCGGCCATATTGTGACTCCTGTTGCCTATCATCACCACTGTAAAGAAACCTGGGTCAGGGTGTTTCTCTGAAACGAAAAGTTTCACATTAAATCCCACTGAATGACTTTATTTACATTTCAGTGATGGAAGTACAGGGGTTGGACAATGAAACTGAAACACCTGGTTTTAGACCACAATCATTTTATTAGTATGGTGTAGGGCCTCCTTTTGCGGCCAATACAGCGTCAGTTCGTCTTGGGAATGACATATAGAAGTCCTGCACAGTGGTCAGAGCGATTTTAAGCCATTCTTCTTGCAGGATAGTGGCCAGGTCACTACGTGATGCTGGTGGAGGTTCGTCCTTCTTGGTGGTATGCTGACATTACCCTGGATACCGTGGCTCATGATACATCACAAAGACTTGCTGTCTTGGTCACAGATGCGCCAGCAAGACGTGCTCTTTTGAACTCTGGTATGTCACCCATAATGTTGTGTGCATTGCAGTATTTTGAGCAGAACTGTGCTCTTACCTGCTAACTGAACCTTCACACGCTGCTCTTACTGGTGCAATGTGCAATTAATGAAGATTGGCCACCAGGCTGGTCCAATTTAGCCATGAGACCTCCCACACTAAAATGACAGGTGTTTCAGTTTCATTGTCCAACCCCTGTATGTGACAGTGACAAAAATATGTGGACTATTCTGCTTTAAATATGATAATTTGTGATTCAATGCAATTTCAAGAGGCCTAAACGGCATGCTGATAAGACACTATCTATGACCTATGTACTGTTTGCCACTACATGGTTATTGGGTTCTTCCGCTTGAGACTACTATGTTTACTGCTATATACTCTTATGTATAGCTCCATGACCATAGATGAAAAAGAACTGAATGGAACTGAATTAAATTCACATGCATCAAAAGTTATTTGGGGCCTTCCCAGTAGGTGGTGCTAGGATATTAAAAAATGTCTCATCTATGCAGCTTCTGCTCTTATGTTTTCCTTCCTCTGCCTCAAATCGTCATTCTACTCCTGTATACATTAAAAGCTATTTGTCATGTGTCCTATAGACCATGAGGCAGTACGGTGAGAGATACAGCTAATGCAGCATCCAAGTCATTTCTGTTACCTTAAAATGGAATACTCTGGAGTAATTGTTCATCCCTGCCACCTGCATCATTGATAGAGTACTCCGAACTGCAGACGGGGACAAGACCTGGTCCCCTGACATGGGACAAAGGCCGCCATTGGCTAGCGTAGCAGCCAACGCCGCTCCAGACTCACAGGAAACTTCTGTGGACAGACACTGAAAACGGGACGTGTTCCATTAGAGCTGCTAACCTGAACTCTGCTGTAAACACGTTACTCCTGATGGTGAAGGTGATTACCTGTAACAGCAGATCCAGTGTGGCATTTATGTCAACACCTTCTGGAAAGCACTGTAAGGGATCAGCAAGTATATCTTACTATAAGAGCAAGAGTTCTGAAATCATGTCATTCCTATTTTAAAGGACTCGGAATACAAATTTCCTGAGCTTCTTTTAAATGATACAGTCTGATGTAGCATGCAAACAATGTCAAAATGAAAAAAATCCAGTCCATACGGTTCATATATGGAAAATAAGCTAATAAGATGGCCTACACATACAGGCAATCATTCTACTACAGCTTAGCCCCGCCCATTCACAGTGAAGTTATAAGGTCTGTTTCAGCCCACACTGCTGTTTAAATGAGTGACAGTACAGGGCAGCCAATCAGAACATGTATCAGTCTTCATGAAATACACTTTAGTACTAACGGACCAGGAGAAAAGTGTCCAGAGAAAAACAGGTATCTCCAAAATGGCAACTTTACAGGAGAGGCCAAAAAGCTAAGTTAATTTGAACAGAAGTCAATGGAACCAGACGGCTTTCCAGGCAGTTTTGGGCCATTCCTGTGGGTCCGTTCTTCATGAAATTCACACATAGTGTAAAGAGCAGCTCATGTGATCAAATGAGGCATAAAAGTAAAAATCAACAAAAATGGAGATACATGTTTTTCTTTGGACAGCGACGATATGTTTATGTAAATATTTGTAATGGCTGTTGTTTATGCATAAACCCACACAAATATCATACAGTGGCCTCAGAGAAAGAAGAAAATACATACAAATACAAGTAAAACATATAATACATATCATAGATCTTGGTGTTTATAAGTATACGCAGGTGAGCTCACCTTCTTCTCTTGAAGATAAAATGAAAGGGCATGTAGACGAATGATGTCCTTCCTTAAGCCTTGGTAACTAAATCAGCAGAAACACCATAGATTAAATCAAATGGAGCATTTGATACCCTTTACAGACGCCTGCAGAGAGGACGTACCTTGTACAGTTTAAATTGGCATGTTCCTTGTTACACAGTCTTCTTACAATGTTCAGAACCTGAGGATGAATTAATAAGTCTTGAGTTATTATATTTGAGTTGTTATGTGTATTTACATAAAATTATTATTCAAAGTAACAATAATTATTCCACAATTATTCGCCTAGATAACTACACAGTAAATTACATTTCACATTCACTTTACATGCTGTATCTCCACATCCGATTCTGCCCTTCTTACATTTTTCAGCTGGTTTAATGTAAAAAGATGACAAAATCATGGAAACAATTTAACAATGTAAAAAATAAAAATTCAAGATAATATCGTCGCTCTCCAAAGAAAAACAGGTATCTCCAAAATGGCAACTTTACAGGACAGTCCAAAAACCTCCTTTAATTTGAATGGAAGTCAATGGAACCAGACGTCTTTCCAAAACCGTTTTGGGCCATTTCTGTCAGTCCATTCTTCATGAAATTCACAGCCAGTGTAAACAGCAGCTCATGTGATCCAATGAAGCATAAAAGTAAAAATCAACAAAAATGGAGATACATGTTTTTCTTTGGACAGCGACAATATACAAAAAACTATTCTGTTTACAGATGTTTGCAGATGTGATATAGATTGTAAGTTTACAATCTGCAAAAGAAGAAAAAGAGTTCTTTACATGTAAGTACTGTATATTTAGCCTCATCAGGTACCATAGGGGTTGGTGTAGCTCAACTACCCACCAAGGAGCCACCAACACATGTGGGAGACTGGGGTTTGAATCCCAGTCTGGGTGAATATGCTGTGCTACACCAATAAGAGTCCCTGGGCAAGACTCCTAACACTACACTGGCCCACCTGTAATATGAATACCCTTTTAAGTCGTTCTGGATAAGAGCATCAGCTAAATGCTGTAAATGTAAATGTAATCTATATGCACCTTTAGGGGTACAACAATATGCTTAAGGTCTAATTTCAATAAGATTTATAAATACACTACTTTCACTTTCCCTGAGGAACAGAGGGCCGGAGTCCAGCACAGGTTTGTGATTTCGCTGCTCCAGGACACCAACCAAACCTGCTAATTAGCTGGTGAGTCAAATGAGGTGTGATTGAGTCGGAAACTTGGCCCTCCATGACTGGGGTTCCCCTTCCCAGTGCAACCAACAGGAATAGTTCCTTTACACAATGTTTTTTTTACCTCATGTGTAGAGCACCTGTGACCCAGAAAAGTACTTTGAAAATGAATGAAAAAATAAATGAACGAATGAATATCTACAGTAGTTAATCAGCCAAGCAATGTTATGGCTGGAACTACAAGGCTAACGTTGCTAATCATAATTTTATAGTGCACAGTAAGTCATACTATGCTTAACAAGTCTGACTGACCAGGATGAAGTGCTAAAAGTGGTTTTAAAGACACTTTGGGAATGTATTTCCAGAAAATATTTGGGTGACTATTGAGTTCTAATGTATATTAGCAACACTAGCCTCATAGCACCAGTGCTAAACCACAGAAGCACCTTGCTTAAACACCAAGCATGTCTAGTTTGAAAGCGGAAAACTGTGTCGAATCATGCCTTTAAAAATCCCAGTGAAAAACGATGTGCTTTGAAAGGTGGAGTTTGGTTTTGTTTTTAGAGAAGGTTGAATGAGCACTTTAGGAGATAATTCAAATCACAAAACTACAGCATGTGTTCTATATAGTTTGTGATACAGCAAGATAAGAAAATCCGTTTTTTACTTTTTAGAGTGTAACAGTTAAGGTGTGTCTACACCGTGCTTACCGACTCATACTTCTCCTCTTCCTCTGTGACTGGCCTCACCGTTAACTGGTAGAAGACAGAAACCATCAACAAGGAGGAAGACATGCCTTTGTGGGTGTGTTCTGGTGATGATGTGTGTTAAACTGGCCCCCACCTGCAGCAGTGACGCACTGATGATAGCTCCTGTCTCAGTCAGTGGACTGTGAGGGACACCTGCAAGAAACAACGACCCAACCACATCAACAAAGAGTCTATAAACATGGGTTAGGAGGGAGGAAGTTAAGCTGGACCCCAGACTAAATTATAAACCTAAAGAGGACATTCCATTGAAGACCTGCTTTAGTCCAGGATTAGGTTTCATCTGCACTCACACAGCCCAAATCTGGGACCAGATAGTTTTATCTCCTGGAAGTGCCGGTTGCAACCACAGTGTGTTTTCCCGGCAGGTGGTGTCTAGCATGGAACTTGCCAGTGGCATGGTGTTTATTCATTCATTTATTCGTTTGTTTCAATCAAACCTTAATTTAAACAAGGAATACATTGAAGGTTAGCCTTCATTTATGACATAACTGAGTATAATAAGTGTAACAATGCTCAAATAAGTCAAAACATAAATAAAATAAAATAAAATAAAAAGAAACAATGAACAGTGTTGATGAAGGAAGGAATACCTTTATTAAAACATTCTTACCTTGCTTGCTCAGAGTAAAGGGGGATTCATATTTAGCATATTCCTCCACTCCTACATATCTATGTACATAGTCAACTCCAAGTTGATCCACTGCAAGCCCGTACAGCAGAGCCCAAGATATCTCCCCCAGAACACATGGCTCTACCCAGTCCCCGAGAGAGACCCTACAGCCAAAGTAAAACATCACTGAATGAATATAGATGTGGCATGTTATTTATGCATAGGATAAATGTTCATTTTGGGACTAAACCTATACAAAATTAGTTTAATTGGAAATTAACTGGATTTTTCACCAGTGTTACATAACAGAATCATAAAGATGTACACAAAGCCATTCAGAGCAACATGAAATGGTTAATTGTAGGGATCTTACACACTTTGGCAAATGGCCACAATATAGCTCAAAACACTTCTCAGATCTTCGTGTAGTAACTTTCAGAGGCAGTAAACAACTAAGGTTCCTGTCACCACAACAGTGATAAATCTACATCAGGTCTCTAGAGTGGCCCCTGTTCCATCAAACAAACTCCAAATGACTTTGTTTACATCTAAACAACTTAAATATGCGAACCTTTGGAATCCTGGAAGAATTCTCATTTAGATGATAAACACCATTTACATCTGCTATAACAGACTAGTCTTAGGCTTAATCAAAATCCACCAAACCCCTCCCTTTAGAGGGGGAATTCTCTTATTGTGGAATTCTCCATACAATCAATACATCTACAGTGCTGTGCAAAAGTCAGACTTCACCATTCCTTTATGTATTTTCCAGTCATTAAGTATAATTGATTTCTTTTTTTTTGTTTAATGAGATTAGAGGTGATATAATCCACCTATATAAAGAAGGGGGAGGTAGGAAAGTAAAAAATAAACAAAACAAAACAGGATTTCCCAAAACTAAACTTCCAAAATATGACAACATAGATAAAACAGGACTCCTAATAACTGTGCAAGACTCTCACCATCAGATACAGAGAACCTAAAGCTACACTACGTGTGTTTAGGATAGTTGGAGACCTCTCTGGTGGAAATGTGCAATTGCACACATTGTGTGGAAAAACATTTTGGAATGTGGTTTGTTCCTCAGACCCCCACAGAAACACAAACCTGATTGGGAGTGTAAAGGAGAATTTAGGAAGGAGAACTCAGGGTATAGGTGAATAATCTACTCTTGCCGTCATATCTTCATCAGTACATGTTAATTTTGGCCTAAACATTAAGACAGAGTGTCTATTCCAGCCTGTGCATGTGACGCTAATATATACAGACATAAGACGTAGTCCAGAAGCCTGTGACTCTTTATTTATCATTTAAGGTTGGACAGGTGACTTACAGACTTTAGACTTTCCAGTTTACACAGACTTTAGCCTGTTTATCTCTTTCCTGACTCAGTAACACTGGTTATTTCACCTGCACCTAAAAAGTCATACATATTACTGCTTTCAAGCTTTCGTCTTAGAAAGAGAGGAAAAAATCAAGCTCCACATTTGCTTCAGATCTGAAAACCTCCACAGGTGTTTATGTCCTTCCTTCCACTGTGAGGAAACAACTCAACTCAGTGAGCCTGAAAGAATGTGTAGCTGTCAAGAAGCTCTTCACTGAGAAAAGAAGACACACACATCAAACAAAGCAGCTGCTGGTGTTCCTGGAGCAATGGACTGACCCGATCACCTCTGAACGTTTCAGGGATTATTTGGATCATGAGCAGCAGAACATACAACCAACCGCTAAGACTGAACTTTAGAAATGTGGCAAAACATCCATGCAGATTATTGAGAAAAACTGAAAGCCTAAAAAGAACAGAATATTCTCTATGCTATGTTTAGTTGTTGAGGCTTCTGTGTCATTTATCAAATATAATAAATGTAGGTGAGGCCAATAATTCCCTGCCACTTCTTGCCATTTGTCTTCTGCATTTAACCCATCCATGAAGTGAAACATCTACATTCACTCTAGTTAACACACACACTAGGGGCAGTGAGCATGCACGCCCAGAGCATTGGGCAGCCCTATCCACAGTGCCCAGAAGGCAGTTGGGGATTAAGTGCCTTGCTCAAGACCACTTCAGTTCTTACTGTCAGTTCCAGGCAATCCTCCGGTTAAAAGGCTGGCTCCCTAACCTGCAGCCACGACTGCCCCAGGGCAGGGACTTAATCAATGCGAGCTTAAGACCTGCGCTTACTGGGAATTCCTCGATCATGGGGAACAATCGCAATCCCCAGTCCCAAGCACGACTGGGGTTCAATGGATTACCCGTGCCTCTCGGCGTAGGGTAGGCACACGCTGATCCAACCATTGTGTATAATACATATATAACATTTGATAGGTATATGTTTTCTGTGTCTTCCCTGATGCTAAAAAATGAATGACATGTATTTGATGGCCATTTTGAGGGAAAAAAAAAATAACGTGATCTCTGACTTTCACTCAGTACCATTTTTAAAAGCATTAATATCAGTACCTCTGGCCATCCACTGTGCAGACTGAAACTCCCCACTTTCCACTGCCCTCACTTCCCTCTTCTCTCTCCTGTTGGGGAATACAGCTGTCTTTACCATATACTTATACCATATACTTATAGACCACTTACAGATCATAAATGACAGACCTGAAATCAAGTCACGCACCTTTACAGAAGACAGCTGTTTACACTTAATGAACAACTTCTGGGTCTCCTCTGCGAACGTGGAGAAATCTGGGATGACAAATCTGCCTTGCACGGCCTTCAGGATGAAAGACACGAAGCCTGTTACACACCTGTGGGGGTCCAAAATAAAGCAGAGCCAACGTTATGAGCGTAGTAGGTGTGTGACATCAGCTTCATTAGTGTTTTCTGAAAAGGGACTCTGAGGATAGATTTAAAGAGCTTATCAAAACCTTTGGAAGGTGTTTCTGTCCACTGCCCCGTCAGCGTCCTGCAGTTTCCTCATCAGTGCATAACAGTCTTTAATCCGTGGGTCATTGCGTAAAACGCCAGCGCTCCACAGGGTCTGTGAGGGGTAAATAAACAGGATCTGAGATTCTCTCAGCTGAAGCATCGTGAACGGCTTTTCTGCATAATGCCTCTTCTTGGGTACCTCAAAGAAAAGACTGGTGCTGACTCTTCCTCCGGAGGCGAAGCTATCGAACAACACGTCAGCAGCCCTGGACAGTGCAAGGGACAAAGCATGTCTCTCCAAAATGCATCAGTGAGAACAGAAGTTATCTTAAGAAGATTTAGGTCTGGGAGTGTGCTAGTCTGAACGGATTCTGTGGAGGAGAAGCTGGACTCACACTTTTCTTTTTGACTGGTTGTGCTGAGCGTCCATCCTGCTGACGCTGGGCCAAGGCTGAGCGGACAGGGCCCGCTCCTGCTCGGACTGGGGGATGGAACTTTTTGTCCCACCGTTGCTGATAAAAACGGGTAAGCCTGGGTAAGGAAGTATGACACTGCATTTAAGCTGGAAAATGAAATTTAGGGCTGCTTTTCTTCATAGAGATTAAGCTCAGGCTGGAACTAGGATTAGTTTCTGTATCCAGCTCTTACGTAATACAACAACAACAGCCACAATAATAATCAGAGACTAGAAAACATATTACAAAAAGGCGCAGAAAAAAAATATATATGTAAGAGCAGCCGTTTGTTATGCACAAAGGTAATGGAGCTAATAGGTAATGGAGCTAAATAGCAGATAACGTCGTCATAAAATCGTATTTAGTACAAATTAGAATAAATGAAATACACTCATCCTCTACAACTCCATGCCAATACATATGACATGTTGCATTAGCAAACAAAGTGGCCCAATGCCATACTGAGAGACACTATTCTGTATGTGTAGCTCAATAAATATTACCCATCTCAGTCTACATTTATCATCATGTATTGTTCCTGGTAAACTTCCTTCCCAATAGCACTCCAATCCCACACTTCCTTCTGGGTGCAGCTATTCCTTTGTTGATGAGTGTACTAACAGAGGCCAATGCTCTTCTAGGCTTCCAGAGAAGGCTTAATGGCAATTAAAAATACACGTCTGTTTTAAGTCCATTTTTGTTTAATAGAATTGTGCTTGTATTTACACCTGTAAGACTTGGAAGGAAAGAAAACTGAAAACTGGCCATGCAGTAATTGTTTATCCCTGTGGCAATTAGGTAAATAACTAAGCAAGCTTTTCGGGAACACTTTACTTTGTGTGTTGACTATCTAAAGTCAGTTAAGGCATTAGTGTAATTAATGCATCAATGAATACATCATATAACATATTCTAAATAATAGCTACTAATATTATTACTAATATTAACATATATTTAATAAACATGCAACTATGTGTTTAAATGTTAAGTAAAGATTGTAGTTAAGATTGCAACTATTGTTAATCTATCACTGCATGTTAACTAATGCATTACTCAGTCCTTAATGTAGAGGTTAACCAGTTTTCCTAATGTTTAGGAGTAAACAGAGGTGAAATGCTAAATGGGTGGAACCAATTTTGTGAGACAAAAACACCGCTATGGGTTTTCTTGAAGTTGTAGATACGCCACAGCCATTTTAAATGATGGCTTGCCCCCATAGTTTGCTCGATGCTAACATGCAACTCATACGCTTCCGTTAGCTACATTCTGCTCATAGCTAATGAACTGAAACTGACGAGAAGATAAGATAATCCTTTATTGATCCCACAGTGGGGAAATTTGCAATGTTACAGCAGCACAGAGGAAAGAACAGAAGTGTCAGGAAATATACAAATAATAAATAAGATCTATATACAAAAAGTACAGAAAAAAAATACACATTTAAACCCAGAATTAAACTTAGAAAGTACTTTAAGAAAAAAGAGGAAATCAGAGAAGAGAAAGAGAAAAAGCTCACAGTGACAAAGAGCTGCTGTAACTGGCTGCCACTTGAGCGGGGCCGGAAGAAATAGTTATAAATATAAATAGTTAGTACTATGTTAATAGTTAATATACACTTTAGGAAAACTGTATACATTTCATTTGTGGCTTAACTGTTGCATTAAAGAGAAGCTCTAAAGAGGAGCTGTTTATGTTCTTCACCTGTTGAACCTGGAGCCACAAAGCTGCGAGGCCTCTGAGGCGGCATGGCATTTCTTGGCACAGGATGCGGAATGTTCCCTGACAGACTGGTCTCCTGGAGACATTAAAAACACATCACACACCAGCAATATTGTGTTTTTTCCTGTCTTCTTTATTGTTTATCTGCAAAATAAAAATTGCCTAATGTCTGAAGATCCTTGCCTTTGTTTTTCATAAAAGAGAGCTTGCCTCCTGGGTCCGGATAACACAGCGACACGTGAATCGTCTGCGTTTACGACCCTCAAATCTGCATGATATATGGCATATTCGGTAGACTTTAAGGCTGCAGCCAGACAGCTCTTTGAAGTCTAAGCGAGTGCAGGTGCTGCACATTGAAAGGAAAAACTAATTGTTACCTTTACAAGGTAACCTGACGGCTGTCAAATGTGTTGAGTCGGCAGCAGCAACAGCAACAGCAAACAGAGCCCGGAGGGATGGTTTTATTACGGGACGCGTTGCTTATTACTTTTGCAGGGGCATGTTTTTTTCTAGGCTTATTCGGCAACACCAACAATGCTACACTGTATGTTAAATAATGCTGGTTCTTGGTTATTCTGATATATATTGGTACAGCTCTCGGCGAGAAAGCATATAATATATTTCGAATCTCATTTCATACAGCAGTAAAGGGGGAGACAGCCTTCGGCTCTGCTGAAATAGCTTTCATCTCCTAATGTTTGCACAGCTCAGGTTTTAACAGGAGAACGGCTCAGTGCTTTCCGGTCCCTGCTTTATACGAGTGTGGATGTGGCAGTGGCAGGACAAAGCATGCACCCAAACACACATACCTGAGCTTCTGCAGTCTTCACAGGGGCTGGGTTCTTCTCCAGGAGGCTGTCTGTCATCACACCGTTCTCTGACAATGGAAAATGTACAGACATGCAAGAAGAACTGGTGTAACAGTGTGTGGGGACTCTGCAAGACAACGATTCATCAAACTTGTATTCTTTTCATCAGTGTCTTTTACAATCAGCGTCTTTCATGAAGGAAGCAGACTCAGTGAAAATGTGGGGAAAGTCTACTGTAGAATCACAAGTTTCAAACAGTGTGAGCCGAGTTGTTCTCTCAAGCCGAAGCCTCAGGGTAATAACACAATACAGCCTGCGTGGTGAGGCTGCTGTTGACAATAGTAATTTTGGTCAGTTGTAATTCAGAAATATTCAGGAACAAAGGCCGCCATGAAAGTGGGCGTTAAAGCCACTGTCGGGTTTTGCTGAGCTAAACCGGTTGTTCATATATGGTACATTTCCACTGATTCTTGGTGGGCTCATTTGATATGTTCAGTTGTTTTACAGGAAAATACATTCATCATCAAAAACATAGTTGCTCCCAGAAAGAAGTGTCAGATTCCAGTGCCTTTGGGAAGGATGATAAAGGTTACCAGGAACAATAAATGATGATAAATTGACTAATATGGGTTATATTTGTTGAGCTACACATACAGAAGTTGTGTCTCTCAATGTGGTGTTGGGCCACAATGTTTGCTAACGCAACATACCAGATGTCTCAGTGTGGAGTTGTAGAGATTCCTAATGGTGTCCTGTGATAATCCATGCCATGCAGCTTTAATATTCTCACACAGTACTCTAGTACAGAGTATTCTTTGCAGTAGGGGTGGAGGTGGAGTGACACCAGGCCTACTGGACATGTCATGCATGACAACAAACCGTTCCTCTTGGTGTTGAGCACAGTGCCTGCACATACAGATTTGTTGGTCGTCCCCACCAAGACAAAAGCAGGACTCATCATTAAAGATGAATCACTGCCATTCTGAGTCCTTCCATGACAGTCTGGCAACACACCATTGCAGTCTTTGGTGAAGCTGAAGTGGTGTTATGGGCAGTAATTGTAATGGCCTGCGTACATGTAGTCCTGCGTCATGCAGCCCTCTGCCAGTGGTCTTGGCACTAACAGGATGACTCATGGAGTCACTAATCGTGGCTGTTGCGTGAGTCAGGTGTAGCAGTAGGCCCTGCCTTGCTTAGGTCACATGTGTGGACGAGTGTGAAGCTTGAATCCTTCGCATTTCTCACAGTGTCGAACCCACCCACCAAGTTTCATTCCTGACAGTTGGTTGCTGTGCTTTGCTTTAAAAATCAGTTCCAGCTGATCTGCTCTTTACCGTGCAGCTACACTTCTGTAGCTTTAAAAAACAAATGTACGTAGATGCATACCAGTGTATGAAATTGGTATTTGTGACACAAAAACAGAAAGTTTTGAACTTGTAATATTAACATTAATATTTAGGATCTGTGTCCTACTTCTACTAATCTTCATTAGTATAATGCTCTTCTA
This sequence comes from Prochilodus magdalenae, assembly GCA_024036415.1. Lineage (NCBI taxonomy): Eukaryota > Metazoa > Chordata > Actinopteri > Characiformes > Prochilodontidae > Prochilodus > Prochilodus magdalenae. The sequence goes on from JAMWET010002378.1 coordinate 276,284, forward strand.
CTAGTGGTCTCATTGGTGCAGTGCTCTTCTACTATTGGTCTCACTGATACAGTGCTCTTCTACTAGTGGTCTCACTGATACAGTGCTCTTCTACTAGTGGTCTCACTGATACAGTGCTCTTCTACTAGTGGTCTCACTGATACAGTGCTCTTCTACTAGTGGCTTCATTGGTACAGTGCTCTTCTACTAGTGGTCTCATTGATACTGCGCTCTTCTACTAGTGGTCTCATTGGTACAGTGCTCTTCTACTAGTGGTCTCACTGATACAGTGCTCTTCTACTAGTGGTCTCATTGATACAGTACTCTTCTACTAGTGGTCTCATTGGTACAGTGCTCTTCTACTAGTGGTCTCATTGGTACAGTGCTCTTCTACTAGTGGCACTGATTGCTCTTCATACTAGGCTTCCTCTGCTAGTTCTTTTTAGTGGTCTCATTGGTACAGTGCTCTTCTACTAGTTGTCTTCACTGGTTCAGTGCTGTTCTACTAGTGGTCTCATTGGTACAGTGCTCTTCTACTAGCGGTCTCATTGGTACAGTGCTCTTCTACTAGTGGTCTCATTGATACAGTGCTCTTCTACTAGTTGTCTTCACTGGTTCAGTGCTCTTCTACTTGTGGCCTCATTGATACAGTGCTGTTCTACTTGTGGCCTTATTGGTTCAGTGCTCTTCTACTAGTAGATAGATAGATAGATAGATAGATACTAGTGGTCTTATTGGATCCCAGTCTCATTGGGTGCCTCTTCTACTAGTGGTTCAAGGAAAAAATAGTGGCCTTTTTTTCACTGTTCTTCTACGTGTGGTCTCAGAAGCAAAAAGCTCCTCTGCAAATAAATACTGGTCCAGGTAGACTAAACTAGAAAACACACAATACGGACGGAGTTCAGTGCTCTTCTACTTGTGGCCTCATTGATACAGGCAGCCTACTTGTGGCCTTCGGCGCCGGAAGTGTTCTCATTGGCCAAAAATGTGCCCCATGCAGTTGCAGTGCTAGCTGGGTTCATGTGAATCCAGCATTCTGGTTGATTGCTGTTGTTTTGTATCACCACAGAGGCAGATGTGTTGGCAGGTAAGTAGGGTGATGTCTGTACTGCTGTCAGGAATAAGCTACAGCCTATTACCAATGTTGTTTTGAGCTGGGTGGTGGGGTGTTAAAGGCCATCATTGCATGAAAGTCTACCTGAAGTGGTTGGTGATCTGCCCTGCTATGTTCTGTGCTTGAGCACTACTGGGCAGCGGATCTCCTTTGCTGCCTGGTTCTGAATAAAAAAGAATTTGTTCATATGTTCCATGTGTCACCTTGTTCCTGGAGGAACGTAATTTCACCCAACTGTGTATACTTGTACATGGCTGGAATGACAATAAAGGCCTCCTGACTTGACTCTTGATGTGCAAAGTTTCCCATGTGCTATTTTATGCCCAAATTAAAATGGTATGTATTTTACAGTGTTTTTATACTTAAATAAAGTTAATTCAAGCACATACAGGAAGTTGATTCTGTGCCCAGCTATATTGGTGCATTCCAGACAAAGCTATGCACACAGAACTGCCAGCTCTTTGGGTCTACGCTTTGCCATAATAAAGGCAGCCAGCAGTCAAAGGAGAGCCACGTTTCATAAAAAGAGCTGTAGGCCGACTATATTTAATCTATTTAACAGTGCAGTGGCACATTTTAATCCAACCCATTAACTCTGATGTCTGAAGACTCAGTTGGTCATAAAAGGACCATGTTCAGAGCTTCAGGACCAGAGAACAAAGCAAGACCACTCAAAAGAAGCCTTAAAAAGAAAACTGAGAATCCTTTCATAATTCTAATTAGTCGTCCACAGTAAGTAAATTAATAGACTTCCAATAGCTTTCCTCAGTGCAATTAGGGGCATCAGAAAGCGTATTCAATATTTTTAAATTGAGATGCAGTTTAAAAGTGAAAAGTCACCCGACTTAAACAAATGAGACACAATAATGTGGATTCCTCTTTGAGGTAAAAGAGACATGAGTTGGGAAAAAATTACCATCACAACCAGAGTTTCCAAAAATAGCCCACAGACAGCATAGAAGTCAGTGAAACATTTCTTATGCTAAAAACAGGCGCAACATCACATCATCTGGATCTGATTTTGCTCACAGGCACACCCGCTCTCTTTCAAAACATCCTCCAGCCCAAACTCCGACCACAAACCCGCTTAAAAGAGCCTGCCTACAAAAGTTCCCAGTCAAAGCTCACACTGCTTTGTGTCTCAGATCAGTTTTGTGGTTTCCCTCAGGCTGGGTTCGGGTCAGGAAAGCTGGCCCTAGGTCAGTGTGAAAGGACAGTTCCTAAGTGGAAGTACACCCACGGTGGCGTCCCTGAAAATCACAGAGCGTAAAGCCCACGGATTGCTTCCAAATTATACAGTCGAGCAGAGATGAGCAGGCCCGTACCTCTCAAGTCATCCTCCTTATTCGGCTCCAGCAATTTGTTGCCATCCAAGCCTCCGTAGCGTTTTCTCCATTTACGGCGCAGAGAAGGCGTTCTCTGGAAACTGGGAAGGCAAAGTTTACAAGCGTCCATTCAGTCATACTTATCAGACAAATGGCACCAGTCAGTAGTACTGTTTCATATGCTCTTCATGTCTCGGCTTAGCAACAGAAGAAATGAGAACCAGTTGTTATATTTCTGCACATAGAGAAAGTCAATATGAAGGTAAAAGAGTGAATCTCACAGACTGATATTCAGCTAGAGCGAAACAGCAGGCACCAGGGTATTCATCTACACTGAGGCAAGTCTGGTCATGAAGGATAAGTAGTGCACGTCTGAGGTTTTGACATGGGTACCATCCTAGAGCTCGGCTCAAAGGTGCTCTCAAACTACTAACTGTCCTCTCAAAGCTTAGTTTGACCTTTTTAATGTAACTACGTCTTTAAAATACTGCTGGGCATTCAGAGACTTGACATGTCCTTTGGCTTGGCAACACTGAAACAGAGTAAAGCCAGGCTTACCAGAGATAAGGATTTTCCTCTGCTTCTTGACTTGAATTCTCCATCTTCAGTATTTTCTCTTTGATGCGCTTGGTCAGCTCAGTCTGCTGTTACACTCCACCATAAACTTGCCAGAGATTTAGAGAGTTGGTGAAGTGAGAAAAGCCCATGACGTATCATCAGTTGGTGTGGACTTTGTGGGGGTGAAGCTGCAACTGCACCCAGACAGAGTGAGGGAAAGTGTTTCTTGGGTCTCTCTGAACCAGTGCTTCCCTCCAGCATGGCTAGAGGAGGGCCTAGAGTTAAAGAACTAGGAGGAGCTTCAGCTTAGGTGACCAAGTTTTTAGACACAAGATGTTCTTAGGTTTCAAAGAAGACTGAGAAGACTGATAGCAGCAGCAGGAAAAGAAAGAGGACAATAACTTTTAGCAAAAACCAGTGCAGCTAATACTATTACCATTAGACCTACAGCTGCTAATACCACTATTACAGATATAGATCATCCTACAGAATGAGACTTTCACACTTTCAAATGATATATATAATAATAATATTAATATTAATATATATATTAATATATTTGCCTTTGAATGACTCTGTGTTTTATGTAGGTTTTTTTTTTAGTATTCCATTTTGTCACTTTTAATACAGTAACAACCGCTGAAACCAAATATTATTTTGGTAGTGATCATTTTTGCATAACTTAAAAAAAAAAAACATTTTCAGTGTAACATACAAAGCCAGTATGAGTCACAAAAAGAGTTTAGAGCAGTTGTACACAGTAGTATTACTAGTATTAAAGTATTTTTCATTTAAACATAAAAAAAGGAAAAGCTGGCAGAAGGTATGTGTTTTGGTAGTTACAATACTTACAGATACACACTAATTTTTAGACTTGTGGAGACTTTTACTTCATAACACTGGAATATATCTGCTCACAGTGTACCCATTAAACAGGGATGTAGTCCCAGTTGTTTTTGTAGCGACATGAAAACTTTTCATTTGACCTAAACTCATGATAAATGTAATGACACTACCAGTAACGCTATCTATAAATTGTATATGTTCTATATGTTTGGGTTAAAGTCTGAATACTAATATTTAAAATATTATTGCAGTTGAGCCCATTTGGTAGGGAGGTGCATATAGTTCTAAGCCACTCAGCCATTATACAGCAGTCAGTTGGAGTAAAAGTTGTCAGATGTGCACAAACCCTAACCATTTTCAAAACTCTAACCATCTTTAAACTCTAACCACTCCTTAAAAAAACGCACACTGTGTCTCTTTAGCACAATATAAGTGAAAGAGCTCTGAACTACCTGCTACTACTGTATGAAAATTGCAGTGCCTTGACTAATAACCTATTACAGCTTCAGAGTGTAGAGTGTTATTTTTATTTCACTCACTCACTTAGATATAGGTCTGATAAGCCTTTTAAGCAGTTCACTTAAGCTTACGCTTGACTAAATTACAATGTAGTTCTAGTATGTTTTTAAAAATTTTTTTTTTTTTTTTTTTTTTTACATAGATCCCCATAAAATTTACAAGTATAACTCCTTAAAGGGCTCACATTTTAAAATTTTCTTCTTCACATTTTTTTTCTTTACATTTCCTCCTTGAGGTCCCCTTGACATTTGGGTGCTTTTATATACCAAACATAATGCCTTAGAACTTCAACATGAGTGGGCGGAGCTAAACTGCTGTAGGCTAAATAGGTGGATATATGTAAATGAGCTAGTCCCTGGGGCTTCACAGAAACAAGGAATTCAAAACAGGCTATAAAGTTTACATATACAGACTGAGTAGTAAAAAAACAAGGAAAATTCAGTTTTACCTGATACGGGCCCTTTAATGTTCAGGTTCACTCATCTGCGTATTTACAACGCAGCTTTGACTCCATACAGTTCAATGTATTATGCTATGCGCAGTCGTTGCGCATTTGCGCTATAGCTGCATGTGTTTGGGTTTTAGCTCACTGGTATTAACATAGGTGAAAGCCATGCGGGGCTTGGTACTAGTACTGTGATTTAAATCACTACAGGTCCATGTTCGTGCAGGTTATAGGCCGTAGTTTTAACAGGATAGCACTGTTTAGACTCTGTGAGAGGAGTTGTGGTGTTGTGAACTGTTCCTCGGTGTTTGGAGATCTGCAGAGGAACCAGAGGAGTTTCTCTTTCTCTCAGTCACTCAAGATGCCCAAAAAAGACAAAACGGTAGGACGAGCTAGCTTAATACACGAAGCTGAAGTCTTCTCGGATTTCCCCGTTCCACCTTAAATGGTGCAGCCGTTACATTCTGGCGCCTCTGTTTAATGTGGAACCGGGAAAATTCGATCATGAGACTGGCGAATAGGAAACCAGCTTCATCCCCTGAATTACATGTCTTACTTTTTTACCCCCACCAGACTAAAAACACTCAGAAACAGCCAGAAACCCCGACCGGTCCTGTTTCCACTCTGAAAGATGGGGAGCTAGCTATTGCTATCCATGCTAAGCCCGGAGCAAAACAGAACGCCATCACAGGCTAGTCTTTTTTTTGCTATCCTTCTTTTCCTCCATAATTTAATCCTTCATTTTTAGGGAACACAGCTACTTCAGCCCTAATATGTCAATTAATCACCTTTCCGGGTTTGTTGTTGTGTTTTTAGATGTGTCCTCAGAGGCAGTGGGGGTCGCTATTGCTGCACCGCCCACCGACGGAGAGGCCAATGCGGAGCTGGTGCGGTATTTAGCCAAGGTGCTGGAGCTGAAGAAGAGTGAAGTAGCTCTGGATAAGGTAGGGCATTAAGGTGACCTGAAGTAGCCTGTTTATCATTAATAATGTGACTCACCATGAAAATATTTGTATTGACGTTCTGTTTCATCATCCTTTAATTTACCACATCGAAAAATAATGTGTTTTTTTTTTTTTTACAGGGCAGTAAATCAAGAGAGAAAATCATTAAAGTCACTGCTTCTGTTAGTAAAGAGGAGGTGCTGGAGAGACTGAGGCGAGAGGCTGCTGGCTGAGAACACTGGAAACGGGAAAGGACAGTTTCCTTACCCTGTAAGGAATGGACATCGGGCGAACCCGGAGCTGCCCAACTGGAGCCTGGGACCAATCCCTGCAACCAATCCCCTAAAACTTAGACACTGTTTTCTAACCCCACAAAAGCTCAGCTGTAAACAAAGCCATTCAGGTTTTTTTTTAACATGATATTGATAAAAAATCCAATGTCAGAAGCATAACAAAGTGAAAACATGAAATGGATTTGAATATTCTGTTTGTTGGCTTATTGTACGATAGCGTTTTGGCCAGAGAGGTTCATTCTGCTTTGCTGTTATCAACATTTCATGCCGTACATTTACATTTACAACATTTAGCAGGTGCTCTCATCCAGAGCGACTTACAAGGGTGCTTAGTGTTCAGTCAGAGGATGTATCCTACCCAGTACAAACGAGTTTAGACTCGAGTTTAAACACTCTCAGATGCCGCCCGAACAAGGGCCAGTGCTGATACCTAGAAAACAGAATTTTGTCAATTCAGAGTTAAATGCAGTAAAAGTGCACAACAAGCCTGTGCTCATACCTGGAGATACGATAAGTTACCTTGCCTACTGACAGTGGTGTGGTTTTCTTAATGATGCTGTCAAATTCTATGAATTGGCAGCATGTCCCTTTAACACACCTCCCTACTGTTGGCATATTCCTGATCTCTGTGATTAGGAAAGTCAGGTGTGTTAGATTAGGGCTGGAACTAAACTTTGCAGCGTCCCTCATCTAGAAAATCTTTAGTACTGGTTCTGTTTTGTGCCAACCAACCTTTACTATCTTCTGTGGAAACAGTATATCTGCTGCTGCAGTGTGATGTTTGCAGTGGACTGACATTTTTTGAGATACTAAAGAGCTTCTGTGAAGCATCTCCTCCCCTCCCCACACATTCTGTTGCTGGAGTTCTACATTTTAAGACTGTTCAAGTGCTGAGAGCTTTTGCCATAATGACTGTGACAGTGTCTCAGTGCCTCTGTCAGTGAGTAATGTGTTAATTAAGCGGAGACCTAATGAGCAAAATTACTAGAGGATTTCCATTAAGAGCTGCACCCACCCCTAGATAGTCTAATTTACATAACTTTTGGACTGTTCGTTACACAACACCCACCAAAAGAAAAAAGGAAAAAACTAAAGCCATTTTAATTCAATAATAGTGGATTAGCGGGATTAGGGTATAAGAAGTGGGATTATTTTTTTGTTTTGTATTATGCGTCATGTTTAATTTTTATATGGTTTAATCTTTAGGAGTGTAGAAGAAACTTCTTTCTGATTGCTGGTGTTCCTTGCAATGTCAAAACATCTACATGTCTACTAAGGGTGGGTTTTTTTCCCTTCACAAAATAAACACCTGCACCGTGTGACGTCAGCTTTGGAGTAAATGATGCCGAGGCAAGAAAGGCCCATCAGTCCAGATTCTTCCCAAGCAGTTTTTCTCCTTAATGATAAAATATAAGACTGACTGGCTTTTTCATTAAAGGAACCATGTGTAAGATTTCTAGTTCAAAACGTTAAAGTTCTAGCACTGGCTAAAATTATTTACAGAATGGAAAGTAATAACAGCATGCCAAAGATGTGTATTTATCGTGTTGCAGAGATATCTACTTAAACTACTAGGATGCTAAACAGCTAGCATGTCCTCTCTCGAAATACCACTTTATACCTGTATAGACAATAGTGAGTCACTGTAGCAGTGAGCCATCCGTCCAGTATTTAAACGTCTTGTCGATCATGTTGTAGGTGCTGCTCCTGGTTAGATCATTTAAGGACAGGTAGCCACTCAAGGGAGGAGTCAGCCCAACCCTTGTTGAAGTTCTTGCCGAGTGACCATTATATTGTCCAGACCTGCTCTCGAAAAGAATCCACATTCAGCAGTAAACAAAAGCAAACCAAGAGTTAACATTGTTGCTGCTTTCACCGCTGGTGACACACTGGGCAAGTACAGCCATGAAGTTTTCATGAAAATTTCTTCTTGACTGCTAAGTAAACAATTGGTATTGCTGACATTGAGGGGGAGGGACTATGGACACTGCGGTTGTCTGGTAGTACGTTGCCACCTGTTGTTTGGAGTATGAATTCCACAGGTAGCATCATCTTACACATTAGTCCTTTAAGATTTTGTACAATTTACAGCTGTTTGCAAATGTTTGGGTCCCCCCGTTCAAAATGCGTAGTGTTGAAGTTGAGCCATCCTCTACACAGAGCACAGTTAAATGCATACCTGCTGTTTATTTGCTGAAAGTAACTTAATAGGGTAAAAATACAACCTATACAGTGGCTTGTGGGAAAGTTATGGTGCATATTATATTTTATAGTTGTTCCCCCTGTATTTTAAATATGGAGGCATATGTAAAGGCCGTATGTAAGTTTGTTTCCTGTAGAGGATGTGTTATCTTATTTCCACATACAAAAATCAACAAAAAACATAAAAACATTTGCATATGACTGTACTTACGACCGTACTGTACGTATTTACTGATTGTGCCCAATTTTTTGGTGCAGTGAAGCAATTCTAAAAAAGCTCATGCTTATTGCACCTCTGACTGCAGGCTTCTTACAAATCTCTGCCTCTGTCAGAAAGAGTTCGAATAATGAAGCATCTGCGTTCTGTATCTGAGTGTGATTCATCTTAAAGTGGTGTTTGAATCATCAGCTCGTCGAAACGTCTTTAAAAGGTGGGCCAATGGAAACGTATTCAGACTGAAGTGTGTTTGCATTTAATCACACTCAATTGAATGTGCAGCCTTCACTGCTAATTACCTGTCAATCAAAATAAGCTTTCACTAAACTGAAACCTATTAAATATCTGTCAGATCTGTGTTTGGAAACCTCCTTTCACTTGTTACTCTGAGACTGATGAAGATTTTTGACCAAATGATTAACCTGTGGTTTGCAGTCATAGTTAACCCTCTATTGTGTGCGTTACCTAAACAAGATAACAATGTAATTTAATGTGTTTGTAAAACTTAAAATGGCTTAAATAATGGAAATAATTGGGAAATAAAATTTAAGTTAATTTAAGTAAATTAGTAGGTAATTTAACTAACCAAACAATGTGCAATCAGTCAATCTATTTTTGTTTCTACAAACATCGGATTATTGACAACAAGACTAAAAAAGTCCAGCTTAGTAAAATGTATAACCCAATAATACACAGTTTATAAATAAAAAATAAAATTTGGAATTATTATTTGGATTGTATGGCAATAATAACATGGTAATAAGTTTACAGTGCTATCTGAACTATACACCACAGTGTATCTGCCACCTGTAAAGCATCTATAATATGTCTTCTAGGAAAAACAAGGCATGCTTATTATACCTGTATGAGCCTACTAACTCAAATCCAGCATATAATTTGGGAGAGATGTCGCAAACACTATAATTTCCAGCCATGTAATTCATAATCCTGATAATACATTACAGTTACAAAACATCTGAAATTACAAAACCTAAATAAAAATGACATTTTCCTCTGTTTAATGTAAACAGATATTGCACACACATTCTCATAGTAGAGCAGCCTTGTATGTAAGCCAGTAATAGGCCAATAGGTTGAATGCACACAGATCATTTCCATATTAACCTACTGTAGTTGCCATGTGGCAACAAATTCATTTTACCATCTTACAAAAATCGTGTCACATCTGAACTAATTTTAATGATGATAATTAAAAGTTAACCCACCCCAGACACTACTGCAGTTTTTGTCTTGAAGGAATTTCATCTACCTGTTTAACAATCAACTTTGGGACACCTCAGGTCATGACCTTCTCTGTAGCAAGTGTCCATGGAAAAAAGGGAATGCAAACAGGATTTCCTGGTCATGTGAGGTCCTCATGTATTTGTCCTTTAAAAGGAAAACATCCCTTTTCCACAAATTACCAGTGAAACTCGGATTTTATATAACAGCATTTTAAGAAAATTATGATAAAGGAATTGTCACGTGCCAAAGCCATGCCACAGAGGCCTAATTAGATGATGTCTTGTTAAGGATTAGCAGTTGTGGAAACTATTGAGCCACCTTTGCCTATTTAACTACTCTTGTGGCTTGCAGGATAATTTAACTGATAGGTTTGTTATTACAATGGTTGGTTAAACTATGGTCTGCAGTCATTAGTCAGTTAATGTAGCGCTCTCAGGACTGCATTAGGTCGATGGTAGAGGTACAGGTTTTGAGAAAATCAGCAGACATATCTCACTGAAAAAGTGTATTACAAAAAAGCAAAGCTGAAGTAATAAGAAAAGTTAATTAAACAAGCATCGGTGTAAACAGTCTTAAGCCACCACGAATAATAAGCCTTGGAATGTAGAAATCACAATCTAGTAAATATGATCTTCAGTGGTTATTGCTCCATCTTAAACATACAAGGCATGATTCATGTTGTTTAGCAGCAGTTGAACCTATTTTGTCTCTCACACATTAGTAGCTAGTCGTTTCCAGGCACAGCTGTTAGCCTCTAGATAGTGATTTGTCCTGTCATAAAGACATAGAAGGTACCATTACGAGGCACAGAGAATGATGTATGGGGCAGAACTGGTGAACCCCTCTTTGTAATTGAAGAGAGATGAGTTCTTTTCAGGGTGAAATGAAGATGTGTGGGATGTGAGAATATTATTCTGTTCAAAAGGTGATTTTTCACGCTGATGCTCAGCCGTCAGCACCCGCCGCGTGGTATGTAATGATTTAAGTGCTGTAGTGTTAATAGGACTGCTGTCTGTCATAGTGACAGATTTAAACTGTTTGTGAGTGAGAGCTCTCTCTCTTTCTCTCTCAAAGCTCCTAAAAAGTTTAGTGGTTTTTTCCCATCACTAATTACAAATAGTTATTTGGACTGGAGTGTTTCAGAATGTTCAGAATGCGCTTGTAGACTGCAAGAAACTCAGCTATTTGGACATCCAGGAGTTCGTTCCACCATCTGAGAGCCAGGACAGAAAAGCGTCTGGATGCTTGTCTTCCATCCATCTTTAGGGATGGCGGGTCGAGTCGAGCTGTACCTGAAGCTCTGAGGAATAGACGTACAGATCGAGACGGACCACTTTATGCTTTGGGATAATGTGGGTTTAGTGTTAGTAGCTCAGGGTTAGGATTTGGCATAGGGTGGGTTGAGTGTTAAAAGTTTAGGATCAGGTTTTGGGAGAAGACGGGTTGAGGGTTAGTAGTTTAGGATCAGGTTTTGGGAGAAGGTGGTTTTGAGGGTCAGTAGTTTAGGATCAGGTTTTGGGAGAAGACAGGTTGAGGGTCAGTAGTTTAGGATCAGGTTTTGGGAGAAGACGGGTTGAGGGTCAGTAGTTTAGGATCAGGTTTTGGGAGAAGACGGGTTGAGGGTTAATAGTTTAGGATCAGGTTTTGGGAGAAGACGGGTTGAGGGTCAGTAGTTTAGGATCAGGTTTTGGGAGAAGACGGGTTGAGGGTCAGTAGTTTAGGATCAGGTTTTGGGAGAAGACGGGTTGAGGGTTAGTAGTTTAGGATCAGGTTTTGGGAGAAGGTGGTTTTGGGAGAAGACAGGTTGAGGGTCAGTAGTTTAGGATCAGGTTTTGGGAGAAGACGGGTTGAGGGTTAATAGTTTAGGATCAGGTTTTGGGAGAAGACGGGTTGAGGGTCAGTAGTTTTGAATCAGGTTTTGGGAGAAGGTGGCTTTGAAGGTTAGTAGTTTAGGATCAGGTTTTGGGAGAAGACGGGTTGAGGGTTAATAGTTTAGGATCAGGTTTTGGGAGAAGACGGGTTGAGGGTCAGTAGTTTTGAATCAGGTTTTGGGAGAAGGTGGCTTTGAAGGTTAGTAGTTTAGGATCAGGTTTTGGGAGAAGACGGGTTGAGGGTTAGTAGTTTAGGATCAGGTTTTGGGAGAAGATAGGTTAAGGGGTTAGTAGTTTAGGATCAGGTTTTGGGAGAAGGTGGTTTTGAGGGTTAGTAGTTTAGGATCAGGTTTTGGGAGAAGACGGGTTGAGGGTCAGTAGTTTAGGATCAGGTTTTGGGAGAAGACGGGTTGAGGGTTAGTAGTTTAGGATCAGGTTTTGGGAGAAGACGGGTTGAGGGTTAGTAGTTTAGGATCAGGTTTTGGGAGAAGACGGGTTGAGGGTTAGTAGTTTAGGATCAGGTTTTGTGAGAAGACGGGATAAGGGTAAGTCAGGTTTTGGGAGAAGATAGGTTTTAGTTTAGGATCAGGTTTTTGGGAGAAGGATGTTTTGGGAGAAGACGGGTTGAGGGTCAGTAGTTTAGGATCAGGTTTTGGGAGAAGACAGGTTAAGGGTCAGTAGTTTAGGATCACGTTTTGGGAGAAGACGGGTTGAAGGTTAGTAGTTTAGGATCAGGTTTTGGGAGAAGACGGGTTAAGGGGTTAGTAGTTTAGGATCAGGTTTTGGGAGAAGATGGGATAAGGGTTAGTAGTTTAGGATCAGGTTTTGGGAGAAGATGGGTTAAGGGGTTAGTAGTTTAGGATCAGGTTTTGGGAGAAGATGGGATAAGGGTTAGTAGTTTAGGATCAGGTTTTGGGAGAAGATGGGTTAAGGGGTTAGTAGTTTAGGATCAGGTTTTGGGAGAAGACGGGTTGAGGGTTAGTAGTTTAGGATCAGGTTTTGGGAGAAGGTGGTTTTGAGGGTTAGTAGTTTAGGATCAGGTTTTGGGAGAAGACGGGTTGAGGGTTAGTAGTTTAGGATCAGGTTTTGGGAGAAGACGGGTTGAGGGTTAGTAGTTTAGGATCAGGTTTTGGGAGAAGACGGGTTGAGGGTTAGTAGTTTAGGATCAGGTTTTGGGAGAAGATGGGTTGAGGGTTAGTAGTTTAGGATCAGGTTTTGGGAGAAGACGGGTTAAGGGGTTAGTAGTTTAGGATCAGGATTTATGAGAAGACGGGATAAGGGGTTAGTAGTTTAGGATCAGGATTTATGAGAAGACGGGATAAGGGTTAGTAGTTTAGGATCAGGTTTTGGGAGAAGACGGGTTGAGGGTTACTAGTTTAGGATTTTGGGAGAAGACGGGTTGAGGGTTAGTGGTTTAGGATCAGGTTTTGGGAGAAGGTAGCTTTGAGGGTTAGTAGTTTAGAAGTTAAGTTTAGGTTTTGAGTTCATGGTTAGTTTGCACTGGGAAAAAAACTCAATAAAAGTCAGAGAGATTCAGAGAGCGTCTGAATGAAGTTCATTTCTGTCTGATTGGTCTGTACCAGGTAAAGGGAAATGCATGCAGGTGGTGATGGGCCAGTCTTGGATGAATTTGGTGTTTCTCCTCCACAAACACACCTGATTCAACTCAATTAAATACCAGGTGTTTGAGCAGGGAAATGGCCAAACTACGCTGGACACCTGCTTTCCATTAAGGGAGATGCTTCCTGGACACCTGCTCCCCATTAACAAGCCCCCCCTGGATTAAGGTGGGCATTAGTAAGGTATTTGTATTTATCCAACTCCCATAACCTTCATATTAATTACACTGGTTGCCTCTGCAGTAGACTGGAAGGTGAATGGTGAACCATATTATTCCGGTATTGAAGGCAGTATATATGGCCTTGTTCCATCTCTTGATTGAGACGCTTGAAACGTGTGCACTGTTATTCACATTCCCTCCAGAAGAAGATACCAAATTTGCAATGTTCAACAAGAAGTTGATTACACAAACAGGTTCTGACTCAGACCCTTATTCACTGCCGTAGTTTTAGCTAGAGTGCTTAGTCTTTACCAAAACAAAAGGGACTGAATACCCATATAATCTCCACTTCCTTCACCATCTGTTTTTCCTGCTGAAGCTCTTTTGTTCTGAGTGTAGACCTCTGGTTTCATCCTCACAGTACGCATTTCAGCAGACAGGAGTGGAGACAGACGCCCACGCGACGCGAGCAGCTGGATGAAGCTGTAGGAGCACGTGCAGGCAGGAAGGCAGGCAGGCAGGCAAGCGGGCAAGCAGGCGGCTGTGCGAGGCGGACACATGACGGGGCGGAATCTCGAAATGCCACCCCAAACAGCCTCTACAGCTTACTGATGGTATGACAGTGGGGATGGAACCGGGTAAGAAATAATGAGGGCTGTGCTCTCCTACACAAAAGTATCCCTCTGCTGAGAGTCGACTTCAAAGCGCCAGCACTCAGACACAAACACTCATATGCAAAGATGTGCATGCTCTACCTCTTTATTAAGTACACCACCTTTATCTGCACTCCTTGTCCACTTAATAACTTACTACATAGGCGCTCTTTGTAGTTCTGCAGTGATAGACTGTAGTCCATCTTTTCCTTGGTGTACTTTGTCAGCCTTGTTTTTGGCTCTTTAGACCACCACAGAGCAGGTAATATTTAGTCACTGCAGTGACACTAGCATGTTAGCGTGTGTTGTGCTGGTAAGAGTGGGTCCTGCTGGAGTCTTTAACAATGATGTTACAATGTGTCCATTCACTGTCCACTCTATTAGACAATTCTGCCTTGCTAGTGCACCTTGTAGATGTACAGTCAGAGACGAAATAGCTGCTGCACAGCTTAGCTGTTGTACTGATACTGTCACACCATCACAACACAGGTGACACTGCAGTGCTGTGGTTAGTGTGGCACAAGGGATAAAACATTTACATTTAGATTTACATTTAAGGCATTTAGCAGACGCTCTTATCCAGAGCACTTACAACCGTGCTTAGTGCTCCGTTGGATAATATTCCAACTAGTACAGGAAGTTTAGAGCCTAAAACTCACCACAAGCTCAGACACTGCTGAACAGTGGGCCAGTGCTGGTACCTAGAGATTAATACACAGACATAGAGCAAGTAAAGCATTACATTCCTATAGAGGAGAAAAGGTCATTATAAGTGCAATACAAAAGGTTATTAAATTGCCACACGATACACACAATTTACACGTCTGCTAGAGCTCACTCACTTAAGTGCATTACGAAGAGATGGGTCTTCAGTCTGCGTTTGAAGGCCGCGAGAGACTTTGCTGTTCTGATGCCCAGTGGCAGTTCATCCCACCATCTGGGAGCCAGGACAGAGAAGAGTCTGGGCACTTGTCTTCCATGTGTCTTCAGGGATGGCGGTTCGAGTCGAGCTGTACTTGAAGCACGAAGGGCTCGAGGTACAGCTCGACTCTTCACCATTGCCATGAGGTAGGGAGGCGCTGGTCCATTCTTGGCCTTGTAGGCCTCAGAGTTTTAAATCTGATGCGAGCAACGACAGGAAGCCAATGAAGGGAGCGCAGCAGTGGAGTGACATGGGTGAACTTTGGAAAGTTGAAGATGAGACAGGCTGCAGCGATCTGAACAAGTTGCAAGGGCCTGATGGCCCACAGAGGAGGACCAGCCAGGAGCGAGTTGCAGTAGTCTAGCCTTGAAATGACCAGAGACTGGACAAGCAGCTGGGTGGCCTCCTGAGAGAGGAAACCACTACCCACCAGTAAGGTACCAACCCAGGTGGGAGCATGGGGTTCGATTTCTGGTCTGGCTCCTAACACTATACTGAACTATTTGTAATATGATTAAGCTTGTAAGTCACTCTGGATAAAAGCGTCAGCTAAGCGCTGTAAATGTAAATGCTGAAAATGATCCAACCACCCAAATACTGCCTGCCCTGTGGTGGTCCTGACTATTAAAGTACAGTAACAGCGGTATACAGAGAAACCCATGAACTGCAGTCTGTAATTGTAGAAGGTATGTTAAGAAGGGTTCAGAAAATGGATAATGCATGTAAAAACAAGAAGGTGTGTGTAATGAAGAGTCCAGTGAGTGTCTGTATTTCATCACTCTCCCTCACATACAGCTAGTATAGTAAAAATAGTTTGGCAAAAATGGAAAAAGTATTTCACATACAGTACTGTATGAAAGTCAGTCTGCACAACTTTATTTAAATTTACAGGGGTTGGACAATGAAACTGAAACACCTGTCATTTTAGTGTGGGAGGTCTCATGGATAAATTGGACCAGCCTGGTGGCCAATCTTCATTAATTGCACATTGCACCAGTAAGAGCAGAGTGTGAAGGTTCAGTTAGCAGGTAAGAGCACAGTTCTGCTCAAAATACTGCAATGCACACAACATTATGAGGGACATACCAGAGTTCAAAAGAGGACAAACTGTTGGTGCACGTCTTGCTGGCGCATCTGTGACCAAGACAGCAAGTCTTTGTGATGTATCAAGAGCCACGGTATCCAGGGTAATGTCAGCATACCACCAAGATAGACGAACCTCCACCAGCATCACGTAGTGACCTGGCCACTATCCTGCAAGAAGAATGGCTTAAAATTCCTCTGACCACTGTGCAGGACGCAGTATATGTCATTCCCAAGACGAACTGACGCTGTATTGGCCGCAAAAGGAGGCCCTACACCATACTAATAAATGATTGTGGTCTAAAACCAGGTGTTTCAGTTTCATTGTCCAACCCCTGTATTTGTTTATATATGTCTACCTTTGTAAATCGAAGAACGAAGATGCTGGTGCTCTCAGAACAGTAGACGGACCATCTCAGAGTGAAGATGTTTGTCTTGACTTTTGCACAGTGCTGTGGCTAAACTGCAGTAGCAGTCATTTGGAAGCCTGAGTTTGTCTGTGCACTTGTCCGTTTTTACAGTTACCAGTACGTCATTCAGTCTCAGAACCCACATAAGAAAGTCTATTTGAGATTACTTAACATCTTGAAGTGTCTGATGATTTATGCATGCGTTTTGCGTGATGCTAATTGGTGGGGCAGAAGCTTCCATTGCTCATTAGCTGTGTTAGCCTAGTAGCTCCAGTGCAAAACTAACGAAGCAAACAACAAACACCAGGTCCGGTGTGATGGACTGCATTTGGGGTAATAGTGTAAACGACATTTTTCACTTTAAGAGATTTGGCCTGACAGCTCTGTCTCAGCATGGGCTGCGGATCTGCAGAGCCTGATGTCACACGGCTTCAGTGACCAGCCTAGAAAGCTCAGAGATCATTAAAAACGAGGGCTTTGAAGAATTCTTCTGTGATCTTATAAATGTTATCGCTCGTCCTTCACCTCTTTAATCATGGCAATCCTCCACACACGGGCACTTTTCTGAGCCTGTGAAAGCCATCTATTTGCATCTGGCAAAGCAGCTTAAGTGGGTAGCAAAAAAAAAAAAAACTTGAGCAAGGCCGTTCTGAGCGAGGCCTGCAAACGGTATTCTGATGTGACAACAAACACCAAGAGGATGGCAGCCTTAATGCCTGCAGTGGCAATGTGATCTAATTTGCTGGAAGCCCCCTTGTCATTGAGGGTGAGCTGCCTGTCAGAATGAGGAATAGGGCTGACGTTGGAAAGAGCTGTCAGTGACATGGCCTTTAAATTTCAGAGGGCTGATTTATCCAATGTCTTCTTCAGGCCTGCTGCAGGATGAGCAGCACCTCTCCTGTGGCCTGTAAACACACATAGCTTAAGTCCAGAGAGACGCTGGTCTAGCCTGCTGCTTCTGACGGTCACACAGGCCAAGAGATTCATGGCTGCTACTGCTGGCTGTTGAGCAGTGGAACTTTCTCCTGAGCGATGGCGCCATACCTTTCCATAGCTTTAGGATGAGTTGAAATGCTTGTGATCGAGAATCAGTACCTGACCTTACTAATGCTGTTGTGGCTGACTGAAAGCAATCAAATCCTCACAGCAATTTTCCATGTCTTGTAAAGTCTTCTTAGAGGCTGTTAGAGCAGCATAGAAGCCCCCAGTTATCTATTAGAGGACAGCTATACGTTCTTTGACGGTTCTTTAGTAAAGGCAGTGGTTGTATACAGAATTATTGCAGCGATTTTTGTACTTTTCATAATTCATAAAGAGACAGATCAGTTTTAGCTGTCCGGGGAGTTTTGCTGGGTTAGTAGGTTATAGGTACTTAGCTGTTTAATGTCTCAGCACCTTTAGCTTAGTCATCAGCTGACTCAGGACCTCATAGATGGCTCACACGGCATGCTCCTATCACTCCTACCACTCCTACCACATCCATGTCACAGTACGTCACAACGTTTAAACACAAGCCAGAAGACATTTGGATTTCTCTATTCTCTCCTAGCAGGTTGAGGGAGAACTGCAATATATCTAATGTCGGGTGGGTTACAGAGAGCATTCGCTTCAGTGTGATACTTGTGCACACCAGATACACAACATCTATCTTATTGGGGTTGCCACCTGTCCTGTAAAAATACAGAATCGCCCTTTATTTGGCAATTATATGTTGCGTCCCGTATTAAACCAATGTGATTTTTTCTGTATTTAGATAAATGAACAATACACATGTCTTTCACTCACACGTGGACCCTCCCCCTCATTTTGGCTTCTGGCTCTGCATGTAATTCCATCTTGACTGAAAGATGCTGAGATCAGAGTTTTGTAGAGCTGCATCACATAAGATCTTCTTTTTACACATATAATTCTTTAGGATGCTGGGTGTGTTTAGGGTCGTTGTCGTGCTGGAGAATGAATGCAACCAATCAGATGCCTCTTTGATCACATGACATGACGGATAAAAATCTGCTGCTCTTCTAAAAAGTGAGGGACAATAATGTTTACCAAATCACAAACTCTGCTCGCAGAAACCAGTTGCCCCCAAACCTGCAGAAAAGCTCTGTAATGCTTCACTGCTGAATGCAGACACTGATCCATGTGGTGCTCTCCAGCACTTTGGTGGATAAACTACCCTCTGTAGGAGCCAAAAAATTCCAATTTGGACTCATCAGCCCAGAGCACCTGCCGCCATTCTTCTGCACCCCAGTCTTTGTGTTTTGTGACTAGATGAGTTGCTTGTTTGTGTCCCTATCTTAGAGACATGGCTTTTTGGTTGCAGTTCTTCCATGAAGACCACATCTGACTTCTCTGGACTGGAGATGGTATACCAGTGTCCCAGTAGTTTTGGCCAGTTCGTAGCGGAAACTTGGACATTTTCTGATGTTAGAGGATGGTTCTGATAGAGGAGAAAGCTTAATGTGCTCCACGGCTTCTGCACTCACTGTCCGTGGCTGACCACCGAGTTTCTGGCCCTCTGAGCTGAGACAGCAGTTCTGGAAATACCTGTCTACTGCAAAGTTTCTGCTTGGGAGAGAGCTTGCTGATGCAGAACGACCAAACTGTGTCTTTTTGCTTTGCTCTCTTTTAGTGTAGATAAAAGATAACGTCCACAACTGCTACAGCATGACCTTTGTAGCGTGGTTGTCCCTCTCTCAGTTTCTTTTCTGCTACATATCATTTTCTGTTTCAGTGAATCAGTTCAGATCAGTCTGCAGTATAATGACCTGATGTTCTTAATCCATAAATTGGTCTGTTACCCATATATTACTTTCTGTATAAGATTTGTAAGATTTAAAATGACATATATGATATAAAATATGTATTTATTTTTAAATTGGGATGATGTGTGAAATTTAAATGAGAACAGAATACAATGATGTGTTTATTTAAATCCAATATTTAATAGGAAATACTACAAAGACGACATGTCAAATGTTGAAACTGAGAAATTTTATTGTTTTTGAAGAATATATGTCTAGTTTTACTTTTATGACAGCCATGGAACAGGTTCGTGATCATCAGTGTGTTGCCTCACAAATTTTTTAACAACACTCTGGAAGCATTCGGAAACTGAGGAGGCCCACTGCTGTGTTTTCTCATCCTCCAATTTTCGGTGCTGTGCTGCTGAGGTGTCTGGGTCCCACACCTACAGGGGTTGGACAATGAAACTGAAACACCTGTCATTTTAGTGTGGGAGGTCTCATGGCTAAATTGGACCAGCCTGGTGGCCAATCTTCATTAATTGCACATTGCACCAATAAGAGCAGAGTGTGAACAGTTCTGCTCAAAATATTGCAATGCACACAACATTATGGGTGACATACCAGAGTTCAAAAGAGGACACATTGTTGGTGCACGTCTTGCTGGCGCATCTGTGACCAAGACAGCAAGTCTTTGTGATGTATCAAGAGCCACGGTATCCAGGGTAATGTCAGCATACTACCAAGAAGGAGAACCTCCACCAGCATCACGTAGTGACCTGGCCACTATCCTGCAAGAGGAATGGCCTAAAATCCCTCTGACCACTGTGCAGGACGGAGTATATGTCATTCCCAAGACGAACTGACGCTGTATTGGCCGCAAAAGGAGGCCCTACACCATACTAATAAATGATTGTGGTCTAAAACCAGGTGTTTCAGTTTCATTGTCCAACCCCTGTATATACATATGATTTTAAACTCTGTGCTATGCTTAGGGATCTGGAGTTTCAATGGTTTCCCTTTTATGAGTATGGTATAGGTCTGAGAAAATGTCTCTCTCTGAGGAGCAAGCAGAGGGATTTTTACATTTCCATATAAGGGATCAGTATTTCTATGTGTTATACACAATACCCAGCCTATATACGGAGGAAAGACTGTGCTGTAAAAGGAGGATAGCCAGATTGGACACGGTGTTCCTGACAAACAACGTTGCTTGTAAAATGCTGTCTGTAATAAAGTATTATCATATTTGACCAAGACAGTATTTGAGTCTTCTCTTCAACACCTACACACCATCGAATCTCATCTTCAAGTTTACAACACAGCCTGAGAGCCCAAGATCACAACCATGCACTACTGGCTTTCAGCCTTCGTTACTAGCATACAGAGATTTCTCCAGATTCTCTAAATCTTTTTATTATCTTACATGTTAGAGACGATAAAATTCTCCAGTTATTTTCCATTGAGAAACGTTATCCTTGATATGTTGCACTATTATGTTGAATAGTCTTTCCCCAATGCACTGTCACCAGTCGTTTGTTTCCCCTGTCCCAACTTTTAAAACACGTTTCTGGCATCATCTAATTTTTTATTTTCCAAAACACATTTCCCACTTCCAGCATTTGATATATTGAAATGATTGTTACTTATTTGCATTATAAGATACAGGGGTTGGACAATGAAACTGAAACCCCTGTCATTTTAGTGTGGGAGGTCTCATGGCTAAATTGGACCAGCCTGGTGGCCAATCTTCATTAACTGCACATTGCACCAGTAAGAGCAGAGTGTGGAGGTTCAGTTAGCAGGTAAGAGCACAGTTCTGCTCAACATACTGCAATGCACACAACATTATGGGTGACATACCAGAGTTCAAAAGAGGACAGATTGTTACCACCAAGAAGGACGAACCACATCCAACAGGATTAACTGTGGACGCAAGAGGAAGCTGTCTGAAAGGAATGTTCGGGTGCTAACCAGGATTGTATCCAAAAAACATAAAACCACAGCTGCCCAAATCACGCTGTATTGGAAATGACCCTGTAAAAGGAGGCCCTACACCACACTAATAAATGGTTGTGGTCTAAAACCAGGTGTTTCAGTTTCATTGTCCAACCCCTGTAGTTAAATTGCCAGAAATTAGGCTGTAAAAATAAGCAAAGATATGTACACTCACCTTGTATCCACACTCTATGTCTATTGTATCAGCTCCGCTTACCATATAGCAGCACTTTGTAGTTCTACCATTACAGACTGTAGCCCACCTGTTTCTCTTTATGCTTTCTTAACACCCTTTTAACCTGTTCTTCAATAGTCAGAGCAGAGCACAGAGCAGGTATTATGTGGGGTGTGGTTCATTCTCAGCACTGGGGTGACATGGTGGTGATGTGTTAGCGTGTGTTTTAGTACAATAGAGAACTCTTGATGCTAAGAGTGTGGGGTAGACTGGAGGTAACAGAGACCAGCTCTGAAGTGCAGCATTTAAACAGGAAACTTAAAACTCTAACTGCGCTGCAGTGTCTCATTGGATTAAATCAGAATTTTCCAGTGGTTTGTAAATCATTAGCGGTTTCTGCGAACACATTTGTGGAAGGCGCACGTGTAGGTCAGTTATGTGTTTGGACACAGTTATGTGTGGAGTGTAATAAACAAAACTCCCTTTAAAAGGTCAGAAATGTTAATGGCTTAATTCAAATCTGAGAGTAATGTTTCAGTTGGCCAGTAATTAAAACCCATCTGCCTTTTATCACATGGAATAAACCCTAGAGCAAGTAATTCTGTTCAATTTCACACATGAGGCCAGTGTTTCACAACTGGTGAACCCTTTTAACATTCTTACCAGTTGCTCAAAACAGTCTTTGATTGTTTTCTCGCTGTCTGAAAAACAGATGACTCTCCATCTACAGTTTTAGTATAGACTCCAATGCGAGCTTCATCACCTTCGACTCGATTGAACAGGTCACCAGAATTGTAATTAGACATTAAACACAATAAATTTGCATGAGACCTAATAGGTACCCTGTCCTGCTCTTCATTAGTCCGGGCAGCCTTGTGATATTGCCCCCTGATCAATAGTGAAATTGAAAAGATTGATCTTTTTCTTCACCGCAAGACTTAATTGCAGCTCCTACCTTTGCGTCGACAGCAGAGGAATTGCAGAAAGCCAGTGCCATTGAACTGCATGCATAAGAAGTTCAATGAAAACGTTTGCTCTAATTGAAGTACCGAACAAGTGGGTGAAAAGTCACGCAGGTATCTTTATCGTGTTTTCCTGGTCAAATAACGTCAGGTAGAGGCCTCATGAGGAGATGACAGTTCCATGTCACTTTTCTGCAACACTGGATGTGATGCAATGATGAATTAATAGCCTGTAAAGCATTTCACCTGCTTGAGTGAGCCTTTCCATGGTGACTAGGCTAATGCAAGACTAATAACGTAACCCCTCATTACACCAGCTTAACCTGCTGAATGAAGGAATCGAGTGAGTGATTCCAGTAAGCCCAGGAAGGGGATGTGCGTGTGGACAAGTTGACAGCAAATATGATGGTTTTTAGTGTGGAGCGTTTCAGGGGTCGGAGAGTAACTTCTGTTAGATTAACAAACACTCAGGAAAATGGGATGTCATGGAAGTTCATGGGGAGTGTGGCTGAATTTGGAGAGGGTGAAGCGGCACATGGCTGCATGCTCGCTGATTTTTGTCAGAGGGCTTCAAAACGTGGGCAGACTTAAGCGGATCCCGAGGAAACAAATATGAACCAAATCATGCCCCATAGCAAGAGTGAACGTGGCAGGGGAACAAGGGTAAGATTTAAGATTTTAAACCCCTTAACTCAACAGTCTTCGCTGAGCTATATATAGCAGGTTGTTTGAGCGCTGCAGTGGCTTGGATAATGCTCTGTTTCCTAGGCCTAAGGCGTATGTGTCAGTGGTGGTACTTTGACTGTGGATATGCTTCTTCTGCCTTGTCTGTCAGAGCATGTCATTATGTTTGTTACTCACATCAGTGATACTTTGTCCATTATGTGAGAGGAACGGACTGTAGGCCTAATGGTACTACTCTGAACTTCTTCAGTTTCAGAGCCTGCCTGCAGCAGTGTGCATAAGACAGAGACCACTCTTGATGCCTTTCATTTCCAGTGAAGTGTTACTTATCTACCATGACCCTAGCCTGGAGTGTGTGGTATAGGAAGGTGAATGGATGAATGAATGAACAACCAGAAAATTACACTGATGCATCAAGAGCTTAAATAATTTTACAGTATTTACAGTAATCAGTATTTACAGTAGTATGTCAATCCAGGTCTTACGGAGTTGTAGGGGCTCTTAATGATGTCCTGCTAAAATCCAGTCCATGCAGCTTGAATATTCCCACCCAGATTTTGTCCTAGGGGTGGAGATGGAGTGACACCAGGCCTTCTGGGCGTGTGACAACAACTTGTTCATCCTGGTGCTGATCATGATGCTTCCACACACTGATTCGTTGGCTGTCTCCACCGAGGCAAATGTGGGGCTGATCACTGAAAATGCATAGCTGCCATCCTGAGTCACTCCATGTTAGCCTGGCACAGCACCATTGTAGCAGCTTACATGAATGTAGTCTTATGTTGTGCAGCTGTGATAAGACCCGTTCTTACTTACGTCACATGCGCAGCTAAGTGTGAAACCTAAAACATTCGCATTTCTCACAATGTCATACTGTACCTCCCCACCAAGTTTCATTCCTGGCAGTCGATTCCTTCTGGGTAAAACTACTTTTGATTATGAGTGAATCGTCTTATTTTCATAATTTTCTGATTCTCACATGATCATTCACACACATGATGTTTCTCAGAGGATCACCAGCTTTCTTTGATTAGCAAATGTTATTTCTTTTCTCAGTACAGGCTTCTTGACAGCCACACATCTTTTCAGACCCATAGTGTTGAGATGTTGTCTCATAGTAAAAGGATGGACAGGAACACCTGTTGTTGTTGTTTTAAGGCAAAAGTTGGATTTCCCCCTCTCTCCTAATGAGGTCTTGCACAGTTCATTCCTCTTTGGAAACTTCCTTTGACTTCCTCGTTTCTTTGCAAGTGGATTCTCTTATATCAAATCTCCTGAGAAATATTTTTTTGAAAAGTGTTGGCAAGAACCTCTAGTTCTTGGAAAATCATTTACTTGCTGAGGAACCAGAGGACCAGATTATGGATGGCAGAGTAAGAATGCACATTGAGTTTGATACAACGTATGATTTTGAGGACAGGATTTGATTATCCATGTTTTATTAGTTAGATGGGGTTGCTTAATTCTATCAATCCATTTTATTCTAAGATAAAAAGAAAGTTTGATTTCCAAACTAAACATTTGAAGTAGCTTGTCATGGTGCATAAATTTGAATTTTGTGGTGTGACTGAGCCATAAGCAGTACAGAAACCTGGTGTTACATCTCTGTCTGTCTGTCTGCCTGTCCCCATCCATGTGCTTTTGTTTTGGTCATGTGGTCCTCCTGTCTCTGCCCTCTAGGTCCCGTGTTTGTAGCCCCGCCCCTTCCCAGGTGTTGCTTGTTAGTCGGTGTTCATTTATACTCCCTGTTGTCCCCTGTGTTTTTGCTTGACGTTTTGTTTCATGGAGTATGTTTGGTTTCGTGTTGGATGTTAGTTAGTTTGGTTTCATGTTGGATGTTAGTTAGTTTGGTTTCGTGTTGGATGTTAGTTAGTTTGGTTTCGTGTTGGATGTTAGTTAGTTAGTTTGGTTTCATGTTGGATGTTAGTTAGTTTGGTTTCATGTTGGATGTTAGTTAGTTTGGTTTCATGTTGGATGTTAGTTAGTTAGTTAGTTTGGTTTCATGTTGGATGTTAGTTAGTTAGTTAGTTTGGTTTCATGTTGGATGTTAGTTAGTTAGTTTGGTTTCGTGTTGGATGTTAGTTAGTTTGGTTTCGTGTTGGATGTTAGTTAGTTTGCTTTCGTGTTGGATGTTAGTTGGTTTGGTTTCGTGTTGGATGTTAGTTGGTTTGGTTTCGTGTTGGATGTTAGTTAGTTAGTTTGGTTTCATGTTGGATGTTAGTTAGTTTGGTTTCATGTTGGATGTTAGTTAGTTAGTTTGGTTTCATGTTGGATGTTAGTTAGTTAGTTTGGTTTCGTGTTGGATGTTAGTTAGTTTGGTTTCGTGTTGGATGTTAGTTGGTTTGGTTTCGTGTTGGATGTTAGTTGGTTTGGTTTCGTGTTGGATGTTAGTTGGTTTGGTTTCGTGTTGGATGTTAGTTAGTTAGTTTGGTTTCATGTTGGATGTTAGTTAGTTTGGTTTCATGTTGGATGTTAGTTAGTTAGTTAGTTTGGTTTCATGTTGGATGTTAGTTAGTTAGTTTGGTTTCATGTTGGATGTTAGTTGGTTTGGTTTCGTGTTGGATGTTAGTTGGTTTGGTTTCGTGTTGGATGTTAGTTGGTTTGGTTTCGTGTTGGATGTTAGTTAGTTAGTTTGGTTTCATGTTGGATGTTAGTTAGTTTGGTTTCATGTTGGATGTTAGTTAGTTAGTTAGTTTGGTTTCATGTTGGATGTTAGTTAGTTAGTTTGGTTTCGTGTTGGATGTTAGTTAGTTTGGTTTCGTGTTGGATGTTAGTTAGTTTGCTTTCGTGTTGGATGTTAGTTGGTTTGGTTTCGTGTTGGATGTTAGTTGGTTTGGTTTCATGTTGGATGTTAGTTAGTTTGCTTTCATGTTGGATGTTTTGTTCTTTGGCTGTTTGCTTGGTAAACCTGTTTCTTGTCCCCTCTGTTGGCTTCTATCTTTGGTTTTGCTTTGTTATTTTGTAGTTCATTAAAGTACTTGCGCTTACATCCAGCCTCCTTGTCTACCCAACCTTTGTAACACCTGGTCTGCCTCTTATAAAACCCTACAGTCATATTCAAACGTTATGTAAGTTAGCACATCCTCTTAGTGCACGATTATTGTTAATTAACTGGTTTTAAAACACAGAAGCAAAAACAAACACATACTCAAACTCAGTAAATAAAGTTAAAAGAATAAACAGAAATTGTGCACTTAAATTTGTGGAAAAATACCAGCTAGAATTGTTTACCCCTGTAAAAGGGTACCTAATTTAACTACACAAAAAGTCAACAAAGAAATCTTTTGACCTGCTGTGTTCTAGCTTTATAGTGTATCCCTTTCAAAAGTACGCCAAAGGCTCAACATGTTATGAATGTACAGTTGCAATAGGTGAAAAGGTACTCTGAGTCTGACACTAGGCATCTCACTATTTCATATTCAAATTCAAAATGAGAGACCCTCAGAAAGGACCGCATGACACATCAGGAATACATTTAAAATGTCAGTATGGGGTTTTAAATGTCCAGTTTTTCTTTGTTTGGTTGGTTTCTTTGAGGTTGTATTGAATTCATTACACCCGTATTAGACATTGAGCATTTGGAGGCTGCACAACACTGCAAGGGTTACTAATGACCTGGCTGGAAAGACTGCTGCTAAGGGAATACTGTAATGCTGCTTTGGGGACTTTGGCTACAGAGAGCGGAAGGCTGGAATTGAATTATTCACCACACATTAAAGTTTGCCAATGTAGATGTCAATATCAGCATTACTAAGGAGAAAATGTGCAGTGGATACGGACACCGCATGCCCCAGTACACCACACTATGCCCATATTTTCCCACATCTGATGTATTTTTAATGCAGGCTTGTAGTGCACACATGCGACACATTCTCCCTCGCAAGCCCAATGTACTTCTGTAATTAGAGAGAGATGTGTAATGAGGGTGCCTATTGCTGCCGTGGGCCGTGATTTCTCAGCTCCATCAGGTGGCTTGTTTTACTCTGTGGTGACAGCTTTAGTGCGGAGGACAATGAGATATTAGAGCAGACAACAGTAAGGAAGGATTTATGAAGACAGCGCGTTCTGCTGACTGTTTTTAATTGAGAAGTCTGAGTGTTTGGGCTCGAGGGATGCCCTTTGTTTATGTGCCTTCAATGGCAATGGATGGCAATGGACAAATTCAGCTGTCAAATAATGCTATGTGAAAATGAGCAGGGACAAGATGGAGCATACCTCATCCATAGTTTTTGAGGCGTCTTGGGAAATTAAAAGCCAATTTTTTGTTGTTGTTGCTTAAACTCTTTGCATTTGTACCGTCCTCCACTTTTGCAGAAAAATGAATTATTGGGGGGAATGAATTTGCCACTGTGAGTATGCCTGGGCTGCGAGGCGTATTACCCTAATTTGCTGCAAACTCGAAATGTTGTTGTGCAGAAATCTTTTGATCTTCCGACACACAAGTGGCCTATCAAATCCTGCTTCAATATCATTTCCTCCGTATGTGACGTCACAGCTGGGTGAAGATATTAGCCTATTACACTCGGCCGTGAAAAAAAAGCCCCCTATCTAGAAAGTAATTTTTCCTCCAATAAATCCCCATTCAGATTGGAGCAAGGCTTAGCCCAGTCTAGACACGCTTAAATGGTGGGGTGTGAACGGTTGCAGAGGGCGCAGACGCTTCCTGCTCTTTCTCTCCGGTTCCTCTCCCGAGGAGGCTGCGCAGCTCCTCTTCAAAATATGAAGCGATGAGTGCATTTGTATTCATATGGACGCTGCGTAGCCGCTCTCGAGGGAAAATTAATCTTCCCACAATGACTTTATTATTCCTCATGCTCTCACACCAAATTAAAAAGACGCGTTTATTAAATTTGGGACTGCTTTGATGATGTCTCTGCCTTTAGACAGTCTTGTACATGTGGTAACAGCAGTCGTTTCTGGGTTCATTACACTCCTGAAAATAAAGGTTCTAGTAAGGGTTCTTTGTGCGACGCCACAGAAGAACCACTTTTGCTTCCCTAAGGAGCTGTTCAGTGGATGGTTAGGTAACACCTTGTATTAACATACCTGTTGACTAACTAACATCATGTAATACATTGTACTAAATGTTAAGTTAACAGTTGTTACATGTTAACGTTAGTTAACCTTTGTTAATATGTATATCATGTTAACTAATGCGGTACTTCATGGTAGGTAGTCAGTTCTTGATGTAAAGTGTTACCGATGATAGAGAGAACCGTTTTTATAAATGAGATGTGTGAATTTGAAGAACCTGTTTTCTTAGACATCAGGACTCAATCATGTCCATTCCAGTGAGGCTAGAATACAGGATGGAAAAGCTCAGCACGAGCAGACCCCAAAGGTCAAGGGAAGTGTTTACAATGCATAAGGCCAGGGCCAGTGTTCAGTTTACACCATGGGACTAAAACCTGGAAATGAAAACTTAATGTACAGTTCTTCAGGAGGCAGAGCATCATATTTAGGAGTCATATCTTTATGAAATACCGGCGTTCTGGTTGAAGACATGGGCTTTAAGACCATGTTCAGTGTATGTATTTGTGGAGTGGACTTTGAGATCATGGTAACAACACCTAGTTTGGAATTGAATAGAAAAGCAGGAGGGGCGTTATCACCTCCTGAGTGCTGTAAAGTATGGAAGCCCTGTAGGATATGATTCGCCATTGAATTCAGTCCACCCAGAAGTACACTTTGCAGCATACACCAGATAATAAAGCCTGGAGCGTTCTCTCTTTAATCCAGAACCCAGCGTCT